>LVVK01000023.1:2274107-2414983 GCA_002022785.1 Trichoderma guizhouense | reverse complement strand
AAAAATAACTTTTATAAAAGCTTTTAAATAATAATTATAACTTAATTATAATAATAAAATAATTAAATAAATAATTAAATTTATAATTAAAAAAAAAATTTTTTTAAAAAAAACTAAAATTAAATAAAGTAAAATATAAATTAAATTAACTAAAAATATTAAAAACCTTAAGCTAATAAAAGTATTAAGAAAATTATTAAAAAACTAATAAAGTAATATAAAAACTTTTTTATAATTAATTCTTTTAAGTAGTTTATTTATTATACTTAGGAAAAATTTTATTTTATATAAAAAGTTTTTAATATTTAAAATATAATTTTCTTAATATACTTTACTTATTATTACTTTAATAATAAAATATACTACCTAAGTAATAAAACTTTTTTTTAGTTTATTTATTCTTTAAATTTTAATTTATTTTAGAATTTCCTTTCTACACTTGCCCCAACCCATTTAACTATACTACAATCTTGTTTTTTTCTCCATTCACTTATATGCTCCTCTACCCACCCCGAGGTATAATCGACCCAGGCTTCTTCATCCCCATCGCCCTTCTCTGCCTTCCGTGCCCTTCCGTGCTGTAATGATCTTAAGAGAGTACACCTTTTCCGGTCTCTCCCCTCCCATTTCCATTGCAAACATCCCACGTCATCGCTACAAGCACGGCTACACTGCTCGGATGATTCAATCACAACCTCAGCGGGTGGTTCAAACGCATCAAAGCGGCCACCATCCCAGTTCTCACGCGATTGAACAGTGCCTGGTTTATGAAATTCCCATACATCTGAAAATAGCAATGGGCGCTGTCGGTTTGTTAGCTATGAAGCAGATCAACATTACTTGCCCGTACTCGGCAGAAGAAGAAGCAAATAGTTGTATGAAACATGTATGGAACGCCACTGACCTGGGATTTCCGTTGGCTAAACTCCCAGCTGAACAAATCAACCATATCTTTTGGCGATGTTTTGTGTAGAGTGATGAGCGGCTGGCACCAATGCTGATCATTGAAGGGAATATCATGAAGGCCGTAATCACTGAACATAGGCCAGTGTCCATGCATAGGAATACCAAGCTCCCATAACACCCACCCCAGAACGCTATCGCCACAACACTCATCATCATGATTTAGATAACTGAATTTTACGGACAGCGGGTCGTCAGTATACTGTCCATATGGACCAGTAGTGCGCTGTAACAGGGTCTTCATAGCGCCTCGACTGATCACATATCCAGGGCCCCCGTTAGCGAAGAGGGTGCCTTGGTCTCCCCGTTTGGGATCACGGCGTCCAGGAGATGGTGAGCCAATGTAAACGTTTGCATCTGGGTTGTACGTTTGAAGAAATCGGAAGAGGTTGTCCCAGAAAATATAACTAGGAGAGACGACGTCAATGAGACAGCAGGCCAATCAATACGAGAGTGTACTTACGTGTCTGTTTCGTAAAAGACGTAGAAGTCCCTATTCGGCTTCATGGCCCAAGCTCTTTCCATCATAGGTAAGAATTTGAACTTGTCCAGCGCCCATCCATTTATGTGCTTTACCTGTGCTGCAGTGTCCAATACACCGTTCGCTTGCATTTCTTTTTGGGCTAGATATTCCTCCCACATCTTGAATGTCGTAGCATTATAATGAGCGCTAGGCAGATGGGCCAAAATGTCGATAGCATGATGATCCCGGATTTTCTCATCGAGATCAGAAAAGATGATCAATTCATCGGGCGTAAAGCAAGCGCTGGTGCTGTCCATCTGCGCGTTCAGTTTTTCCTTGTTATCGCCATGGCCGGTCTTGAGAACTGGCTGTATTCTTGATAACACATTTTTAGGGAACGAATCGCAGAGTTCTCGAGTCGAATCTTTTCCGGTTTCTACAGAGGCGGGAAGAAACTCCGTCACCGTATGATGTATGGAGTCGTTGGTCTGTGGATAAATTTGATACGGTAGCAATTGGGTTGGCTCTGGTTCTCTGAGACTATACAGAAAGAATATTAATAAGATAAGACAAGAAGCAATTAGAATGATATTCTGCAGCGGTCGGCTATGCAATACAGGTGGAAGAAAGAGTGGCCGTGACAGCTTTCTTAAAAGGGCCATTCTACATTAGAGAAAAGAAATAAGGTTGTGAAGAAGAATGCTAGGTGCGCACTAGAAGAATACGTGCCTGCTTTATTTAGGGAGTACTAGAGTGGTAGATATACGAGGAGAGGGAGTAGTGCCAATACGAGTACTTGGAAATCTATATTTAGGATATATGCATCTATATATAGATCAACAAACATGTGTTAAATATTTGCATATTGGGTGTTATGTTGAAGTAAACAGATTAATAACGTCTAATTTGCAAAGTAATGATGTTTTAACGTTAGCTAATATGATAACATTTGCTAGTTGCGATTTGTATTCCATTATATGTACGGCAACTATGACTAAGCAATGCGTCTTGCACTATTTATCCTTTTGCTGTTCAAGCTCGGCCTTTGACCATTTACATCTTTCCCTGGCACTCCAGACTCAACCAAGATCGACTGCTCACAACCGGCGGGCTAATCACAATGGAGTTCGATACTCTGCAGGTTCGCTTTGGCGAAATTGCCCATGTGGTATCGTCTAATTTCCAGAAACTTCCCGGCTCGGCTATGCTGGCCCGATACATCCAATCCAGCTACCAAAATGACCCCGTTCGATCTGCCATTGAATTGATACTCGTTTTGTTCTTCATACGGTACCTGATGTCTCCTTCGTACTCTACTCACAAGCAGAATTTTGTCAAGCTGCGGGAAGGCGTAAGTCTCCGGTGAATTCGCCAATGGTACCTATTACTGACTATCTATGGCTTCAGGAAATCGAGGAATTGATTGACGAATGGACTCCCGAACCGCTTGTAGCAGACCAAACTCTCATTGAAGAGATCGAGAATGAAAAACTTCCGATTATCGTAGGGTACGTTCATGCCGTCTAATAATGATGCTGCGGTATATTGATCCACGACTCAGACCGACGGGCCCCAAAGTCAAATTATCCAATGGACGCACTGCTATTAACCTGGCATCCTATAACTTCTATAACTTTAATGCCAACGACCAAATCAAAGAGAAGGCAATCCAAACCCTGCGGACATATGGAGTTGGCCCTTGTGGACCTCCTCAATTCTATGGCACTCAGGACGTTCACGAGAAAGCCGAGGCCGACATTTCTTCATTTCTCGGCACGGAAGCCTGCATTGTTTATGCACAAACCTTCTCGACTGTATCAAGTGTCATTCCATCTTTTTGCAAGCGCGGAGATGTGATTATTGCCGATGCTGCTGCCAATTATTCCATCCGCAAAGGCCTACAGATCTCAAGGAGCAACATCAGATGGTTCAAACACGGAGACATGGGTGATCTGGAGAAAGTGATGAAATCTGTTGTAAACGAGCAGACAAAATCGGGTAAACTGACACGTCGATTCATTGTTACGGAAGGCTTATTTGAGACGACCGGTGATGTGACTGACCTGCCCCGATTGGTTGAGCTGAAGGAAAAGTACAAGTTTCGAATTATTTTGGATGAAACCTGGTCATTCGGAGTGTTGGGGCGAACTGGTCGCGGCCTTACTGAAGCACAAAACGTCGATCCGCAACAAGTGGACATGATTATTGGATCACTCTCCGGCCCCTTGTGCGCGGGAGGCGGGTTCTGTGCTGGATCCAAAGATGTCATTGTGCACCAGCGTATCACTTCCTCTGCTTACACCTACTCTGCTGCCTTACCAGCCATGTTGGCCATGACAGCAAGCGAATCTGTGAAACTACTGCAGTCAAATCCCGACGTGCTTGTTCAGTGCAGAGAGAATATCCGAGCTTTGAGAGCGCAGCTTGACCCGCGTAGCGATTGGGTTGTGTGCACCAGCTCGCTGGACAATCCTATCTTGCTCCTGGCACTCAAACCCGAAGTCATCAAGGCAAGGAGATTGACCGTGGATGATCAAGAGAAAATCCTGATGGAGTGCGTCGAAGAGGTATATGCTCCCCTTTCCCTATACACCCTTTCACTTGTTGCACGATACCGATAGCTAACAACCAATAGTCTCTCGCGAACGGTGTTATGATCACACGACTGAAGACAAGGCCTTATGTGAATGCCATGGGGGCGAAGGATGGAGATTGGACACTCCAGCCAAGCCTCAAAGTGTGCGTCACTTCTGCGCTGTCCAAAAAGGACATTGAAAAGGCAGGAATCACAATTCGACATGCCATTACGAAGATAATGACTCGAAAATCAGCGAACAAGACTATCTAACTTACGACTCTTCCGAACCCACCCTTTAGACGTTCCTCTTTCTATTTCCTCGGGGACGGAAGTAATATGACATAGAGAAATCTCATAAACAGTTATAATTATAATGACATAGTAATATTAATAAATCTCCTTTCTTCAGATGTAATGAGAAATACCAGTTGTAACAGAACTATAAGCTGCTATATAAAGCTGTCTGTTGAATGACAATTCGTACGAATTTATGCGTTTGTTTTTGGGGGGTTATATAATCAATCTAAAACGCAGGTCCACCTCGGGAATGTCTTCAGCTTGGACCCTGGAGATACATCTTAGCTAGTGTCCAGTGCTGGGCCAAGCTATGGATTGATTTTACCCATTCCTCATGCGCTCTTCTCTCTCCGAATTTCACGGCCAGCACTCGCCCTTCAATTCAGATCGAGCAATTTGTGGTAAATTTATTCTTGGCGCGATTTGTAACTGAGATGCCACGACTGCTCTGTATGTGTTTCTTACATCTGCAACGTAGCCAATGCGCTAACTTTCTTGTCTGTGTAGCTACAGCGCTGTCATTGCGTCGCGACCCTCGACTGCTTAAAATACCTCCATATATATCTGCCTTCTGCATCGCCATTGGTGTTGTTTGGCTCCTCCTACTGCCCCTGGACGATTACTCGAGACGAACCTACGTATCAGAGAATGCTCTCTTGCCTGGCCAGGTGCATACATACTTTGGGGGTAGTGAACAATCCATTTTCAGAGCATTCAGGCATGAGGTAGACTTGCTTGCTAGCAAGAACAACTTCGAGTCAGTGGCCTTTCCCAGCTGGAGGGACGATTTCCGCGGCACACAGAAGGCTAACACGGAAACTAGGGTCAATGACAAGCTGGAATCCATCCTGACTGGCTTTGGAGTCAAGGTTGGTCGACAAAATTATACCTATCACTCTGCGGGAGAGATATACAGTGGGGAGAATGTGTACGGTATTTTGCAAGCTCCGCGAGGGGACGCAACCGAAGCCATCGTTCTGGTGGCTGCATGGAAAAGTATAGATGAGCAGCTCAATCGTAATGGTGTTGCGCTCGTCCTCACGTTGGCTCGCTATTTCAAACGTCAGTCGCCAATGAAGCTCGAGCTTTACACATCCCAATTCAGCTAACAATACCTAGGTTGGTCTTTATGGTCCAAGGATATCATTCTCCTTCTACCTCCAGATAGCACAACGGGTACGCAAGCCTGGGTTGATGCCTATCATGATGCCCATGATTCAAAGTATATTGCGCCGTTGCCTCTCAAGTCTGGTGCGCTGCAGGGAGCTCTTGCGATTGACTACCCTTTTGAGCACCGGTATCATGAACTTCACATCATTTACGACGGTACGAATGGTCAATTGCCTAATCTCGACCTCATCAATTCGATTGTAAACATTGCAGGCGGCCAGATGGGCATTGAAACTACCGTCCAGCAAATGGCTGGCCATACAGACAGCTACCAGGATCGACTTCAAACGATGCTCCGAGGTATGCTTTATCAAGGCCTTGGATATCCAACGGGACCCCATAGCAGCTTCATTCCCTATCATGTGGACGCTATAACCTTACAGCCCGCTGGCGAAGGATGGCACGATGAGATGGCAATGGGTAGAGTTGTAGAAGGATCTTTCAGGAGTCTCAACAACCTGTTGGAGCATTTGCATCAGAGCTTCTTTTTCTACCTTCTCATGCAGAAGAATCGTTTTGTTAGCATAGGCACATATCTACCCAGTGCCATGTTGGTTGCTGCCAACTTCACTATTATGGCCATCTTTCTTTGGGTGAAGAGTGGGCAACCCATCGCAAAGAGAGAAGCTACCGACAAGCCAAAGGGTGACATTTCAGAAGGCAAAGGAGTTTCGACAACGACGCCTTCATCTCCTCCTACAGTTGAGCGTAACCTTCTCTCGCCGCTTGCTCTCGTTGCGACATGCCATTCCATTTCTGCCATTCCTCTATTCGTTTTCAATCACCTTGGCATTAAGGTACGCTGAAACACTAAATCCATGGCTATAGTGAATCTTGAACTCTGAGTGCTGACCTATTCTGTTATGGCTAGACGTTGCCATTGGCCTTTTTGCTATTTTCCGTCTCGTCCACTGCTCTTCCTGCAATCTTCTCTTTCGTTATTGCCTCGGTTCAGAAGCCTACTGCGCAGTTCTTTCAACTTACAAAGTCCTTCTCACTGCTGATCCTAGGCGTATCTCTTGCCACGCTCAGCACGCTCAATTTCTCACTCGCTTTTCTGGTTGGGCTTCTAGCAAGCCCTCTTACTTTCATCCAACCGACCAAAAATCTGGTCACCAGGTTGTTCCTGGTAATCCTATTGATACTAACTTCACCGCCTGTTGTTATATCATCCGCAGCATGGACGAGTGGTGTTACCATGTCTGAAGTGCTGAAAGCTGCGAGTTTGGGGTGGAATGTGTGGGGGATGTACACACCAATCATTATTTGGTGCGTTTGGTGGCCTGCATGGCTCATCGGCACAACAAACACTCTTAGTTCTACTTTTAAGATATGAATGGTGCCCGCGTTTTCCGCGAAGACTATAGCTATGACTTTCAGAAATATATAATAGACCCTGCGATAACAGGGATGGATCTCTCTTCTTTGTTAGAATGCGTTTTGGATAAATCACTAATAATCCTTGTTTGACCAAGGAGTGTACACTTATCAAGAGTTCAATGGAATTGCAGTGCGTATTTGTGGTATACTATACAACCTCTCTAAGAGCATTTGCAAACTCCACTGACTAGCATCTCATCGTGGTGATGCTTATGCTGCCCAAACATCATGGCCGGCCGCTTCAATCCAGTTCCCCAGCTGGTTGACGTTTGAATCCCACTCGAGGAGTCGTTGGCGCATACTCTCGATCTGTTTCATGTCGAGTACCTTCGGTTGCACCCAAGTAATGTGTGCAATCTGACCTACTTGGTCGATTGTTCCGCGCAAAAGGCCCAGGCTCAAAGCCTTCATCACCAAATGCTCAATCTCTTGGGGTTGAACTTTGGTCTCTTGAGAAATAGTAGCAAAGGTCATGGTTCTGTCATGCGGTGGTCTGCGAAAGACAGCTTCCGTCAAAGCTGCCAAGTAAATCTTCTGTCGGAGGCTGTCCGAGTTGTCGTTTAACAGCTTGTTGGACGCAATGTTATCTGAAAGAAGATCGTAGGCAGCAAGATCTCCCCGGTTGTAGGCGAAGAGGAGGTCACGCAACCAAGCATCATCCTCACTCCGACCCAGGGTATCCAGAATGGGGTGGAGTAGAAGCTCGCCGAAATTATAGATACTAGTAGATACTAGAGCCGCAACGCTTAGGTAGTAGGCTCTTCGATGTCGTTCCTCGTCAGAGAGAGATGACAGGTCGATACAGGCAAGATAGAGGAGGGCAGTTCGGTAGTAGTTTGCAAAGTCCATCTTTCGCTAACAAACCGCAGGATTAGTGATGGTATTCGAAACCGTAATGAGAAGACTCACCTGATAGTAGTTGGCACTGGCGTCGTAAAACGCCGCATGTACGACTGCCTCAACAGAGTCGAATGAGTCTAGTATTTTCTCTGCGGCGTCTAGATCTTGTTTCGCATCCTCCAGCTCGCCAAGGCTTAGTTTCACCCTGGCCACTGCAACAGAAGCAAATACAAGCGCATCTTGGGAATCTTCTGTGTCCACCTTCTTAACTACGGACTGCAGGAAAGCCAAACGTTCACGGTCATCTTCCACATATTGTCAGTAGGGCCCGCGGATGGCTTTGGGTTCAAGGAGGCTGGGAACAAACCTTTGCACTGTGTTGCGGCTTTGAGGGCTAGCATCACCAGCTTCAATTTGTTGATTTTATCGGCAAACTTGAGGATGAAGACATTGTAGAAGGCCAAGCGCTGGGCGGCGCTGCCCTCATCGTTGAAGAATTCAACGAGGGCGTCTGTGAGTTGGTGCCATAGCTTACGCTCCCAGTAGTCTTCGAAGTTGAGGATAAGAGGCTGAAGCTCCTCTGGAGCTGCGTCTCGTTGCTCCGCAAGGAAATCGGAGATGCTGTCGGTGTTCATATTGGAGATGTAGCGACCAACGGTGGTCAACCGCAGCTTGGAGCTTGGATTGTCAACCTTGGTTGGGCGATTGGCAAGCGGTGGAGTGTGTAGCGCGGTGACGTATTGCTACCGTTCGAAGTGAGGTATTGAGGGATGCAACTCTTTCAGATCTGAAGTTGTTCAGAGGCGGTTCAAGGTGGCTCAAGGTGGTGGTGATAGCGTACATGCAATGCAGCCTTACTTCATGGGTCCTTCTGGCGAATAACGTGGCAGCTAGCTGCCTAGCGCACACATTGGCAGCCTTGCTACTACAGTGGGAGGTCTCTCGTCAATGACGGAACGAGCAGGGGAGGTACCTTCCCAGTGCTTATCGATAAACCTTGAACAAGGATACCTTGATACAACCTGGTAGTCGGCACGATATAAGACAGGACATGGCTGTAGTATATCTTTCTTTTTCGTCAGCAATAGAAATAAGAGAGAAAAGAAAAAAGATAAAAAGGAGGGTTCCTTATGGCTTTTACATAGCAAAGACCTGAAGTTTCAGATTTGTTATGAGTATGCACTTCGAGGTGCCTACCTTGTACCTACCTGTACATCTAGAACCTCGGCCCGCGTTACTAATGTAACAAGCCCCCAACCTCGGTGACATGCATATACAAGCCTGCGAATTAAACCTACCTACCCTCTCATCGCTTTGCCATTATGATATATGAAATTGTGCTTGTTTCTACCACTTGAAAGTGACTGAAAGAAAGGACAACCCGAACCATGGCAGCTTCTCTTGTAACCCTTCCTGCGGTGCAGCGCCTGAGCCCACGCTGTATCCGGATCCTTGGCGGCAACCCAGGCAAATTTTCGCTGCAGGGCACTAACACCTACTTGCTTGGTACTGGCCGCTTTCGTATTTTAATTGATACAGGAGAAGGACGTCCAGTTTGGATACAAACACTCAAGGAAACGCTTGACCAAGAAAAGGCGACAGTGAAGTTGGCCGTGATAACACATTGGCATCATGACCACACCGGCGGCATTACGGATCTTGTCAATGCTTTCCCTCAAGTACAGGTTTTCAAAAACAGCCCCGATGATGGACAGTTGCCGATTCAGAGTGGCGATAATTTTCAAGTCGAAGATGCCACTCTAACGGCCTGGCACACTCCCGGTCACGCAAAAGACCACATGGTGTTTGTGCTTACCGAAGAAGATGCAATGTTTGCGGGTGATAATGTACTTGGACAGGGCACTGCTGTGTTTGAGGATCTGTTTACATATCTCCAGAGTCTGAGCAAAATGAAGACACTCTTTTCTGGGCAAATATATCCAGGCCATGGGCCTGTGGTTGAGGATGGACCGGGAAAGATTAGCGAATATATCGAGCACCGCCGCCAGCGAGAGGAAGAGGTTCTGCAAGTAATGAGAGCCAGCAACCAGGACAAGAGCAATGTCTGGACGGCAATGGACATAGTTAAAACGGTTTATAAGGATGTGCGTGAGGATTTACACATGGCAGCTTGTGGTGGGGTTTTACAGATGCTTGCTAAATTAGAGCAGGAGAGCAAGGTTAAACAAACCAAAGGCGGGTGGCAGCTGGACGATGTTAAGAGTGTAATTTAATTGCCATCTGCTCCACGTTGGCATATCAATAGAATATACACATAATGCTTTATACCCCTCAAGGATTGAGCTCGTTGAGCTACATGTGATTATGTAGCAGACACAGACTTATACGGACAATTTTATCGCATGTGTGAGAAAGGTGAAGAAGAGAGATAAGAATAGACTTAGTGTAGAACCTAAGTTTGCATGTGATAGTTTCTACTACCACTAGGTAATATGTCGCTTATATTTCATCCAACTTACAATCTAGCACTTGTCAATAAACAAAAACCCCAAGATCCTCACCATGTCGGCTGATTTCTGGGCTGGCTATCTCAGCGGAATAGTCGGCATTGTAGTAGGCAACCCTCTCGACATTGAAAAAGTACACCAACAAACGAAAAGCAATGTTGCCCGGAAATTATATAGCCAGAGCTCGGTGACCTTTATGAAAGGCACTGCCGCTCCCATATTCGGGTACGGGGCTCTGAATGCGCTGCTATTCTACTCATACAACCGGTCCGAAGCAATTCTGAAAAAGGTGGCATCAACCCCGGATGCCGGGTGGGTTACATGGACAGCCGGAGCAGTGAGCGGCCTGGGAGTATGGATAGTCAGCGCTCCAACCGAGTTAATCAAATGCCGGGCACAAATGTCCACGCCGGCCACATCGAGCTGGGCGATTTTGAAGCAGATATGGAGGAGAGAGGGCGTGAAGGGCCTCTACTATGGCGGGGTTGTCACAGCGCTTCGGGATAGCATCGGCTATGGCTTTTACTTTTGGACATACGAATTGGCTCATCGCTACTGGCCTGCTGCTCAAGAGCAGGACAATGTTGCATCCGGGCGACGAGATACGTCAAAGGTATTGGTTTGTGGTGGGATTGCAGGGATTGCCACTTGGGCCAGTGTGTTTCCTCTCGACGTCATCAAGTCGCGCCTACAGACACGGCAATACTCCTACCGGCCAACGACAGATGAGACGCCGTTTCTGGGGCACGACAGAACGAGCACGGCGAGCAAGAGTAACAGGCGGTATGGAGCATGGCAGGTGATGAGGGATACTTACCGAGAGGGCGGAATCCGTCCCTTTTTCCGAGGCCTATCAATTTGCAGTGTTAGGGCCTTCGTGGTGAATGCCATTCAATGGGCTGTATACGAGTGGATCATGAATGAAGTAAATATAGGCAATAAAGATCAAATGAAAATGCTCGCGGAGGCTTAATTAGAGGGCATTCAGCGGGTTTCATCTTTACTGGTCACATCAGGATTTGGCAGTCGCGCATCCGCTTGTTTTGTCATCGAGAATGCCTTGGCGGAACATTCCTGGTGATTCGTTTTCCCTTGATAGAGAAGAGCAAAGTCACAAATTAGAAATATTAACACATATTGCAATCAAACTGAATGCATCATGCATACCCGCCTCCCTGCATCACATCATCGATAATCCTACGAGATGTGTTCCACAGCATGCCTTGCCTAAGCAGGTATCCCAGAGTGTTTATACTAGTCACGTGATATCGCGTCAAAGTCTCGCGTGTCAAACTACGCGCGACACAGCTTAGGGAAACGCGTCATCTTACTCACTTCCTACCTATGTATGAATTTGCTTAGAAGCGCCGGTGTTTTGTTTTGTTTTCGTGTACAAGCTTGTGAAGATTGCGCTCATTTACCATGTCAGCTCCGTATGTGATTCTTTGCAACAATTAACATGACGTACTACCTTTATTGACAAATTTAGTGCGCCATCAATCTCAGCGCTGAAGGACAAGCCCCCCAGCAAGCTGAATCACCAGGTTCCCAGGCTTCAGAATCTTGACAAACTTCGGAAACCGTTCAAATGTCCGTCGGCGGCTACTGCAGTATCCGCGTCGGATCGCCCGGCCAGGAAAAAAAGAAAAGTCGATTATAGAGGAGCCGATGAAAACGGACCAACGAGCATCGATGCAGCATATGATGCTGCTGGTCGCCAAGTAGTGGCATCGCCCAAGTTCCCAGTCTTCCAAGCCAAAGATAAGAATGTTGTTTTTCGAAAAGCCTTCTCTATTCCTCTGAAGGACAAATCTCAGGTGGCATTCGACGCATCAAGACCACCGCCAACACTTGGTCTGCGACGTGGGGTCGTGTTTGTCCCCAAGCCCCTACATGATCCATCCGGCGAATTTGCCATTGTTCTTTATGACCCAACAGTTGATGCGAAGCCTGATACAATTCCGGAAACCGTGGTGCAAAAAGAGGCGGAGTCCTCGAAAATCGACAGCCCGATTGTGCATAAAAGCCTTGCTGAGATCCTTGGCATCAAAAAGGAAGTGGAACAAGATCATCCAAAAGTGCCGGTTGTCATTGATCCTAAGATTGCTAAATGTCTCCGCCCTCATCAGATTGAAGGAGTCAAATTCATGTATAAATGTGTTACAGGGCTGGTCGATGAAAAAGCTCACGGATGCATCATGGCTGACGAGATGGGACTGGGAAAGACGCTCCAGTGCATTACGCTCATGTGGACGCTTCTGAAGCAGTCTCCTACCGGTGGGAAGTCGACAATACAAAAGGCTATCGTGGTTTGCCCCGCAAGTCTGGTGAAAAACTGGGCAAACGAGCTGACAAAATGGCTTGGTCCTAATGCTATCAATCCATTTGCCATTGATGGCAAGGCACCAAAGGAAGAATTGAAACGACAACTTCGTCAGTGGGCCATCGCCTCTGGCCGATCCATCACTCGGCCAGTCATCATTGTCTCGTATGAGACTCTGCGCCTCAACGTTGAAGAGCTCAAACACACCAAGATCGGACTTCTGTTTTGCGATGAGGGCCATCGTTTGAAAAATGCAGACAGCAATACATTCAATGCTCTAAACGATTTGAATGTTACCAGACGAGTGATCCTCACCGGTACACCCATTCAAAATGATCTTACGGAATATTTCGCCTTGACCAGTTTCGCTAATCCAGATCTACTTGGATCTCGATTGGAGTTCCGAAAGCGCTTTGAGATACCCATTTTGCGTGGGCGAGATGCGGACGCCTCAGAGCATGATCGCCAGCGCGGAGACGAATGCACTGGAGAATTGCTCGGTATTGTTAACAAATTTTTGATTCGACGGACAAACGACATCCTCTCCAAATACCTTCCGGTGAAATATGAGCATGTGGTCTTTTGCAACCTCGCTCCATTCCAGATCGATCTCTACAATTATTTTATCACCAGTCCAGATATCCAAGCTCTTCTTCGTGGCAAGGGTAGTCAGCCCCTCAAAGCCATCAACATTCTCAAAAAGCTCTGCAACCACCCCGACCTCCTGAATATTTCAGATGACCTGCCTGGCTCAGAAAAATGCTTCCCAGAGGACTACGTTCCTAGAGAGTCTCGTGGAAGAGATCGTGATATCAAACCCTGGTATTCGGGAAAGATGCTGGTCCTCGATCGAATGCTTGCCAAGATTCGAGAAGACACAAATGACAAAATTGTTCTCATTAGCAACTACACGTCTACGTTGGACCTCTTTGAACGTCTCTGCAGAGAACGCCAATATGGATGCCTACGTCTCGACGGAACTATGAATGTGAACAAACGCCAAAAACTGGTTGACCGCTTCAACGACCCAAATGGGGATGAATTTATCTTCTTATTGAGCAGCAAGGCAGGAGGCTGTGGAATCAATCTCATTGGAGCAAATCGCCTTGTCCTTTTTGATCCGGATTGGAATCCCGCTGCCGACCAACAAGCCCTGGCGCGAGTTTGGCGAGACGGCCAGAAGAAGGATTGCTTCGTTTACCGCTTCATTGCCACTGGCACCATCGAGGAGAAAATCTTTCAGAGACAGTCTCATAAGCAAAGCTTATCGTCGTGCGTGGTAGATTCTGCTGAAGACGTGGAGCGTCATTTCTCCCTCGATAGTCTTAGAGAACTCTTTCAGTATCGTCCTGAAACCACCAGCGACACCCACGATACATTCAAGTGCAAAAGATGCAAGCCCGATGGCCGACAATTCATCAAGGCCCCTGCCATGTTATATGGCGATACAAGCACTTGGAACCACTTTGTCAACTCTGGGCTACAGCCCATTCAAGATTTGTTGCTTCGGCAGGAATACGCCGGAAGTGAGGTTTCAGCTGTATTTCAATACATATCGCATTAGACTAGACTAGATGTAGCTAGATTTCGATTCAATCAAATACTACCACCGAGATACAGTCTATTATAAGCGAATATTAAAATTTGCGATGGCACTAGAAGTGATAGCTCTACGGAGTCCTGGGCAGACTAACATCAATTCAAGGCACGGGCCAGATTGTGTACGAACATCTCCGTTGCTGCGGCACTAGGAACGGAGCTCCGTCTAACGCCACGTCGGGCTCCGAGTAGTATGGCCGAGAGCTTCGCAAAAGCGAGCCTCTGGAGCGGCGACCGATGATTCGGCTGCTTCATGCCGAGGCAAGACACGGCTACTTCATTATCCTGCCTGCGAACACGCTGCGAACACGGAGTATTTTGGCTGCACGGCAATTGCCGCCCTAGGCTTGCCTTGCTGTAATGAACCTCGAGGAGACGATTCAGGGACGGCCGATTCCTAGCCACTCGATGGCGCTGGCACGAGTATATTCTGCGACGTCACATGCTTACCACACTGCGCATATTCAGCAGGCCGGGGGAGGTGGCATCTGATGCATGTTGTAATGATGTGCTTGCACACTTGCAAATTAGCGTTACAACATGGAGGGCACACTGAAAACGCGCAGCTTTGGGATGGATGATGAGAATTGCAATACGTCAGGATCTACTCCGTACGCAAAAACATATTCACCATGGTATCTAGTGGTTGCTGTCCTTTGTACTACGACTTACATGCCTCCTACCATGGGATATCTCAACTTTATAACACCATCACAAGGTACTCCGCACTCCGTCTTTATTGCTTCATGCCTACCCGTACAGATCAGCAAGGTTCGCCCTGCTACGCTGTAACGTCAAAGCGCCCGAGATAATACGGGGCAGCCCGTACTGAGCAGGAGGCTAAATGAGAGGGAGAAAAAAAAATTACAACCTGAGCTCTCGGCTGGAGGAGGGGAGGTCTAGCTCGGCACAAGCGACGACGCGGGCCAAGGGATTATGTTTAGACGGCCTGTGAGTGGCCAGATTGCCTAGGGCCATGCCAGCTCTAAGCCGCACATTCTGTCATATCCTGCTATCCCGGCCGTGGGGCTCCATCTTTTACCTCTCTGAGGACAGCGACTGGCCCCAGAAGCAGCCGAAAAACACCTCTCCCCCACCCAGGCAAAACCAACTCTCCACTCTCGTCGCTTTATAACAACCCCCCCCCTCCAAGGCCTTTTTCTTCGTTCTGATGTTGACTGATTTCTCCAATTGACTGCAGTCTGTAGACCCTCGCTCAATTGGCCACCATGCTTGCTTCCAGACAGGTTCTGGGCAGTATTGCTCGGGGCCGCGCCGTCGGTGGCGCGGCCAGCAGCGTTCGCCGTCTGGCTACCGTCTCTGATTCTGCTCTCGACCGAAAGGTAGGCCGCTCTACGTGTCTCGTCGATTCTGTATACTGTCTGCCCGGGGCTTCGCGCTGACGCTTTTCCCACGTGCAGGTCCGCCAGAACAACTGGGAGGAGAACAACTTCATCAACTACAAGAAGATGTCTGAGAACCTCTCCATTGTCCGCAGCCGGCTCAACCGACCCTTGACCTTTGCCGAGAAGATCCTGTACTCTCACTTGGACGACCCTCACAACCAGGAGCTCGAGCGAGGCAAGTCTTACCTCAAGCTGCGCCCTGATCGTGTGGCTTGCCAGGATGCCACTGCCCAAATGGCTATTCTTCAGTTCATGTCCGCTGGCATGGACTCCGTCGCGAACCCTACCACTGTCCACTGTGACCATCTGATTGAGGCCCAAGTCGGTGGCGCCAAGGATCTTGAGCGTGCCATTGGTATCAACAAGGAGGTCTACGATTTCCTGTCTTCTGCTTGTGCCAAGTACAACATTGGTTTCTGGCGCCCTGGCTCTGGTATCATCCACCAGATTCTCCTTGAAAACTATGCTTTCCCCGGTGGTCTCCTCATTGGTACTGACTCTCACACCCCCAATGGTGGTGGTCTTGGTATGGCCGCTATTGGTGTTGGTGGTGCTGACGCTGTCGACGTCATGGCCAACCTGCCTTGGGAGCTGAAGGCCCCCAAGATCCTCGGTGTCAAGCTCACTGGTCAGCTGTCTGGCTGGACTGCGCCCAAGGGTATGTCGATACAACTCTGAGCTTTTTTTGGGTTTCATCCTTACTAACGTTGCAACCTGTAGACATCATCCTCAAGGTCGCTGATATCCTGACTGTCAAGGGTGGCACTGGCTCCATTGTTGAGTACCACGGCCCTGGTGTTGAAGGCATCTCTGCCACCGGTATGGGTACCATCTGCAACATGGGTGCCGAGATTGGTGCCACTACTTCTCTTTTCCCATTCAACGACCGCATGTACGATTACCTTGCCGCTACCAAGCGAAAGGATATCGGAGATTTCGCTCGTGCTTACGCTACTGAACTTCGCGAGGACCAGGGTGCCGAGTATGATCAGCTTATCGAGATCAACCTGTCTGAGCTCGAGCCCCACATCAACGGCCCCTTCACTCCCGATCTGGCCACTCCCATCTCCAAGTTCAGCCAAGCCGTCAAGGACAACAACTGGCCCGAGGAGCTCAAGGTCGGTTTGATCGGCTCTTGCACCAACTCCTCCTATGAGGACATGTCTCGCGCTGCTTCTATTGCTCGTGACGCCCTCGACCACGGTCTCAAGTCCAAGGCTGTTTTCACCGTTACTCCTGGCTCTGAGCAGATCCGCGCTACCATTGAGCGTGATGGCCAGCTCCAGACCTTTGAGGAGTTTGGCGGCATTGTCCTTGCCAATGCTTGCGGCCCTTGCATCGGTCAGTGGGATCGCCAGGATGTGAAGAAGGGTGACGCCAACTCCATCCTCTCCTCATACAACCGAAACTTCACTGGACGCAACGACGGCAACCCCGCCACCCACTCTTTCGTCACTTCTCCCGACCTGGTTGTTGCTCTCTCCATTGCTGGCTCTCTGCACTTCAACCCCCTTACCGACTCGCTTGTCGGCAAGGATGGCAAGGAGTTTAAGCTTAAGCCTCCTACCGGCGATGGTCTCCCTGTCAAGGGTTATGACGCCGGTCGCAACACCTACCAGGCACCCCCCAAGGAGCGTGCTAGCGTCAACGTCCAGGTCAGCCCCACCTCTGATCGTCTCCAGATCCTGGAGCCCTTCACTCCCTGGGATGGCAAGGACGCCAAGGATGTCCCTATCCTGATCAAGGCCAAGGGCAAGACCACCACTGATCACATCTCCATGGCTGGACCCTGGCTGAAGTACCGTGGCCACCTTGACAACATCTCCAACAACATGTTGATTGGTGCCATCAACGAGGCCAACGACGAGGCCAACAAGATCAAGAACTTCACCACCGGCGATTGGGATGCTGTCCCCGCTGTTGCCCGTGACTACAAGAAGAAGGGTATCAAGTGGGTTGTCATTGGTGACTGGAACTACGGCGAGGGTAGCTCTCGTGAGCACGCTGCTTTGGAGCCTCGTCACCTGGGAGGCCTGGCCATCATCACCCGAAGCTTTGCCCGTATCCACGAGACCAACTTGAAGAAGCAGGGTATGCTTCCTCTGACTTTCGCTAACCCCGCCGACTATGACAAGATCAAGCCCGATGACAAGGTAAGCTTTCCCCGCCGTTGATAGCCAGCGTGAAATAAAATTGTGAATGCTAATGCGCGTTGTAGGTTGACATTCCTTGCACCGAGCTCGCCGTCGGAAAGCCCCTTACCATGGTTGTCCACCCTAAGGAGGGCAGCCCCTTTGAGGTCGAGCTGCTGCAGACCTTCAACGAGGCCCAGATTGAGTGGTTCAAGAACGGAAGCGCCTTGAACACCATGGCCAAGAAGTCCAAGAACTAAAGAGAGAGAAAAGACCTTTTGAAGAAAACGAAAGGCGGTGTTTTTGGAGGCCCACAATCTCGTGATCTGCCAAAAGCGAGGAAAATACCCGTCGAGGTAGTCTGTCGGCCTCAGATGCGTTGGGAGTCATAATGTGCTTTTACGTGTGCTCTGTATGTAACTCGTGATTCCCATGTTTAGTATATATAATAAAGGGCAAAAAAATAAAAAAAATCAATTAAAAAACAAAAGAGGTCATATATGCGTGCAGACATGCTGAATCACACGAATTACGAAACTATATTTTGGGAGCTCTCTAAGCTGTTTATATATATAATAATAACAATATTGAAATTAATGCAAAATGGCTTATTATTACTGGTATATGGTATTGAACCTATCGTTTTCAATTTGTTGACGTCGTTTCGTTTTAGGTGCTCTTAGCTGTACGCCTAATTCCATATTTTGAATTGCGAACCACATGATGCTAGTGGCGCGCTGTAGCAACCCCTCGTAGCGTGTGTGCCTTATGTAAATGGTACGCAATACATGCACACGTCCCAGAGAACGCCCGCTCTTACATATCGACCATCGTCATCGCTCGCAACCTCGATTATTGCTCGTCTTCTCCGACCGAACCAAGCATGAGATATTTAGAAGTATGGATACCAACATCCAGCGGGCGCTGAATGACAAGCTCTACGATAAGCGCAAGGTTGGGGCACTTGAGTATGGCATAGGCCTTGCCCAGCTGTTGATGCATTGACATATATGTGCTTACCTTTGTTGTATGCTAGACTTGAGAAGATAATACGAGATCTTGTTGCCTCTGGCGCGTTCCAGCGCGTTGAAGAGATTCTGGAACAGCTGTGTAATGACTATGCCTACGCTGTTCATCAGCCACATGCTCGCAATGGAGGCTTGATTGGTTTGGCCGCCGCGGCGATTGCGCTCGGTACGGTATGTTCAACTTTCTGCATAGCTCGATTGCCGACCTCACAAGCGATCTATAAACGCCATCTGCTGTTATCTCGTCTTGCCTGCTGTACCATGTTTCCACTGTGTCATACTCCGTTGAATCGGACCCCTCTTGCACATTGTAAAGGCTTCTATGCTCGATCGTGTCATCACTGACACTTACTGCAGGAGTTACCTCGCTATCTTGTAAATATCGTGCCTCCTGTACTTGCTTGCTTCACTGATCAGGATGCGAGAGTTCGATACTATGCCTGCGAGGCTATGTACAATATAGCCAAGGTAGCCAAGGGAGAGATCTTGGCCTATTTCAACAGCATATTCGACCAGCTATGCAAGGTATGCTTGTCGGTTCATCTAGTCTGCTAGTGAGGGAGTGTAAAAGTCCGAAATGACTGGCTTGTTAACGAAAACACCGCCTTTTTAGCTTGGAGCGGACTCTGAACTATCAGTCAAGAATGGAGCTGAACTCCTGGATCGACTCATAAAAGACATCGTCTCTGAGTCAGCCGCTTCTTACATTTCGGTCTTGGAAACCTCTAGCCTCGACGATGATAATGGCACTGGCGGAGAGCCACAAAATCTTCCTACAGCTTTCTCATTGCAGCGCTTCATCCCACTACTCAAAGAACGCATCCATGTCATCAATCCTTTCACCCGACAATTCCTTGTTGGTTGGATCACACTTCTAGACTCCATCCCAGACTTGGAACTGGTCACCTACCTACCGGAATTTCTCGGTGGGATACTCAAGTTTCTCAGCGATCAAAATGTTGACGTTAGAGTAGCCACACAAACTTGCCTTGACAAATTTCTTAACGAAATCAAAAGAATCTCCCAAGTGAAGAGAGGACTAGTTGAGAACAAGAAGTTCAAAGAAGGGGGGAAGCGGAAGCGACAAGAATCCATCGACAGCGCTGGTGGCCGCCCTAATTTGGAAGAAGGAGACGAGCTTGATTCCGATGCCTTGAACGACGACGATGAGGACAGCATGGAAGAGGACTGGATCCCCGGCCAGGATGTTGAAATCAATTATAAAGAGATACTGGACATCCTTACTGCTACGCTCGATTCTCCACTAGGTTCGTTTTGCATCTCATCTGGTCACTATACTTGCCATCTTATGACTTGATGCTGACAATGCTAAAGAGGAAGATTGTCTTCTTGAATCACTCAGATGGATTGTTGAATTTCTCGATATTTGCCCCGAGGAAGTATTGCCTTTTACGCCCAAGATCCTTGCGCATATGCTCCCTGCAATGGCTAGCACCAAAGAGACGATTCGCCTCGCTGCGACCAGAGTGAACAGCTGTCTCATGGACTACGTGGTATCTCTGTCTGATGAATCTGATGTCAACGCAAGCCAAGGAGCAGTCTCGATGAATCACCGACTCTCGTTATCACAAGATAAGCAAGATAATAGCAGCCTCGGTCGGGTATCGATATCAAACTCTAGAGACAACGAGATACGTAGCGTAACACCAGGCAGCGGTCGAATGTCTTCCGCTGCAATCGCCACACCCGACGCCACACAAATTCAAGCGAACCTCGATTATACCGCTGCTGTTAATTCACTTACTCTACTGTTCCTAAATGACCACGAAGCTACACGTGTAGCTGCTCTAACTTGGCTTATCATGCTGCACAGGAAAGCGCCGCGCAAGGTGTTGGCCTTCAACGACGGCACCTTTCCGGCCCTTCTCAAGACTCTTTCGGATCCTTCTGATGCTGTTGTTACCAGAGACCTGCAACTGCTGTCTCAAATTTCGCGAAACAGCGAGGACGATTACTTTGCCAGCTTCATGGTAAACCTGCTACAACTTTTTTCTACAGATCGCAAGCTGCTCGAAACCAGAGGTAATCTCATCATCCGGCAACTTTGTATCAGCCTCAGTCCAGAGCGCATATACCGAACGTTGGCCGATTGTATCGAAAAGGAGGAAGACGTAGAATTTGCTAGCATCATGGTGCAAAATCTGAATAACAACTTGATTACGGCACCTCAGCTCGCGGAGGTACGCAAGCGGTTGAGAAATCTGGAAACGAAGGTATAAAATTATGTCTATTATAAGCCTGCCCCCTAC
This sequence comes from Trichoderma guizhouense, assembly GCA_002022785.1. Taxonomy (NCBI): domain Eukaryota; kingdom Fungi; phylum Ascomycota; class Sordariomycetes; order Hypocreales; family Hypocreaceae; genus Trichoderma; species Trichoderma guizhouense. Next base: position 2,394,066 of record LVVK01000023.1, on the reverse strand, counting down.
CTTTCCATCTTTGAATCTAACAACTGAGAGCATTTCGATTAACACAACGTGTAGGATGGTCAGACTTTGTTTGTGGCTCTGTTCAGGTCGTGGTGCTACAATGCAGTTGCGACATTCTCCCTATGTTTACTTTCCCAAGCCTATGAACAGGCGTATCATCTATTACAAATTTTGTGAGTTCTATCTACAGGAAATCTCTACACTTGGCGCTAATAATTGAATAGTGGCGAATTGGACATGACAGTCAATATGCTGATCCAAGTCGACAAGTTAGTGCAGCTCATTGAATCGCCCGTCTTCACATGTAAGTGCCTGAGCCGTTTGAGAGCAGGAGTATGTGTGACCACACATCCACTAACTTGTAGAAAACAAGATTTGCGCTTGCAACTACTAGAACCTGAGAAATATCCGTACTTGTACAAATGCATGTACGGAATTCTTATGCTTCTGCCGCAGTCCTCTGCCTTTGCTGCGTTGAAGAACCGACTCAATAGCGTAAGCTCGATCGGGTTCTTGCAAGTTGTTCCACGAAGGTAAGATTGGCCAACATCCTGGACTCTCAAACTAGGAATAAAAACTTTCCAATATTCTTCCTTTTCCTTCTTCTTCAGTGCTAACTAGTGGTGATGGGCATAGCATGGGAGCAACGCCGGCCGCTTCAAATTATGACCGACCAAATAGGTTGAAGGGGCGAGAAGATGGTGCCATACGATGGGTTGAGCTTTTGGAGAAATTTCGCAGTGTCCAGGACAGAGCAAGGAGAAGTCAACGACCCAACATTGAGATAGAGGATACTCTTTCGGCTGGAGTGAGCGAATTCCGTATAGGAGAGGCATCGCCGGAGAGCAAAAACAGAGACGGCATGCGAGGAGGTGCTGCTGGTCCGCCTGTACCTTTGAAAGACCAGGCACCACCAGTGGTTTCACCACCAGTGAAAAGGTCGGGACTTGGAAGGCAGTTTGGGAGATTAGGAGGTGCCGTTTCGGGGAAGAACCGTCGAAATCAGTAGATACCAGAGCAGTGAAGATTGGGGAATAAATAGTGGATGCAAACAGCGATCTATATCTGTGCGAAGTTGAAGCCGACGCCTTTGACTGCAGCATGAATGTTCCCATTATAATATGCTAATGGCGTTGATCGCGAAGATTCCAGTATCAATGACCACGAGTGCTGGCAAAATCATTAACATGCTAGCACAACAATAGGGGGATGTGAAGCACACCAGACCTACTCCTGTGAAAGAGCAGCAATCTGCTCGCTGAGGTCCCTCACATGGAACAGCAAGGCTTGATAGCGCTGTTCAAGCTCAATGACGTCGCCAATCGCCATATACGGCGTCGCAATGGAGGCACCAAGAGCAGTGACACGGTCATGGAGATCGGGGAGTTGGGCAGAAACGGTCTTGATCCTGCGCTGCACATCCAGGTTCTGCTTTGCCAGGTCAGAAGGCGGTTTGTAGCTCTCGCTCTGCAGCGTGTGAAGCAGCTCCTCAGCCGCCTCGGCCTCTCTCTGGATCTGACGGTCAAAGGCATCAACGCGGGCTGCCGTCTGTTCAGCCCCGTACACCGTGCCCTGAAGACGAAGCATCAGGCTGCCAAGATGATCAGGATCCGCGCTCGCAGTGGCCGCCTCAGAGGCCACGGCAGTGAGAACATCCAGAGCGTTGACACCATCCTTGGGCAGGCTGTGCTCTATGGCATCGAGCAAATGGCCTTTGGTAAGGGTGGTGCCATTGGCCGTAATGCCTGACTCGGCCTTGTCGTGGGCGCTCAGCGCCTGAAGAGCCGTGGCATCGACCCGGGCAAGGAGGCGGCGTTGATCATCAGCTGCTTCGTTTAGCGACACAAGGGCCAGCAGCGCCTTGAGCGTGTCCTGGTTTCGCTCAAAAGACGGCAGCGAGTTCTTCCATGCAGGCGATTTAGACGCAAGCCAGGCGTCAACATAGGACCAGTCTCGGGCGGTGGATGCGGCGATGCGGGCGACGGATGGCGAGAAGATGGCTGCTGAGTTTTCATTTAGCCGATGAGCCATGGCCCTGGATGATTATTTGAGCAGAGCTTGCTTGCGTGCTTGGTTTTGGACGTCTGAATGTAGTTGAGATGAAGTTGAAAGCCCAACCAAGCAGCTTAAGCTACTTTGCTCATGCATGGTGCCTTATGCATGCATGCCACGTATCGCCGTTACTATTTTTCATTAATAAGAGCGGAAAAAAGATTGACAAGGTGCAACATTCATATGGTATAGATGGGTATATACAAGCGTCAAAACCAGTTCTATTTGTTAATTACATGAAAAATCGGGTATAATTCATCGGGCTGGTATCTCATTCATAAAACAGCTTCTTATACATCTTTGCTCTTCACCTTGGTCCATCTCTCTGCGATTATCCCCATAATTTCTTTCTGTGCGCTGTTTGGATTCTCGCTTTTAACAACCTTCATTTGTTCCTTGACAAATAATTGGTACTCGCTTAATTGACCCGTTGGCGTCTGGCGCGGTGTTGGTTTCGTCTGCTCAAGTGAGGCCTTACAAGCGCCACATCGATGCCTCTTGGGATCAATGCTTTTAGAGTGACGCTTATACTCGCAGCCACATGCTGTGCAGGTCCACACGTATTTGAAGTCGATCTCGTACGAATGTTTCGTGGTGACTTTGATGCCTTGTGAACCAAACAATTGGGTGCACTTGGCTGCCCATACCTTGAATTCTTTCCCATGAGGATTGTCCGTAATACCATTGATCATGAAGTTTGCCAAGTGGCAAAATTCATGGGCTATGACATTCAATAAGCGCAGCTCATCGTCAATGACCTTCTCGGAAAGCTCAATGGAAGAATGATGCCGATATTGCTTCACGTCTGCCTCGGCGCTGTCGCCTGTATGCCAGGAGATGATAGTTTCTCGCTTCCAGTTTGCTCGACCGGCGGTTGTCTTGAGAGTATTGCTCCACACAATCTTAACTCCCCCGGTAGACTGAGTCAATTCTCCAACCTTGCCGTGTGTGATTTGAGTATCGAGCTGCTGGAGGAAGTCTATTGCCAGCTGAGATTTTATGGCGTCAAACGACTTCTTCGTCTGTCTTTTTGACGGCGATTTTGGAACTGTTGATCGAGTAGAAGACTTGGTCTTGCGATCCATTTCTGATTCATCCCATTCATCATCAAACTCCTGGAGTCGAACAGTATCAATGACTAGCCCCTGAGGTGCTTCTTTAGTATGAATTTCTCTATGAGGAGAGACCAGCTTCTTTTGCTTGCTCTCTTTGGGAGGTATGATGGGGAAACGCAGAGTATTAGCACCCAGCCCATCCTGGATATCAGGCAGAAGTTCCGACAATGGCCGAATTATATCTTTGCCCTCTTGGTGCTTAGGAAGTTGCGGCTGACGACTCGATTTTGTGATTCGACTTCGGCTTGGTGATACGCTACGAGGATGTTGTGTTAATGGTCCCCCTTGGCTATTGTAACGAGATCGTTCGGATGTGCTAGTCTGTGACTGAGGCAATCTCGATGCTGAGCCACTGCCATTCGAGATTGTGTTCTTGGAGGCGCCATTCCTTGTTTCCGAAGGGCCTCGAGGTTGCTTTATTGAAGCCTGCGACTCGATTCTCGAGGGTACATTGTTCTTGGCGTTGGTGGTCTTGCGTGATCGAATATCGACTTCTTGCGATTTGGGCTTCTGTGTGCTTATAGATTGACCTAGAGGCCGAGAGGGCCTTTTCCCTTCCCCCTTTAGATCATCATCACCAAACCTCTCTGACGACGACTGCCACCTCTTCCGTACTTCCCCCTTTACCAAGGCCGGGATGGCTTTCTCGGGTTCTGCATCGCTCAGGTCGTAGATGAAGTCTTCTTTGTCGGTGGTCTGATTCTCCACGCTGCTATCATCATCTTCCAACTCAATCCAGATGGCATTTTTTGGGATGTGCTTCGAAATAGGCTTTGGTTGCGAGAGCTGCTGTTGTATGCGGCCGGGAATTCGCGTCAAGAGTGCATCTAATGATGGAAGTTCGTCATCACTGCCGTAGAAGGGGTCGTCATCCTGAGTACTCGTCATTGTCATAATGTCATAACATGATACCATAAAGCTGTGGACATAAAGAGCTGCTCATGCGATGCTTGCGATACTGTAGAGCATTTGTTTACATTCGACATGGGTGGATGCCGAGCAACCGAGTTGGGAGGATGGAGTGGGGCAGTGACACACTGGCCAAGAACGTGGAAATCAAATGTCACCCACTAGCGCTGGAGGGGGAAAAATCGAAGAGCAGATCGGAGGAGGATCGGCAAATCCACGAGGAATTAAAAAAAAATCATTTGTTTGCATTAATTATTATTACTTACTTGGGAAGTCTCGACGAAAACAGTTGTCTTGCACGTGAGAAAATAATAATATGTAAATCATCATGCACACTGCTTTCTTGTCTCCTGTTAGCCCATTACGAAATTTACTCAACTTTCACTCCCATCCTCCGTTGTTTGCCTAAAATACCGGCCGGCTTTTATCGGTGAACAGGAACAGATAGGGCTGATTCTATGGCTGTCGCCTTCTCCACTTGGGGTTGCGACAATATCATTCAGACTATTACTATTACAACCATGTCTATGGTCTATTACTTGAGAAGGGTAGGGGTGGCAGCTTTTGACATGGAACTTAGAAGTGACAAGCTCATAACATGATTGACAGATGCCATGAAATTCGCCCATGAACTCAAGCAGTCGCTGGCTAGTCAAGGTAAACCCTTTCCATCTTCTTTGGTTTAGCTGAGAGTTGCTCCAGCTGCGCCTCAAGTATCTTTCAGTTGCTCACCATAATTTCAGGCTTCCCGCCTCACTGGGTTGCCCATGCGATCCCATATGGCCAGCTGAAGAAATGTCTCAAGAAAGTCCAACGAGAGCTTCAAGAGTTGGGGCTTGACGCCGAAACCTTGCGCGAACTTCTCCATGCCAACACGGATTCTCCAGTCGCCTTGAATTACAGTCTCAACCGTATGTCTACCTCTAGAAAGATCATTCTGCCTGTCTCCTTTTCGTTAACAGGGATGTCTTTGACCGATGTCGCTAACATTATGGAAATACACAGCATCTTCAAGCTCTAAACTTGTGCGACCAAAATTAACGGTACAAATCCATTTGCACGAGGGCAACATTATCGATGCGTCGCTTGCGCCAACCACGCGCCATTTCTTCGAGAAAATCACCTCCAGGCGTGCTGTCGACTCCTCTGAAAGCGATGAGGAAACCAAACCAGCCAATACCTCACACACCGAGACGAGCGATGAAGCGGCGCGCGCAACACCGCAACCTCTCGCCGACGGAAGCCAGGCAGGCCATGAAAGTTACGATGTCATAGAGGTGCCCCTAAGATCTGATGGTGTCTTTTTTGACATTCTCCAGAGCGATCTAGGCGGCTTGGATGCTCTGCAGGCCACAGAGAAGGAAGAGCTGAAACAGGAGGTTAAAGAGATAGGGAAACAAGTTTCGCAAGTGTCCCGGCCGACGCGGTTTTCTAAGAGCGACCTCGACCGCTGGAGGCACATATTCGAGCTGTATTTGGATGCAGAAGTGTTCTTTGCGACGCATGAACAAGAACACGGAGCTCGCTCCAGTCAAAAGGCTCTCCAGCAGCTGCAGTGGTTTCAGAACCAGGTCCACAAACAACAGCTTGTCAAGGCATTCAAGTTGCCGGAAAGTCGATCCGCCTTTTCGAAATTTCTTGAGTTGAATGCTACTCTCTTGAAGCATCTGCAGTTTCAGGAGCTAAACATGTTGGCAATCTCAAAAATATTGAAGAGTAAGACGGCATTTTGTCCATTGGTAGGGTAGAGTATCAGCTAACGAGGGACATAGAATTTGATAAACGCACTGCGTTGGGCGTTTCGCGTGCCTTCCCGAGCGCAGTCAACTCGCGAAAGCTCTTGTCGGGCGATATTGCCAAGGAAGTGTGCGCCAGAATTTCCAACGAGCTGGTTTCTATTATACCCCAAATTAATGACTATCTTTGCCCGATATGCTATTCGATTGCATATCAACCAGTTCGTCTGGGCTGTCAACACCTTTTTTGCATTCGGTGCATCATTAAAATACAGCGACGCAAGGAAGAGTGCTGTCCCTTGTGCCGAGCTCATGTAGTTATGGATGCTTCCGCTGGTAAGTTACCCCCGCTCATGCTTCGAAACACTTTGTACCATGAGAATGGCACTCTAACATCATGCAGATAACATTGATGCTGAATTAGAGAAATTTATGAGAAAATACTTCCTCCCAGAAGTAAAGGAGAAGCAACGAGCTAATGACCTAGAACGGGGGGTAGAGGAGTTTGGGGAAGGCTATAAACCGTCTGAGTGTGCCATCATGTGAGGTGCTGAACGACAAGCATGTGCTCTTTAGAACGCTGTTTATGAAGCGATAATGTTTATTACGATGCCAGAAAGACAATAATAACTGATAATACCCCTTTCTATGGCGTGTTATATATTTTCTAAGAATCCCGCGTGCGTTTGGTTACTCAGTGCCTGCTAACTATTATAAAACTATATATGTGATCTTGTTGAGGAAGAAACAAATTGAGCACAATGACCGGATGCGTTGAGCATTCGTTCACAGCATCGTCTGTACGATGCTACTTCGTTGGTTTCAGGCTATCTACAAATTTTACACCATGACTGCTGCCGTATTTTTTCCATCCTAATGCCTGATTTCGTTGCTATCACGCAATGCTTACTGCTTTTGCGGCCTCGAGAGCTTTTCGGAAGAGAAGCTGTAGCTCTTCAGGCTCCTCCAATCCTACACTAACACGAACCAGGTCTGGGTCTACACCATACTTGGCAGCCCAATCCAATTCCCGATAATGGGCCAGAAGGACATAAGGGGAACAGAGCGTGAAGTTGCTCCCCAGACTCGGTCCCTTTGCAGTGTCGAGGTTGTTGAAGAAAACTTGGGCGTGCTCGGGGTGATGGAACACGACGGAGAGCAAGCCTCCGTATCCGCCATCAGGAAGGCGGCAAGCCTCGTAGTTGGGTTTTGAAGGGTTATACTTGGGATAATGCACAGTCTTTACGAGAGGGTCATCCCGCAAGATGTCGCATATTGTTTCCGCGTTGACGTTGATGCGCTTCACTCTGCTGGAGAAGTCGCGGCTGTTTCTCTCCATGAATAGGATATCCTCTGTCCAATACGTGTTTTCGTAGATTTGCTCCTCAAAGACTTTTTTGAGCAGACTGTAATGTTTGCCTTCAGGGTTCAGGACCGTGCAGCCGCCCATGACATTCGAATCTCCCGAGAATATCTTGGTCAGGCTGCTGACGACAATGTCGGCGTAATGGAGGACATTGACGTTTGCAAATGTGCCAATAGTCTCATCGATGACGACGGCAAAGTTGTACTCGTCTGCCAACTTGCGAATCCGTTTGAGATCCGGACAGGCAAGGAGCGGATTTCCCGGGAACTCGCAAAAGAGGGCAAGGAAACGCTGTCCATCCTTCAGGAGGCGCTCAAGGTCATCAAGTTCCTCCGACGAGGCATAACCATACAAGATGCAGCCCAGTCCAAATTTCTCCAAAATCTTGAGCGTATCGACGTAGGGAAATCCAAAGTTGATGCTCTTGTGTGAACCGAGAGCAGCCACGAGAGCGCGGTGGGCGTTGAAGATGGCGTTCATACCACAAGGATACAGCAGGACGTCAGTCTCATCGAGAGATTCAATGCCACGGGTATTAGCCTCGCTGTTTGTCTCTGTCTCATCATTCATGTCCACATCGCCAGCGAGAGAACCTGCGATTCTTCTGCGAATAGCCGATTTTGCTCGGGCTACTTGGGTGAGGTTTAGATTTCTTCCAAAACGCTCTTCCAGGAAATGGAAACTTTCACGAGCTTCATCCGGATTCTCAGAAGTTGAAGGAGCCTTATTCTCGGCACCACCTGCATTGGGACCACCGGTGGAATTGGCTCGCGAATACCGCTTTGGACCACGCACAGGCTTCTCTAGGACAGCGTGATGGTACTGTTGATCATTAATTGGAATCAACTGGCCAAGTTTAAAAAGTTCATGAGAGAATTCGGCCCGTCGACTCGAGACTCCATCGCCAGTATGCTGCCAATACTCCTTGGCCACTGGAAATGACTCCTCTGGGAAGATGACGCCAGAAATGGTGGGCGCCAGCTGCTTCAGCAATGGGGACAGATCCTTGGACGTATCCAGAGCAAGATTAACGACGAAGATCTGTTTGGAGATTTGCGGAGTCACACGCTGACGCATAAACTCTAGACATCTTTGACCAGCGGCAGCCGTGGCAAACAGCATTGCCTTTTGGCCAGCACGTCCATAGGCGGTCAGAATGTCTTGAGCGAAGGCCTGAATGCTCTTGTGAATGAAAAATCTAATTGTCCAGGAGAATAAGCAAAGGCCACACGCGACACAGACGCTTGATGCATCTCATCTCACTCACCGAGGGTAACCAGTAACCATACGGCTCACAACTTGAGCATCGCCTTCTTCATAACCGACATTGGCCTGCCAAGTCGGTAATGAGACACTGACTGCCTGTAATTTTGATTGCGATTAGCATGAGTGAGTCAAAGGCTTCCGTCAATGTTTATATTCGTTGCAGGCCGAGAGACAACTTACATGAGCAGTGTCTGGAGGTATAGACTCTCCGAGTGAAATTATGGGCATTGCGGAAATGATGAATGCCTCTTCTTTTCTTCTTGGCTAATTCAAAAATGATAGAAGCTTGGCTAGTATCAATGTTTGAAGTTATATGTTTAAGTAGATTGGAACTGTAGGTAGGTTGGCACTGGGCAAAATTAATTGGCTAGGTCTATAAAATGCTCCGTATACCGGCTTGGAGTAAGAGCAGTATAAACAAGATAATTGACTCTATGAAATGAGTCATTAGATTGACACTACTCTTACTGCCCACTTTTAAAATAAATCATTCAGATGCTCTTATATAGAACTTAAATACTATTTCATCGGATAGATTAATAAATCGCCGAAACATCAATGTTAAAATAATGAAATATATTGCCATAGCATGGCGTCAAAGTACCTGGATTACAGAGTGCATTAGCCCCGATTTCGCTCAGTGCTAGAATAAATAACAAGGCACTCTCTGAGGCTGAACCGCTGCATTACGCGCATGGACGGCGCAGCGTCTTGTGATGTCATCCAATTACCCCACTGTGGTATTAAGCTTAGCACTCGTCCTACCAAATCTCTAACCGCGCGAACAAGCTTCTGGAATATCGCATTCTCTCGTTCTCCTGCAAAACACATTTATGACCAAAGACGGTGGAATATATAATTTTATTATCTTCCTGATAGCCCGATACCGATACCGATACCGATAACCACAATGTCAAAATACAGAAGCACTCCCCTCTACGGCGGCGCCATCACCTGCGACTTGCCGAAACACTTTGCAGATGTCAGGTCAGCAAAAACCTTGCGCCTCATTGTCGCGCGCATTCTAGAAATATAACTTTAACTAACTTGCAACTTCATGTTCCTCTCTGCAGCAAACTGCGACAAGTCCCCGACAACCAGGAAGTCTGGATCGACAAGGATGGCTTCACGAGCATCATCTTCGAGATCACTGAGCGCGTTGGAGGTCCCGGATCTGGCCCCGAGATTGACGGCCGCGCCATGACCACACATCTGGAGGACATGGTCGGCTCGGACATCAACACGGTCAAGATCTGGAACACGGCCGAGACTGAATTCTCGCGCATGCAAGAGTAACGTCGCCCCTTTGTTCTTCTCACGCCGTTATGCGCCATCACAGCTTCACTAACAAGCAGGGTAAAAAAACAGGTTAAAACACCCCGCATACACCCTCATCGCAACGCAGACCCCCAACGCAGGCCACTCCAGCGACCAAAACTCCGCTCCAGACTTCACGGCCCTCACCATGACTCTGCTGCGCCTCGAAGAGCAGGACACGGATATTCTGATCACCATCAACGTGCCTCACATCAGGGGAGAGTACGACGCTGAGGAGGTTGATCTGGAGCTGGGCAAGCAGGGCAAGCTTATTGGAGATGCTGTTGAGATTGCGGCTCGCATCTGGGAAACTTTTGTCATCAAGGACTGGGGGCTTTTCGGCGAGTCCAAGAATCATTAATGCAAGTTCGATGGACAGGCCTTTTTACGAGTTAATGATTGGTTCACTTTGTTTCAAAAGAGAACAGCGCCGTCTCTCTTTTCTGCTTCATCTCAGTTATAAACCTACAACAAACCCGTCAAAGAAATTTAACGTATATACTACTAGATTCATAGAATAACAATCTAGTAATATTTGATGTCCTCTTATATATATATCTCTTCCTAAAACCATGCTCCCCCCTCGTAGACTAATAGAAGGCAACAAAATCCTGGTATATTATGCCTCCCACTCTAATCGATAAGACGCACTTTAGAATACCGGGTCAACTTCGGCATCTTCTCCTCCATCCAATAGCGATACAGCTAGTGCGTGCAGATAAACCCCAAAAAGGCTTGGAGTGTGTATGCTCCAGCTAGTCGCAAACTTTTAGTGGGATGATGATTGTCTGCGGTCCACAGGGCAGTCAATGACTTTGGAGCAATGATCGTTTGGCATTGTTTAACCATTGTTCACCTAAACTAAGAGATATATATCAAAATGTCTTCACAAGTTGCAAAAGCCGCCCGGCGCGTCACTCATGAGCTTCATGGCATTGTTGTATCTGCTGGTCTGATGCAAAAAACCGTCAAGGTTCGAGTCGGTGGTCAAAAATGGAATAAAGTCATCAACAAGGTATGTGAACATGCGATTGCCACGCTTCATCCCCTTCCGCTAACGAGTCCAAAGTGGTTTGCAGAGCCAAAGCACTACCTCGTGCACGATCCCAACTCCTCCCTTCGCACTGGCGACGTCGTCTCCATCGTTCCCGGCTGGCCGACCTCCAAACACAAACGTCACGTTATCAAAAACATCATTGCGCCCTATGGCACTCCGGTCGAGGAACGGCCGCCGATTCCCTCACTAGAGGAGCGTATCGCCGAACGAGAAGCCAAGCGAGCTGTCAAGGCTGAACGAAGAATACAGAACAAGGAGGAGCAGAAGGAATGATGGGGAGGGCACACGACAAAGGACAGAGGACATTGAATATCACAAATTCCAGTTGGCATGGCGCAACAAGGCTGTATGAATAGATCGGGTAGCATCGTTCCAGGGCTACACCTGTGTGAGATTATTGGCAAAGGGATGCTCATAATTTGCTTCCAGCAACAACCGAGTAAGAGTTTAGCAATATAGCGCCTCTTAATGAATCCACGGACGTCGGTCGTAATCGATCTGACAGAACTCGCAACACACACCACAGCTGCTACTTGATATCTCGATCGCGTACTGCCGTGGTTTGCGCACATGCTAACCTTGCCTTGAGCGGAAGGGATGCTGTATCTGGGCGCAGGTAGACAACTCAGCTCAGTTCAGCTTTAACCACCACGCTCGCCAAACTTCTCGGCCCATTCTTCGTACTCCCGTAGGCCTTGTTGGTCTACGCTCGGCCGAATGGATTTTAAGCTTTGCTCAAAATCTGAGAGATCCATGGGCCGTATTTGCTCCTTTGTCATATACAAAAGGGCCTCGCCTAGAGACCTAAGTGGCCCCATGGCTGCATCTTTGGCAAGAGCTGTAATGTCGGATCCCGAAAATCCTATGGGGCAGTTTAGTGACTGTTAACGTAATCGAGTGCTAAGGAGAAAGCATGCTTACCAGTCGTTAATTGTACAAGTTGTTCTACATCTTCGTCTGACAGGCTGTGGTTTTGTTGTCGTAGTAATGTTCTCAGTTGTGTCTCCCGCGTCTTGGGCTCCGGTAATGGAATATACTGTCGACGCACAAACCGTCGCCGAGCGGCCTCATCAATTGCCCAAGGTAGATTCGTTGCGGCCAATACCAAGACTCTTTGAGCTTCATTCCGCGTGCTCGTTTTGCTATCCGCCTCTCGGCCGGCTGCGGCGCGCTGGAGCTCACTCCACTGGATAAGGAATTCGGTCTTGATCCTCCTGGTCGCCTCATGCTCACCAGCATCCGATCGATGAGATAGCAGTGAATCGATTTCATCGACGAATATGATACTAGGGGCAAGCGCTTTAGCGAGACCGAAGAGCGCTCTCACTAGTTTCTCTGATTCTCCCAGATATTTGCTTGTTAGACTGCTGGCAGATATGGAGAAGAAGGTGGATTTGGATTCGGTGGCTACTGCGCGAGCCAGCATCGTCTTTCCAGTTCCCGGCGGTCCAAATAAGAGCATTCCGCGAGCCGGCTCGCGTAGGCCCATAAACAGGTCGGGGCGTAGGAATGGGTATACTACAGTCTCTCGCAAAGAATTCTTCGCAACCTCCAGGCCCGCAATATCGCTCCAGTGAACTTCGTCTCCTTGTACAACAATATCGTTAAAGATTTGCTTCGCAGCGCTCTCGTCTATCCCAGGCGGCAGATTCTTGAGAATGGCCGCCTTTGTCATTTTCTTTGGTGTTTTATCGTTTTTAGCTCCCCATGCTGTACCCTCGGCAGCCTCTTCACTTGATCGGCTGTCAACTTGATTCAGAGTGGCAAACTCGGAGGATGGTCGTCTTGCATCGTCCCGGTACCGATCCCCTCGTTCTGTGTCGTACTTGTATAAAAGCGGACTGTCCATAACTATCCTCTTACTCCTGGAGGTACTGGATTCCCTTTGTCCTCCAGACATTTCCGGAGTGCCAGCCTTAGCACTTGGTCTCTTACTTTGGACTGACACATCTTCAAAGACGGGGGGCTTCCGGGGGGTTGCATATTGCTCTGGTTTACTTGGAGTTTGATATGACGCGGAGGCTTCTTGGCTGGACGAAGATGTCAGAGCACTTGACGCCGCGCTAATAGACAGAACTGAAGGTTGTGGAAGACGAGATTCATCAGACAAAGGAACCATGTTCCATTTTTGAGGCGATGTACGCTGAGACCTCGAGTCATATGATATCGTTGATTTCTGCGAACCGGGGGTATTGCGATCCAGGGACTGACGCGGAGTAGGGCTTGATTTTGATGGCCGTGCTTCAGTAGAGAAGGGATTTAAGAAGTTGTCTCGAGATCCGGAAGTGCTCCACGCAATGGTCGCGGCCTTGCTTGGCCCGTCCGCTGCAGGCCTGTTCAGTTTCCGAGGAGTAGATGATCGATCGCTGGTCTTCTTGGATCGCAGTGTAGTCCTCATAGTGCGCTTCTCGGGGCTTGGAGCCCGGGCCGCCTTGTCGCTTCGCATGTCAGGCAAATCTGGGGTTCTCGAAGTAGGAAGCGAGTAGGCAACTCGTTGAGTTGAATCGGCAGGGGTGCTATGGATCCTCCTAATCGCTTCTTCAGATGACGTCATTGCCTCAAGTGAATTCCTCGTCGAGAACGAAGGACGTGAAAGTTCGGAATATGTTACCGCAGGGATAGAGCCTTGCCCTATGGTCCCCGATACCTGGCTGGAGCTGCCAGTGGCTTGTGCGGTATTGTCACGATACGTTGAAGCGACGCCCTCTTGTCGGGACAGCTTCAGCGCTTCCAAGAGATCAATTCTTTCTTTGCATTGTAGCTCCAGCTCTTTCACCGCGTCTATCAAGGCAGCATCCGTATCGGTGTATGTCCCGGCGACTCTTGGTGCGCTTGTCGACGCGTAGTACTCATTTATGCGTCGAAGTGCGGCCTTCCAGTGTCGAGTAGCCTCGCTCTCATCGCCCTGAAGGGAAAACAAAGTGTCAGCCTTGGAAAGTAGTTGAAAACAGAATATTAAACTGAGATGAGGCGGTCCATCATCGCTTTACCTGGCCTTCATAATACACAGCCGTTGAACAACTGAGGTAACTTGAATCATAGGTTTTCTGAAGGGCGGTGCTATCTCTGTTGCTGAGCATTGCATAGAAGCAGGGCCAAAGTCCCAGATGGGCAGCGAGTCGGTTTCAAGGCGGTTGTCCTCTTCGTAGTGTGGTGACGTCTAAATCGCAGAAAGGCAGCAATCAGGACTTGGATCTTGGAAGTAGACCATGTGCATGAAAATAAAGTGACATGCGACAGGTACGTCCCGGAATTATTTGATGGGTCTTCCCTTTCCCTTCCAAGCCCGATTTTTTAGTTTTAAAGTACGGAATTCTTGGTACCGCTTTACACGTAACACAGGCAGGGCCCCACCTGAACTGACGCATTACAATGTGGCTCATTGAATCGATTCACCGAACGCTTACGGGAGCAATTGAATGATGCCTTCTATTTCTTATCAGACATTGTATGTTCACTATGGCTTCAGGTTATCCTTCATAACGGACTCTTATGTATAATCAACATCTGAGCCGCGAATAACCTGTCATTCCCAGGCTTTACCCATAACAACACTCCAATTTGCTCTGACTGACGATCAGCTTCGCAAAGTAATCGAATGTCAACACCGCGTAATATGCATCCAAATGGCTGCGTCGTATGAAGCCGCTCATATATTTAAGCACCCACTCCTACTAACTCTGTCGACGCGCCTCCAACAGGGCGATTGGTCGAGGGCAAAACGCCAAATCTACCGTATGTCTTTTGGTCAACGCTGACATAATGCGGCAATATGGCAAGGAGGTTCAGGCGAGATTCGATCCATCGAAGTGCCCACTCTGGAGGTGCGAGCAACTTTACGTAGCCAAGGCCAGCTACAAAATAGTCGTTAGTTGTAAGATCCACGGCTCAAGGGGGAAGTCGGACACCATACCAACATAGCCAACGCCAACGCCGCAAAGATGGCCCAGCAAACTGGTGCTTGGCAGCAGCGCAGCAACAACCACTATCATGAGTAGAGGCGTAGTCCAAGTAGGGAGTTGATATGTCCCAATGACCAGATATGGGTTCTGTTTATACGTTCGGATCGCCTCCATGCCCAACAGCAAAAACACCCAGATGCTACCGAGACCAAATTAGTATAACGAATCCCTCTCGCTACTCCTGAGCATTGTTGAGGTAGTTTTACCTTGCGCCCATGACGGCATGGTTGGCACGGAGAATGGCAATCTCAATGAAGAGATACAGAACGGCAGGAATCGTAGTCAGAGCTGCTTCCGTTAGACCAATGGCATAAAGATTGGGTTGAAGATGGTATCCCTACGTCCAAAGAAAAGTGCCAGTGTAGTCAGAGTTCCATATTCGCTTTCGAATCGTTCCATCAATGGCGTCAACGCAACAACATTGAGAACCGCATGGAGGAAGTTGAGGTGGATAAGAGGGAATGTATTCAACCGGTATCCTAAGGCCAAGTCAGATCATTCACAGCCAACCCAGATTTCAGAGCACATTGATTACCTGCTGCAAAGGACATCTTGTCCGGGATCAGAGAGCCCCAGAGCCTCACATCCCAGTAGCCCGGCAAGCTAGCCAGCCAGAAACATATTATCGCCAGTAGGATAGCCCGGGTAAATAAAGGTAAGCGAAAGATGTATGATCTTGCCCTCAAGGTATTGAAGCCTTGGATACTCGGCATCGCTGCTCGTGCGCCAGTCGAATCAGTCCCCCAAGTATCCGGCACTTGGTAGACTGCACAGCTACTGCACCTAGGGAGTTTAGTAGGTGATAGGTACCAAGACAGAGATCAGGTAAATCTCAATGCACTAAATCGCGGCGGTCCAGGGCGATTCGACGCAAGAAGCGCAATGTAAGCAACAAGTGAAAATTGATTACATAAAATGATTTTAATAAATTAAAATAAATTTTACGCTTTTGCATTTTATTATAAACTGATTTAATTTTCTACATAGAAACAATTAATTATAATAATACTTATAATAGTAATTATTTAATATTTTATTTTGACTTATTTCTGTAAATATAAAGCAATTAAATAATTCATTTTAATAACTTGGTTAAAACTTTAAATTAGGCTCTTAAAATCCTATAATTATCTAGTACTAAGGATATTTCCCTAACGGGATTAACACTACGGATTTTAGCAAGAGGCTACAGGCGTGGCCGGCTAACGGTAGTGTTGTTGCCTTAGAATGTGAGTCCGGCGTAAGGCAGACAATTTCACTTCTGTGTACCAACCGTCAACCTCCGAGAGATCTACTGCCAATTCAAACCACGGTCTTTTCGCCAGGACCACCATCTAGCCAACATGACGACGCGACAAGCTGCTCTGTCAGTACATACATCAATCAAGCCTGCGACCGTCGACGTACTCGATTCTAACCGATAATGTCCAATTTCTAGGTCACTATACCGTCGCTCATTGAAGCTTGCGCTGGACTGGGCTGTCCATCGTCACCTATGGCGAGGCCAGGCGCTCTATATTCGGTCCCTGTTTGAGGCCAACAAGAAGGTCACAGATCCTCGGCAACAGAGAGTCAGTCAACATTACTCGCGCTTCAATGGAGGGCCGCCATTAACTCTTTTCCAGGCCCTGTTAGCGGAGACAGAAAAGTTACTCGAAAGCTGGAAACACCCCGACCCATACGTTCCGCCAACCGCACCAGGAGGTGAGACAACACATACAATTGCGAATACGAAAGAAAAACAGAAGCTAATTGAGCAGGATCCAAATTTGAGCGAAACCTACCATCTCCGATCTTAGACCGTGAGCGAATGCACTCCTTGCGCCTGTTTCGACTGCTAATATTTGATAGCTCCCCCACACCACGCGAATGGGCATTGAGGACTTTGCTTGCGCCAAAATTAGATCATGGGTATATAGTAAAAAATAATGCATTTATTCTAGCAACCACGCCTGTTTCCATCCAATCGCCATGCGTATGTAATCTGGGGTAGGGAATTCAAGTGCAGGTCTAGTAATGATGAGCTACTTGATTCATATAAGAGAGATAAGAGTGGATGGAAGAATAAGCTCTACCGCCTACACCCAAAAAATTGCATCGATAATATCAATGTAATAAATTGTAGTAATAGTAGCGATTTTTATTCGAGATTTAATTTATTTTCAATTTATTTTGCATTACCCGCTATATAATCCCATTGTCGCAGGTGATGTAATACGTACAGAAGCCCCTCTTCATCTAGTAATATCTTGTCACTCACTACCCTCAAGTCAGTCCTCTCCACTACTCTCTGCCACCATCAGGCTCATCTTCAATACCCAACTCATAGCTTGTCCTCTTCATCACCAATCCCAACCCACATAGAAGCGATCATCATGTCTTGCATATTCTGCCGCATTATCAAGGGTAAGTTTAACGAGGTGAGAGTGTCAAAATGCCACTACTAAGACAAAGCTACCCCTCCCGTTCTTACAACAGAACTAACAGCATCTTGCACCAGGCGAGATCCCGGCTCTGAAGCTCTTTGAGAGCGAAAAGACGCTTGCTTTCCTCGACATCGGGCCGCTAAGCAAGGGCCATGCTGTAAATCTCCTCCTACCCATCAAGGTCACCGGCAGACTACTAACCCTGTGCCACTAATGTAGCTTGTCATCCCAAAGTATCATGGCGCAAAGCTGGCTGATATTCCCGATGATCAGCTCTCCGAGATTCTGGTACCACATCCGTTAGTTGCTTCATCTACTTCTTCACGTGCTAACCATATGTTTGCTTCATTCAGCCTACTCTCAAGAAGCTGGTGACGGCCACTGGAGCCACGGATTACAACATCCTCCAAAACAACGGAACCATTGCCCACCAGCAAGTGCATCATGTAAGCCTCAACTATATTGTGACTGCGAAATGCTGAGTGAATGACAAGCTGACATTGACTGCCACAGGTCCACTTCCACATGGTATGGCCACTGCTACCCTCGATCAGTTCAATGCCCCAGCCTTTGACTCTAACTAATGCCCTCTGATTAGATTCCGAAGCCCAATGAGACTGAAGGCCTGGGCATCTCCTGGCCCGCTACTAGCGGTGATATGGAGAAGCTTAAAGCTCTGTGTGAGGATATCAAGGCCAAGATGTAAGTTTCGCCTTGTGATATCACAGGTCTGCCGACCAGCGCTATTAGGATGGTATGATTTACGCGAGGTACGCAGACAATGAAAATATTATATATATGTCTATCCTCCATAGAACCCGCAGGACCCCAATCTATCCAAAGTTTTGCTGGTGCTTGGCCGTTTCTTTAATCTACATCGTTGATTGACGTGTCTAGATTCCCATTCCCATCAGCAGTCGCTGCCCTTGAGGGTTCATACCAGTTCGCCGCAGCACCGCCCTGTAATATTCCCTGTCTGTCGTAGAGACAGCGCGCGCGCAGATATGGGTCGAGTCTCCAATAGTCTTCCTTGAGTTGTGTTGCCAGTTCGTCCCTCTTAGCCAGGACTTCTTTGCTTTCGCCCTCCTTGTGTATCCACTGTAGAGTCGCGTCCTCGTACTCCTTGACAAGCTTTTCCCTGCCCGCGAGAAGCTTTGCCTTGGTTTCAACATCCTTCATCAGGTCGTTTTCGCCAGCGATGGGCTCCACATATTTGAATTCCCAGTCCTCGTCACCTCCAAGCTCCTTGAGGATGTGCGAGGGTTCGATGAATTCCTGCAAGTCACCCTTATTATTCGTGAAATGAACCTTGGCCGCCACCACCGGATCCAGCCAGCCGCGGATGATCTTCCAGATTCCTAACGCCAGTGTCAGTGATTGTTCTCCCTCTTAAATAAGCAGTCCCTTCTTCTTACCTTGAAAGATCCACGGTGCGTTGTGAACAAGAACAGCTCCAAGAGATTCGGGATAGTTGGCTTCGAAGCACTTAATCATGAACTTGACAGGAGTGTAGTCCATGTTTGCCATGGAAAATCCAGTCATATCGAAGATGATGGTCTAATAGCGTGGTCAGTAACATCCACAATCTCGAGTAGGCAATCTCAAATACAGGGTAACATACTGCTGTATCAACAGGTGGTCTCAACACCATTCTCGCTGTTTCAATGAGGAAAACGGTGTATCGTTCTAGACTCTCTTCGCACTGCTCTCCTTGGCGATGGAGACGGACTCTCACCACGCAAATTGGTCGGCCCTGCTTGTCCACACCATGCAAGAAGCTTTTACCCATACGAAGTTGCGCCAGGAAGTCTTCGCCAACCTTCTTGGCATCTTTCTCGCCCTCCCGCGCATTGACAACAGCTCCCTCCTCGCCATTCGCCATGATGTCAAGGTCCACCTTCATGTCGCTGTGTCGCCAGCTCATGGTAGACACCAACATGACCAGGGCCTTGTCCACATCCCACTTGCGGGCTCGGAGGAAGCGCAAGGCGAGGGCATCCGGGTGGTCATGCTTCACCATGCTCCAGAACGTCTCGCGAATGGCCTCGGGGCTGTTGGTCGCAAGAACCTCTTGGAAGTGTTTGGTCTGGCCATATTTGTCGTCTTCGGCAGCCTCGCTCGCTGCGGCGGCCTTTTCGTTTCCCTTCCTCTTGAAGACGCCAAATCGCCTCTTCTTCTCTTCTGCCGGTTCCGCTTTTCCATGGGCTGCCGTATTCGTACTGGCAGAGGCATTGTCCTCAAGGACGCCACAGAGCTGGAAGAAGGCCTGCCACAATTGGCGCAGCTTCTCTTCCTGCTCTGGGGTAAGGTTGCCCACGTGCCCCGGTGCGATTTGGTCCGGCATGCTGTCAGATGGCGGGGAAGCGATCGCAATGTCTTCCGGAGTCGCAGTAGTTGCTGGGTTCTCGCGCAAGTTGGCTGTCGCAAGGTAGGAAATGGTGACGACGGCGAGAACGATTGCCGCGCCGGTGGTGTATGTGACGCTGCTGCGAAGATCGAGATCGCGGCTGGTCCGGATCGGCTTGCGCAGAGGCGAATATAAGATGCTGCGCTGGGCTCTGAAATGTCCGTCGAGCGAAGATGCCGGAGTTGGGTAGTCGCAGACGTAAGTGTTTGTGGTCACTTGCTTATTGACCTCACGTGCTTGCGATCTGAAGGCGCGAGAGCCGATTGAAATGGACGAGACGGAAGTCGATCTGCTTAACGTGGGGAATGTCCGAGACCCAGGCGATACTAGTGCGAAAAACCGCGATGCTCTGGAAATGTTCACTTCCAAGCTCAAGCACTGCCTTGTTGGAGGCCTCATGTGCAGTGCAATTTACAATTCGGAGAGTCGGGCGCAGTTTTGATGCGGGATGAACGAATGAGCCGGCTCCCACGGCGGAAAAGAATGTCGTATAGAGGGATCGACTTCAATGCGGAGAATAGAGTAATAGAGTAAGGCGGCACTACGTATTTGAAACAGCCAGGTAGGTCGGATTAGGTAAATTTAGCATATGCTTATACTAGTTTTTTAAGTCAGCTCCGACCCGGCTATGGGTCATAGTGATTTGTATGGTAAACTGTTTTGTTTTTTGTTTTTGAATTATGTAAATACTATCTTTTGAAAACAAAGAAAGCCCAATAGGCACGTCCAGAGCATCTGTTTTTCTTGGTTCTAATAGTATTATATACCGTACTATCCCTCGTAGATATACAAATGCGATGTGTTTATAGCTCATCCAAAACATGGATGTACTTCTTGTCCTCCTTCTTTTCCTTCTCCGTGGCAGGGGGGAGGTCGTAGTAATTAGAGCTTCGGAATCCTTGCTATAGAGGAAATTAGACGGCTGACCGGCCACGTAACAAGCTTCGGACAACGCATCACTTACCAGATAGTGGTACGTAAAGTTGGCGATGTCGCCTGGCTCGATACCAAGATCTTTGAATGTGCTAGCTTCAGGGTCAATGACCTGGTCAATGAATTCTCGCTCTACTTCATCCGCAGAGATAGTGTGCCACCACAGAACGTCATTCAGGACCTTGGCCGCAGGTTTTAGGATGGCCTTGGGCACATTGATGTGTCGTCGCTTCTTGAAGATTTCCTTGTCCACCAAAGCTGCAATCTCCGCCAAGCTGTACTGCTTGGGTCCATAGAGCTCGAAAGTCTTGCCGGCCGTTGAGTCATCATACAGCATCTTCTCCAAAGCGGCACCCACATCGATAGACTGTGAATATGTCAGCGTGGCTGTTAAGCACCTCTATCTACAGACACCTACGTGGACTGGCCAGAATTTCTCCTGCATGTTGTTGGCTGTGAATAGGTTCAGTACGGAAGCAAGCTTCAGCAGAAGGTTATCCTCAAATCCGAAGACGGGTGCCGGTCGCACAATGGTAGCCTCAGGGAAGATGTTTCTGGCAACAAGCTCTCCACGTCCCTAGTGTTGCGCAAGTTAGTTCTATTCTTTCAGTGAAATGATCGCGCATACCTTTGTTCTGAAGAATTCAGAGGGTGAGTTGACATCGGCATTGTGAGACGAGACGTGAATGTAACGATCAACGTCGTACTTTGCGACGGCCTCAGCAATGCGCTCTGTTCCTTCCACATGCACATCCTCAAGGGTAAAGTTCCTATCACAACTTAGTATATCGTCGAAATCGAAGTGTTGGTCTTGGTCATTCGTACTTGGTAGGATAGTCCCGGCCAACAAGGTTGTACACGACATCCGAGTGCCTCACACTTGCTTCGATGGAAGCAGTGTTGCGAAGATCGTACTCCTGCGAGTGCATCAGAATTAACTCGTCCAATTTATCCAATTCGTCTGTGGCAGCCATACAACAAAAATAACGCGGCCGAGGTCACCAGTCAGTTTCAGGTGTCGCTTTGTCATTTCTTCGCGGAAAGGGACGACAACGGTGCATCCCTGACGGGCTAGATATAAAGAGTTAGAGCCCTGGCAAACACTCATGCGCTTCAATTCGTTTGAACATACCAAGGCGGTTCACAATGTACCGACCCAATTGACCCGTCGCACCGAAGACTGTCGCGGTATGTCCTGTCCAGGCTGTTAGCCCCCTAACCTCAAACTTCCAGTGTCGAATATTGCGATCGTACCTCCGAGAGAAGACCTGCAAGATGATGTTAATTGACTTGTCTCTGTATCAGTTGCGTGCGCTGCTTACCGGCCTCCCTCTGTCCGTAGAATAGTTTTGCCAGTGCGTGTGATTGCTACATCGGATAGGGATCGCTTGCTGCTGACGCCGGCGGCGACGGAACTGCGGAGAGCTCCCCGCGAGAATAGAGCGAGCACCATGTTGGCCGAATTAGCAGCAGGGAGCAGCTGGTGAAGACTTTGAGCTGGCCAATTCGGGATCGTTGTTGACGCTGTCTATTGACCCTCCCACCAAGATCATACAAGTCAGCAAGCAAGTCGAAATAAGTTGCGAGGAGCACCGCGCTAGTAGGTCAGTCTAGTCTAAATATGGCAATATGCAGACTGAAGGTCGATACAATCATATGGCTTCACAGGGGAAGTGCATTCAAAATAACAGCAGATCATCATTTCATTGAAGTCTCCTCTAAGATAAAGTCGAGTATTTTTAATTCCAATATCTGAAAAATCCTCCATTGTCGGCCCTTTCTATTCTCATAAGGAAAAAACAATGGGCTAGATGCCACTGATAATTAAGGCACAAAAGTCAATTACATTGCAGGCTATTGGACGAAACAGATTATGTAACAGTTGCCCCACCTCGAAAAAGAGTCACACTAGCCTCAGAAGGCAGCACGATTCCTCTTCCACAGTTGGCTGCACTTTAGCCTAGTTACATCTCTACCAGGGTATGGTTCCAACAGACCTCCAGAATCGCTTTTGGTGACTGTGCCATACAAATCGTTGGCGCCGGCCTTCACAACACAGATACCATTCAATATGAGGGGGGGGCGTGGCCGTGGTCGTGGTGGGAAACACAGGGGTGGTTGGAATCAGTCTCCTCGCCAAAGAGGCAACTTCGCCAGCTATGATGTTGCGACTCCAGCACAGAACGGTAGCTTCCTTCGAGACGTCTGATTAGGGTATTGGGGCACATAATTAACTGACGTCTTTACAACAGTTGCCTTCACACTACTCGACGAAGCCCGACAGTCCTCTCATCATGACAACTCGTTCTGGAGCAGTAACACGCAGCTTCGGAAGAGACCCGTCACCTTCGTCAGTTCGGGCACTCACGACCCTTTGCTCGATCTACAGAGAGAAACAGAGACTGCAAAGGATGGTCCTCAGAGCACTGCAACGCCCGAAGACTCGATAGTCAAAGAGACTCCACTCCAACAAGAAGCTCCTGTAGAAGCAATATCTGAAACGATAGATGAAGAACCATCACTTGTACAAACAATCCATGTCAAAGCAGCAACTGAAGAGATTATACTTGAAGAAAAAATAGCTGAAGAAGCAATGTCTGAAGAAATAACACCTGAAGAACTAATACTTGAAAGAAGAGCACCTGAAGAGCCCATACTTGAAGGAACAGCACCTGAAGAACCAGTTAATGAAGAAGCGATATCTGCAGAGATAGCACCTGAAGAGAAGACGTCTGAAGAGAAAGCGCCCGAAGAACCAGCACCCGAAGAAGCGATGTCTCCACACAAGGCAACCGAAGAAGAGATTAATGGGGATCCAACATCTCAAGACGACACCTCTAGCGATGAAGTTATTGTCTTTAAAGGCCGAAATGCCATGAAGCCGAAAGAGCAGGCTCCCAGCATCACACTTACGTCTATGACAACCGAGATTCGTGCAGTAGAGAAGCAGATCTCAGTTGCAGTTAGGGGACCTCAACTCCGTACTACACTAGAGGATGACGATTCCGACGATCTACTATGGCCAACAAAGAAACGAGGCAAAGCACGCAGCCGGCGGAATCGGGAGAAGGACGAAGAAGACGCTTGGATCGCCGATTACATCGCCAACATGCGCGAGAATGGCGAAATGTTTGAGGGCATGGGAATTGATGACGATTCAGATAGTGGATCAACGGATGATGATGACGCCGAAGTCCCTCCATCGGCCCCTTCAGGTCCAGAGAAGGCGAAGGAAGTTGATGTTGATTCAGAATCAGAAGATATTCCTGATCTTGAAGATATACCCGACCTTGACGACCTTGAAGAGCAGGCTGGTTTCGATTTCATGGACTGGGAACGGCCTAGTTTGCGACCTAAAAGGGGCAAGGGGAGGCGCCTGCAACTGCTCGGAGACGACATCGACTCTGACCTTGAGGAGCAACTCCAATCTGCATTCAACAATGATCGGCTCAAAAAGGCCCAGAGGAAAAAGGAGAGGGAGGAGTTGCGAGCTATGGGATTGCTGGGCAAGAAGGGCCAGGTTGACCTGCGAGCGAAATACTCAACAGGCATAACCATGAGCCAAGTAGCAGAGGAAGTGAAAACGTTCCTCCTTGGATCTCAAGAAACGCACGTATACCATAGCACTTTCAAAGTGTTCATCTTACTGACTGTTTCCTAGCCTGAATCTGCCACCAATGGACAAACGAACAAGAAAAATGGTCCACGATTTGGCAAACAAATTCGACATTAAATCCAAATCGATTGGGGCTGGCGAGCAGCGTAGACCGGTCCTCTACCGAACGAAAAAGACGACATATAGGGAAGCCGCTTTTGAGCAGGCCGTCACGCGAATTAAACGGCAATATTCCCGGCCATCTCAACCGTCCAAACAAAGTCGACAGAAGCCGTCAGGACGAAATGATGCCGGAACTAGCTACCGGGATGGTGAGGTCATCGGTGCATCCGCGCCAGAGCTGGGAAGTGGAAACCGGGGTCGAAATATGCTTGAGAAAATGGGCTGGAGTACTGGAACACCTTTGGGCGCTAGTGATAATCAAGGTATACTGCATCCTGTGAGTCAAACCATGAAGAGAACCCGAGCGGGCCTTGGGCAGGGGTAGTAGACATGGACAATTTAGGAGATTCTGTAATTGTTGATGCAGAGGAAAATAAAATAGCATAATGTGCAGAAACCATTGCTTCGAGATATCCTCGATAGCTATTGTACAACCGCGAACCCCATTGACCGTGAAGACATTGCCCCCATAAAGCAAACCATCCGTAACGCATTAAGAGATCCCAAAGGCGAAACACAGTCACCCATCGTCTCGAGTAAAGACACTAAAGTCACGCAAACAAAAACCCAAGTTTTCAGATTTGAAATCAGAACCAGCCATCTTGACCCTTTATTTCGTGGATGAAGAGTACTTGGTGACGGCCTTGGTGCCCTCAGAGACGGCGTGCTTGGCCAATTCACCCGGCAGGATCAATCGGACAGATGTCTGGATCTCTCGGGAAGAGATTGTGGACTTCTTGTTGTAGGCAGCCAGCTTGGAAGCCTCGGTGGCAACGCGCTCGAAGATATCTACTCAAGTCAGTATGATTGAAATGGATCAAAACAAGAAAGGTGAATGCGAGAAAAGCTTACCGTTGACGAACGAGTTGAGGATGGACATGGCACGGTTGGAAATACCGGTGTCAGGGTGGACCTGCTTGAGGACTGTGTACCAAGTTAGAATCAAATGCAAAAAAGCAAAAAGAGAAGTGGAAAAAATCCAGTGTTGACAAACCCTTGTAGATGTAGGAGCTGTAGGTCTCCTTGCGAGTCTTTGACCGCTTCTTCTTCTCGCCAGAGGCGGCGGTCTTCTTGCCAGCGTCCTTCTTCTCGGGAGCCTTGCTGGCGGTTGAGGGGGCCTTGGCGGCGGGCTTCTTGTCGGCAGCTTTGGGAGGCATTATGGATTAAGTTGATGCAATCGATGTAGATTTCAAGTGTTGATAATCAAAATGGCAAAAGGGCGGGCTGGCAGCGGGTGATGATGAAAGTGAATGGTGCGGGAAAGACGTTTGGGGATGAGCTGGGCTTTTGTAGCTGGACGCGTTGGTGCAAGTGGATTACTGATTTGCTTGGGGGAAGCAAGTAGGGGTGGCGCGAGCGAAGGCGCGTGCACGCCCTCGTAGCTGCAAAAGTGCGGTAAAACTCGCTGGCTGCGAAAAAGGGTGCCAGCCTCTGGTAGGCCCGAAAAAAAAAGGTTCGCTGCAAAGTACCATGTATTCACAAGTCACTGCTTGTGCTCCAGTTATGCCGCGCTAAGCATTTCTCGGGATGGCGCAACTTGATTATCACGCATTTCTCAACGGGGCTCGAGTCCCTGCACCAGATGCGATTGCCTTGCTCGCTCCATAACGTCTAGTCGCGTCTTTTTTGTTGTTTTTCTTTTTTTTTTCTGCTGCCATTTCTTTGCTCAGCTGCATGTGATTGGCTAGTCCCAGCCTTTTTTATCGATGCAGCTTGTCTCTCCACCAGCCCCCCCTTCCAGCTGAGGACGGATGTACCTTTTTTCTTGTGATCTCACCGGCGCATGTACCTCCCGCCTTTGCCTTGCGCGCTGGAGTGTTCTGCCTGAACGCGCCCTGGTACATACCGCCTCTTAGCACGAGGGCCTGGATAGCCTCACTTTTGCCTCAGCCCTGCCTACCCTGTAACTGTAGTGATTGAAGCAATTGCACCATTGTCTACTCGATTATTCTTCCTCGTGCATGTATCTTTCTGTGAATTATTATAGATAGTGTGCACAGGCGCATGTAGTGCAAGTTTGGGGCAGATTGAAATGAAGAGACGATCACAAATCCTCATAATCAGGTTTTCGCATAGCGGTAACAAAGCAATCTTGAGGCAACACCACCATTACAACCCAACAATCATCAAATGTTACATAACAGACAACACACGTGTTCAGGATCAAATTACAGTATCGAGTAGGCACAGACTAATCCCTCTAGCCAATATTAACCAGCCACATCAAAAGCAAGGAGCATGTAAGCAAAATCATGTCCCCATAGATACTGCAATGCTTGTATCTGCATACAGAGAAATGGACCTGAGGTAAAACGACTGGGTACGCGAGATTCCACAGCGGCACGATTAACGAAGCTCTGGAGCAAAATACACAAGTACCGCCCAGGATTATCCATCATATTTTTGGTCCAATAAGCAGGCTACGATTTAATCCAGAGCGAGCGGTATCCATCATTTTGCTGCGGTGCATTTTCTGGGTAGGAAATGCTGCGAATCAAACGCGCAGTGCCAACATTTTACGCATATTATTGCGCAAATAGAATAATCGAAGCCTCACACACTCCCTACGCGTACAAGAGTGCACTGTCAATAATCTAGAGTGATAGCATCAGCAAGATGAGAAGAGACTCCCCAGCCATCATGGACACCACATTGAGGCTCACACAACACGAGCAGCTCTGAGATGGGGCAGAGATCGCGAGGAGAGAATGCTCAGTGCCGGGATACCAAGCCATGTACCGCCTAGGTACCTGGAGCCAGCATTAGCTGCATCTCTGCCTGGACCCAGTTTGGCAGTACTCGATGTACTTTGTACACCCCCCCCGCAGTTCCAGTTGATTGTCGCATTGTTTTCCTTGGGACACGTCTATTTTCCCAAACGGGACTAGCGCACTTGTAGCTTCAGAGGGAGGGTGATTGGTGATCTCGCGCGCTGAGCACCAAAAACTACTTAACGTAGATTCCCCCCGCCGAACTCAAACCTCTCCATTTACACTGTCTCTCAACTATCCACGCTGCACGTTTACCATTCCGACATTTGCCGCATCTCGCACCTTGCATCTACTTTCGAGTAATTTTTCGTTAACCCAAAACCCAACTTCAAAATGACTGGCGGCGGCAAATCTGGTGGCAAGGCCTCTGGCTCCAAGAACGCTCAATCGTAAGTTCACTCGACGCGGTCCACGCGTTCTGATCCAAACAAGATCAAAACAATCCATCTACTTGAACACGCAAACCTGACTCCATTCCAGCCGATCCTCCAAGGCGGGTCTTGCGTTCCCCGTTGGTCGTGTCCACCGTCTTCTCCGAAAGGGCAACTACGCTCAGCGTGTCGGTGCCGGTGCTCCCGTCTACCTCGCTGCCGTTCTCGAGTACCTCGCTGCCGAAATCCTCGAGTTGGCTGGTAACGCCGCTCGTGACAACAAGAAGACCCGTATCATCCCTCGTCACCTCCAGCTTGCCATCCGAAACGATGAGGAGTTGAACAAGCTGCTGGGACACGTCACCATCGCTCAGGGTGGTGTTCTGCCCAACATCCACCAGAGTAAGACTTCCGAAACCACAACAAGAAGTAAATGGTTACTGACTTTTGTACAGACCTCCTCCCCAAGAAGACGACTGGCAAGACTGGCAAGGGTTCTAGCCAAGAATTGTAATTTTTCCGTTAGTCGTTTGCGCTTTCTTTCGAGGTCGTTTTGGTTGTCATAAAGGGGTCAAGGGATAAGGTTTACGGTTGCTTTTGTACGTCTGGGTTGTACATTAATCCCCCACGGCTATGATCATGAATCAATTAGGGTTTTTTTCAAATGCACTTCATTAAAACGTTTACCAATCCAATTGGTCTCTTCAGTCGCAAGTGATGTATGATATGGAGTTTGATAGTCAATCATGGTTGAAAAAGGTTCAATGTTTCGTCTCGAATTCTCATCTGGACTGAGTAATTCCGACATGATATTTTCTTTTCATATTCCTCGTATAATCTCTTAAATGTTTTTCATTGTAAACGCATGTACAATTGAATTGCAATTCGTATCCATTTAATGTCTATAATATTCGATTATTTTGTATGGGGTTTCTATATGCGTCTTTCTCTACTTGCAGCTCTATTACGCCTCTTTGACATTAGCTGTTAGCTTCCCCCCACTAGCATCAATTCAGTATTCACCTTGGCTGTGTCTCCCTTAGCTAATACGCAAAGGGCCATAAATAGCGGGTTAGTTTAATGGGTACCTTGGTGGCGGCGTCTGTCCGAAATATGTGCCTGTACCTCGCCTCATTCTATTCCGTGCCTCTACCAAAGTCATTCGATACGTGCCGCTTCCGTGGTTTTAAGCGGTGAATTCACAACAACGTCGGTTTCTGGCTCAACCGTTTCCTTTCACACACAACCAGCTTGACCTTTTTATTTGCTCCGTTTCCTCCTTTTACCGTTGCGATTGTCATGTTTTAGCACCATGCCGGCCATTGAGGATTCTTCTCGCCAGCCGGCGCAGGATGTTGGCGGAAAGAGGGTTCTACCCCTCATGACCCGCGATGAGATTGAGGCCATGATTGCTAGCGGACGACATATCATTATTCACCGCGGATATGTCTTGCGGCTTGATGCCTGGCTCCAATATCACCCGGGAGGCCCCAAGGCTATCATGCATATGGTGGGCAGAGATGCCACGGACTGGGTCGAAGTGTAGGTGGACTGCTTCACCGGGACGACGACGCGTGTGCTGGACGAATTGCTAACGCTCTTTTGTTTCAACCTTTAGCATACACTCACAGGAAGCAAAGGAAAGAATGGCCAAGTACCGCATTGGCAGAATTGAGGGCTCTTGGCTAAACTTCCGGCCGCCTATCCAGGGCGGTATCTTTCGAACAATGGAAGAAATTGAATCGGATCATAGCAAAGGCATCTATCAGATATCAACAGGAGAGGATATCAGCTCAGAAAGCTCCCGGGCACCCTCGCCTGTGTTTGACGTTGACTCAAAGTCGCTGCGTGATCGAAAGAATGCGTCGGGACACGAAGCAGCGAGGTCGGGGTCCTTCTCGTCCGAGTCAACTACGGACAAGGCGCCGCTCGATGGCATGTCTTATTTAGACGTTATCACTCGCGAGTACATCTCGCTTGACCTGGAAAAATACCCCGCTGTTGACGAGGCCACGCAAGCTCACATCGTTGCCAAATACCGCGAGCTGCATCAGAAAATTATCGATGCTGGCCTCTACAAGACAAACTATTCGGCATACGGCTGGGAATGCCTTCGTTATTTCTCTCTCTTCGGTTTGATGCTGATTGCTCTTTCCTATGGTTACTATATCATCAGTGCCCTCTCACTTGGTTTCTTGTGGCATCAGCTCGTCTTCACAGCCCATGATGCTGGCCACATGGGCATTACGCACAACTATTACATTGATACGACCATTGGCATCTTCATCGCCGATTTCGTCGGTGGCCTCTCCCTAGGTTGGTGGAAGCACAACCACAATGTTCACCACATCGTGACAAATGCTCCCGAGCACGATCCCGACATCGAGCACATGCCGCTCTTTGCCGTTTCTCACCGCTTACTGGGATCCTTGAGGTCTACCTTTTATGAACGAGTTATGACATATGATGCTGCTGCGAAAATCCTCTTGCGCATTCAGCCGTGGACGTACTACCCTTTCTTGGCTCTTGGCCGTTTCAACCTCTACGTCCTGTCTTGGGATTATATTATCAACGGAAAGGGGCCTCGGAAGGGCCAGGCTGCATATCAGCGGTGGCTCGAGCTAACAGGGCAGGTGTTTTTCTGGATCTGGTTCGGCTATGGAATTATGTACAAGTCGATACCCGATAACTGGTCTCGTTTTGTCTTTTTGATGGTGAGCCACGTTGCAGCCTCTCCTCTGCATGTGCAGATTGTGCTGTCACACTTTGCCATGAGCACCGCCGACCTGGGTCCTCAGGAGTCTTTCCCGCAGATGATGCTGAGAACGACAATGGATGTTGATTGTCCTCGCTGGCTCGACTTTGTTCACGGAGGCCTGCAGTTCCAAGCCATCCATCACTTATTCCCCCGCTTGCCGCGCCACAACTTCCGCGACGCGCAGAAGCTCGTCATTGAGTTTTGCAAAGAAGTCGACATCCCTTACGCGTACTATGGGTTCACAACGGCCAATGGGCAGGTCATTGGCAGGCTTGCAGAAGTTGCCAGACAAGCCGCCATCTTTTCAAAGTGCCAGGAAACGATTACCAAGACCAAGGATTTTGCTATCTGAATGCTATAGAATGTTGCTAGATAAAAGTCTTGCACTTGGATAGAGAGTAAATGTGTGTATGAGTACATGAGATTAGAAGAAATAACGTCAGGTAGGTCAAGAGAAAAGAAAAGAAATAGTGCGGTAGAAATTTGAATTTGGTCGCGACCGCTTTACTACTAGGTATTAAGAAAGTTTACGTTTATTTTTTGTGTAAGATCTCAATATCTTGAGAGTTCATTTTTTGTTCTCGCAGTGATCTTGTATCCCGTACTAACACATAGCCTGTACGTAATCATGAAAAATACTTGGTAGATGCCTTAGCCTCAGGTATCTCTAGTTATAATTATGCAGTGCCTATACTTAACTCTCTACTCTCTGGGAAGTACCTTTTCCATCGCAAACTGGTAGGTACAGTAGCACACCCCAAACCATCGCAAAGCCGCGAACATTTTTTTACCATTTGACTCGACACATTACAGGCACTTCCAAGTCTCCGTTCCAAAGCAGCACCTATAAAAGCACAAAAAAGACAAAAATGTCTGACAGCGATGATGAGCCCATGTAAACAGCTCCTTTCTCTTACTCTTGTCAAAGGCCCAGGGCTGGCAAAAATGAATAATAATGGAGGGGTGGGATATCATGACTGACTTTTGCTGAAATATAGCACTCTCTCAGCACATGCCCTCGCGGCGCTGAA
This sequence comes from Trichoderma guizhouense, assembly GCA_002022785.1. Classification (NCBI taxonomy): domain Eukaryota; kingdom Fungi; phylum Ascomycota; class Sordariomycetes; order Hypocreales; family Hypocreaceae; genus Trichoderma; species Trichoderma guizhouense. The sequence continues at coordinate 2,362,811 of LVVK01000023.1, read as the reverse complement.
ATCTTTCGAAGCCGAGAGAGACGAGCACCAGGCAAAGTTCCAGAAGCTGAAGGACGAGGCAGAGAGCAACAGCCTGCTGTCCATAGATACTTTTCAAGAGGACTGGAATGAGTCTCAGTTTTGGGTACGTCTTACAAACGTTTGGCTCTTTAGCTAAAAGTGAGGGCTAATTGCTGATTTTTCTATAGTATTCGGAAGAAACTGCCAATGTCTTGGCAACGGAGCTGCTTAGAGATGCGACAAGTGACATGACCATCGGTGTTGTCTCCGCGCCGAGTGTTTTCGTCGCACTCAGGAATCTCCTGGTGAGTTACTACAGAGTCATACAAACTGTATGAGAAGGAGAAAAAGCAGTGCTGATATTTTTCATTTCCTTTATGCTGTAGAGAGATCGAAGTGATGATGAGAAGCCAAAGCTTGTCCTTTTGGAACACGACAACCGGTTTGGCGTGTTTCCCGAGTTTTACTTTTATGATTTCCAGCAGCCAGTCAAACTCCCAGGTATGAGACTCGAATCTTTCCCTATGTATTTTTGTTTCTTCAATTCTGGTTTCGTTATCTTGAGATCTACATTGAGTCTTGAGATTCATATAATAATCTCATGTGCACGCAGGCCACCTCAAAGGATCCATGGACAGAATCATTGTTGATCCACCATTCCTGAGCGAAGACTGCCAGACCAAAGGTACCAAATTCCCACCTCGATATCCAACTCCGCCCTTTGGATCTATAAACTAATTGATTTCGGCCCTAAGCTGCTTTGACCGTGCGCTGGCTTCTCAAACCAAGCAGCGGCGGATCGTCACCCAAACTCATTGCTTGCACCGGAGAAAGAATGGAGTCCCTGATTCTCAAGCTATACAAGGCGTTGGGAGTACAGACAACTGCTTTTGAGCCCAAGCATACAAGAGGCCTCAGCAATGAGTTTTACTGCTACGCCAATTTCGAGTGCCCAAATTGGAAATGGCGGTAGAAGGAGAAAAAAGAGGATGCCACTGGGGTATCTCATAAGCACGACCATATTGACATGAGAGGTAGACGGGTAATTGGATGTATAGACAGCCAAGGCAGGACAGGTGCCCTTTTTAAAAATAAGACACATAGCCATATTGACGAGCTACAGTATGCTGAATTGTATGCTAATTCATCCCATAGTCCAGGGATAGTGGGTATAGTAGGTATGGTGTCCTTGATTATAGCATAGACAATGATGCCTCCTAGGCGAGAGACCGGATGATATAGAACAATAGATACGCCTGGGCGCCAAGCACATCCGACGTCTTGGCCAGCTCTACCCTGTGATCGTTGAACTTGAACCACTGTGTTTATTAGTGAAAAGGAACAGACAGAGAGAGTAAGGAGTGCTGGCCATACCTGATCTCCAACTCGGCAATATGACACGTAGTGGCCAGTCTCTATCTCGCCAACGTGAACGACGACGCTCAGGAGGTCATAGGTACACGACCTCTCCAATTCCATATCCTCCCGACTGCCACGGCTGCGAGCACGGTTGGTGTAGGGAAGCATGTTGAGCTGCAGCGGGAATTGAACGGTGTTATCAATCTTGGACGCAGCCCGGTCATGTTTTCCCTGTTTGAACTCGAATCTCTGGAGGAGACATGTCAGTAACGGCCCCAAGGTATTACTAACAAACAACGTACCTTGAGTTGGATAGATAACACGTTGGGTAGGCGCTTAATGTTGGTATATCTCCGTGCTTGCTGTGTTGATGCGCAGTTGTGGCACCTATACTCGCATTTATCCGACTTGACGTACTCCTCGTCCAGACAATCGTTTAGTGAAAGCGCCGGCAGCTTCTGACCCGTCTTCTTAGCTCGTCTCTGTGCCAGCGTGTCAACACCTAGACTGAGATCCAGGAAAGATTGGACCGCATGGGTCATGCCGCCGCAGTTCTGGCAGGTTGTGACTGTCTGCATTTTGCCGTAAAACGTTTGGTGGATGATGCAGTTGCACGTATGCTCGCTGCCACCCTGCGGCTTCTTCCCATCGCCGTTCCGCTCATGAAGTTCTTCAGCCAAAAACTGGAAAAACTCATGGGCATCCTGCTCCTTGGTCGTCACGAGATTTTCAAACGCCTTCTTTTCTGAAATCCAAAACCCGGACAGAATATTGGCGGCCGTGTAGCCGTTAGTACTTTCCAACGCGTAAAAGTCCTGGAACATGTCGTCCATGGCACAGCTCAAGCAGTGAGAGATGCTGCATTCGCTGCTCTGGTGTCCATCGCTCAGATAGAAGTTGCGCAGGAGGGGGTTGTGGAGGAAGCTCTGAAGCACAACATTTTGATAGCAAGTTGCACCTGCGTTGTAGATGCCGCGAAGGCCACTCGCCCGGCACGATGCGACGGTTGTGTTGGCTTGGATGAGGCGAGGATCCTCTTTGGCTGAGTCGGCAAAAAGTTCGTCGTGCTTTCGTTTTCGGTTCGCTAAAGGAAGCAGATTAGGTCACTAATGTCTAGAGAAGACGGCCAATTGACAACTTCCGACCACAGAAAACGAGAAACAAGACATTGTGAAGCGGTGCTTGGGGGTTTGCATACTTGAAAACGTCCCGGTTCCAATCTTTCGCACTCTGAGCTCCTCCAGCGTGGGGTCCCAAACGAGGTCATCGCATATCTGACAATAAAGTGCACCGCTGCGAGAGTCGACATCTGTATTTGTAAGCAACTATGAACCGCATAGCATTATTCAATCGGTCGTATCGGAGCTGTTACGTACAGAATCGGTGCAGTTTCTCGGTGCCGTGATCCAGCCGATCGTCTTCTGACACCGTAACTGGGCATTGTAGACACAGGTAGTTCGAGGTAAGGGAAGTGACGGGGCGGCCTTCCGTGTTTGTTGAAGTTTGGGGAACGATGGGACTCGTATCGAAGATGCCTCGGAGGATCATCTTGTAGTGCGCTACCGAGCTATTCATGACCTCTTGGCTCTGGGACAGGAGACGCTGAACATGCTCTGGAAGGCGAGTTAGTAAGCCAGCGAATGTGACGGCTTGGAGGCTTCATTTTGAGTTAGACTCACCGCAGCCAAATACTGGACATCCCGGCGAAGGGGATTTGATCTTGGCATTTTTGGGAGATGCGGGAGTCGTTGGTCGAGTGGACATGGCGACTGTGGGAATGTGTGTGATGCGATTGACGCTCGAGTTTCAACTTTCGACGCGCCTCTCGACGAAGGCCGAATTGCCGTTTGCGAGGATCGACGATCGAGAATCTGCTGCCTTTGTGTGCAGTGCCCTGGCGAGGATGGTAGGAAGAGATTGGCAGAGCGATGATATTCAGCCTTGCGGGCGATGGGCATTAATTAAGAAGATGTATGTAATCGAATATCGGATGTTTGGGCACGCGCAGCGCATTAACTCGGCTGGAGTGCTGCTACTAGCATGGCGCATCCGCCGATCGCACAGATGCGCTATAGAGTGCGTGCCTTGCCTTAGCAGCGGCTAGGAAAAGCGGCTAGCAGTGACTTCCCAGCACCCTCAACAGAGCCCTGGAGGTTTCATGGCAGCACGACGCAGAGGGAATATTTGAATCGAGAACATATGTATCTCTTTTCATTTTATCTAATTTCTTATAACACTTCTCATCTGGTATATGCATGCCTGCTGATTTTTGAGTAATTGCCCATGTACGTGCCCAGCGGCATGTACTCTGTACTGTCACACACCTCAAGATATCTGATTTATTCAAGTTTCTTTCCAGAGTAAAGAACAACATTTATCTATTTTGCAGTTGTTGGAATTTTGAATAGTACATGATTCGAATATTCTTTAAATCCCCGCTTTAATGCATTCAATCTAATACAATTGCCTCTTTTTTTCCTCCTTTTTTTCCTCGTAGATATCAAAGAGCTTCTACCGTGGACAAGGATAGCCATGGTTATGTCAGCCATTTCCTCCGCAGAATTGGTCATCCAACCAAATCGGACGAACTCAATACTTCACAACTGATCATAAACCCAGCCCAAAAATTTTCATTCTCTCAGTTTTATATCAACCTCGCTTCACTTATAAAAAATCAAGATGCCGCAAGACCAGCAAGCCGCCTTCTCAGCCCTCTACCTCCAAAAACTCACCCAAGAACTCTCCGAGGACCTCGACAAGATCCGCAACGCCGACGACTTCAAGGCCGAATCCGTGCCGTCCCTCGTCCACGCACTACAACAGGGCGCCAAGCAGTTTTCTCCTGCTCAGCAGAATGCCGTTCTCAAGACCTCGGAGAACCACCAGGGCTGAATTGGCTCCCTCTCAAGGCTGTGAAACTTGAAATCTCGCGCTTTGCTTCTGGTAAATTTCTTCTTTTACTATTTCTTATCGGGCGATAACTCACATGAGGCTAGTGACATCTTCCTAACCACAAGACGCCACACAGGGGTCTCAAAGCTCCTCAGTGGAATTATGCCATGACATGGCAACACATCTATGCCTTTAAAGCAATTTGCAATAAGGAGACCATTCACCATAATCACTAGCAACGGCGGCCTCAAGGCCGCCTTCAGCAATTAAGCCTTAGGGACCTACTCTTCGTTCACATGAGGCTGCTCTATGCGGCACCTCAAGGACTTCAGAATGCGCCGCTCATTAAGAAGCTTCTTTAGGAAATGTCACCTTGCGGTATGCCATGGCATGTAGACCTTAAACCGCCGGTTTGTGGTAGAATTATAGTCAATCGGTCTTCATCAAATATATTATTACATCCTCTAGAGGATGACTATCTCCATTACCCTATCCTAACACTACTCTTATTACTACTGCTATCTCTGCTGCAAAAAGAAAATGAACGTGGTATCATAAAGGCTAGGATATCCAATCCGCCTCCCGGTGTATCATGAAGGGTATCTTTGAAAGAAAAACATGCGTAAAGGTCGTATAGAAGGAGAAATTTTTGTAAACTCCGAGTTTGGGTTGAGTTTGCCAATCCGAAGTAAGCATCATGTCAATGTCGAAAACTTCATGAGAAAACATGTTGAGCATGTTTAAGCAAAGGCTGAAGCCTGGGACCTGCGCTCCTTGCGGACCGCCCATCCCTTGAGGGCCAAAACGATGAGCTCCCAGGCCATGAACAAGCCTGTAAAGCCCAAAGTAATTGTGTAGATGGACATTGGTTCCAAGTCGTAGTGAATCATACCCTTGACGGTATCGGCGCTCTGTTGCCGTTAGTTTCGGGCTCCTTGAGGATGGGAAATATTGGAGTACTCACACTGTACATGAAAATCATGCCACCTGCGATAAGACCAAAAGCTGCTAGGAGCTCGGTCGGTGGCCGAGATGGGTGAACAGACCTGGGTGGTTTCAGGTACATTGTGACATATGTGAGCATTCTGGCCAGAGAGGCGCCGAGTAGCAAGTTGCCCCATTGCTTATGGACCATAGTTCCGACCATGGTTTCCTGCGAGTGACCACCCATCATCATGCCGAGCAGGAAGATGATAAGTGCGGGGAGGGGGTTGATGGAGAACTCGTACGATTCCGGGGGTTCGAATGCCGCGCGCTCATCATCGGAGTCGGGGTTGCTGCTAGTAATCAGGGTGGTGAGCAGGCCTCTCACCCACGTAGATTCTACGAGCATGCCAATCTATTACAGCAACAGTCAGTACATGTTTTGAGATGAAGGGGGTTAAGATCAAAGTAATTGCGCGAGACTTACAGAGCCACCTCCAAGGAAAAGTACAGTGATGGAAAAGTGCTCCAGATCACTTGGAGTCCAGACACCATCTCTGCTGCCCAAGTGCTCCAAGAAAATGTTGGTCGAGCCGTAGAAGAAGATGAGGAAGCTCTCGACCCACTCTGCGGATGGCGTCCATCGCTGGCCGGCCTTCTTCTGAGGGCGCAAGTTCCAAGCCCAACCCGACTCGTAAAAGCTTCCAGACCAGCGACCAAGAGTGAGGAGGCCCATCCAGAAGAAAATACCGCCCTTGATCCAGTGAGCAAGTCCGCTGAAGATGGCAGATCCCTCCTAAAAAGGTGTTAGCAATGATCCCCGCTTTTATATGCCGAGAGATGGACAGTTAGACACTTACAAAAAGACGACCAAGAGTAGCAATACCGGTAATGTAAGCAATGAAGCCAAAGGGCAGAATGATGCGATCAACAGTCTTGTATCCAAAGTCAATGTACTTCCAGACTCTCGAAGACAGGACCTTGATGGCCATCAGCGTCGTCTTGCTCTGGTGCTCCGGCACGGGCATGGGCATAGTGGGGCCGTCAAGGTCATCATCGTCTTCCTCCTCCAACTCCTTGTCGAAATTGGCCTCACGGTGGTCATTTTCCGCAAGCGTGGAGATGGAGTTTCCGCGCAGCGATTCCGTCGTGGGCTCGGAGCCCTGGCCGCTGTCGTTGGAAAAGCGGTAGTCGCCGAAGTAGTTGGAGTGGGCGCTTGTGGGAAGTGGGATGAAGGAGCGGCGTTCTTCCGCTAGCTGGTCGGCACTTGGCGTGAAAGCCCCGCCAATGTGCCGGAGCAGGCTGACAACCACTTGCGCAGAAATGACCCAAGTCACAATCCAGCCAATCTTGTGGTGCGCATTGTTGGGATACAGGTCGGGCGTCTGCGCGTTGTAAACCGTGCCGAGGATCAGGCCCAGCGCATTGGCTGCGAGGAAGACGAACTGCGAGGGAAGAACATAGCGAGACTTGGCCAGCGACAAAACGACGGCTTTTTTGGGGTCTTGTTAGCATTGAAGCTGTTCGGCTTACATCGCATCACGTCTAAGATAGGTACTCACCAACTGGAAGGAAAATGACCCAGGCCACCGTCATGAGCGCAATGTGCGCATACAGCACCTGAGTATGCTCGGCAAGGGCAAAGTACGTGGGGGGATATTCGGAATCCTGCTGGTCTGGTTCTGCGTGCTCCATGCCCTCCATGCCTTCCATCTCACCACCATGACGGCGTGCATTGTCTGCGAGTACTGGCAGGGCCAAGCTCAAGCCAAGCACCGCGAGACCGGCAAGGCTGCGGCCGAACGCAGCTGACTTCATTGCGGTTGGTTGTGCGCTTAGAATCACGAATAAAAAAGAAAGTGGCCAAGAGGCGTTCGCCAACGTTGCGCAGGTTCAGAGACGAATCAAGGACGACAAATAACACATGCAGAGACGCCTTGAGATGGGGGATGGCGAGAGAGAGAAGTGAGGGAGGAGGAGAAGAAGAGGCGTGTCCGGCCAAAGGAATCCGCAATCTACTGCGAGCAAAAGAAAACTAAAGCTTCATTCTACGAGAGTCATAGGCGGGTGGGTGGCTGTCTTAAAAGGAAGAAGCAGCTCACGGCGGCAGCTTCTTAGAAGCCGCTACATCCCGCCGGGCGGGACCTGAGCGGCACAAAACTTCAGGGCTGCGATTGTCACCACATCAATCATGCGAGAATCCAAGGCCAAGGAACGCTGCCTGTGGGTTGCTAGAAGGCAAGATGAAGGTCGAGCTCCGAGGCTTCCGAGCCTCGCGCTGTTAGTCCTCAGATGCGGTCAGTACTAGGTAGGTGTACCCAAGCTTGCCAAGGTAGGTAGTAGCCAGAATGAAGAAGCCCAGGTGGGAAAAGAGAGAGAAAAAAAAAGTCACATATCTCCACTGCATGGATGAGCCAGGTGGGGGGCTTCGTTTCCTCTTCCAGCGATTTCGGGAAGGGATGTCGAGGATGGCACGGAATCGGGTCGCGCCTAAAGGAATCACGCATGCATTGAATCCATGGGACATGTATCTCTAAATCCGCAGCGTGTACTCCGTTCTCCGGAAGGCTGTAGATTGGTACGAGGACACTACGTACACTGGATCGCCGACTAGAGCTGCCGAAGGAGTGTCCGCCCAGCTTCTTTGGATGTCTTGGCTCCTCCTCCCATCGGGATTGACGACTGGTAGGGCGAGGCGCTCCGTCACATGTTGAAGCTGAAGGTGCCAAACAGAGCTTGAAGGATGCGGAAATAGGCAATAGCACAGCTGCTCTGAGCCCTGGCGCAAGTCAGGGTACAGCCGGACGCAGTGCTATGACGCACTGTCATGCCGTCTGGAGAACCTTGAACCCTGGCCGGTGCCCGGCAAACGCCTTGCGGCTTCTCGGCTGTCAGGATGGATGGATGGATCAATGGATGTCTGACAAACTGCTGCCACGCCCATGACACAACGGGCGGCTTTCAAGCTGCTTACCTTGGGTACTACGGAACTACTACCTATCTAGCCGCTTGGTACTGCATTTGCTAAGGTTAATACTTTGCTTAGTACATTCTTTCTTGTAAGAGTACATACAGCCAGCTGCATGCAAGACACCTTTGGCTTGATAAGCTAACAGGTAACACCAACTTTTACCGAGTTGTGATTGACAAACTAACTGACCCCGCCAGGCATGAATGCACACAGCGCAGTGCGTCCAATGCGACCTCACTTACAACTTACAGCCTCGTCGTCGTCGCAAGACGCTTCGCATATCATCTGTGGCGTATTGCGTACGGTCATTTTGCGTATTGCGCCGCGCTAAGAATTTTTGCGTATTGCGTATTGCGAAGATAAGCTGTTACAGTACCCAGCTATAAGAACACGCACATCCGCTCGTCATACTTTGGGGCCGTACTGCCCGGGTACTGTACCTGCTGGTTAACTCATCACGACTCCGCACTTATCGTCGTTCGTTTTTTTTTTTTTTCGTCAGCCGACCCCCGGTGATTCCGGAGTTGGGATCGGACATCGGAGGGCGAACCATCGGCTATGGCTCCACCGAAGCGCTGTGACGAAATGGCTTGGGAGCTGGAGCTCCCCACTTGGATATCTTGGCGCGCTAAAGGTGATGGATTCACAACTTTTGCCTATACTAACACGACCCATGTGCAATCGGTCATCTGATGGCCGGGATCTTTTCCGTTGGTGTTGTTTTCTCGATGGCCTCTATTCAGAGAAGGCTGGTGGTAGCGAGTCATCGAGAAAAAAAAAACAAGAGCAAAAATCAGACAGCAGAGATTCATTCACCTCGACTCACCACTCGAGCCAAGACACCCCGACATCTTCAGAACCCCTCCTTCAAGCCCCGATCAACCCCAACCAACCCCTCATCCCTCTTCTCCGAACCTGGCCTTGTCATTCTTCTGTTTACAATGCTCTTTCCAATAACTGCAGCTGGAATCACCCAATGCCGGGGATGGTGGCGTGACGCGAACAAACGTGGAAAACTATGTCAGCATCGATTGGTCCGATGATAGTTGACCAGCCTCCCCCACTGCTCTGCAGCCACGATTGGAGTGCTCCTCAGCCAGGGTACCAGCCACTAGGCCATCCATTTGAATGCATCCCGGCTCTTGCTACTGGTAGGTTCCACGGCCACAAAGCCGACCCCAAGCAAAATCACTCGTCCGATATGCCGCCTTGGCCGCCTTCCGTGTAAGAGTTAAGTAATATGTACATAGAACTGCAGGAAAAGGCGCGGAGTCTGGCCCGCGGATTTTAAACCATCGCCCGCAAATCCTAGTCCAGGGTCCCGGTCGCTCGCCATTAGCTGCCGTAGCCTCGTGCTCTCTGCTCTTGGATTAATAATAATACTTCTGACAGGGTTGAGTCATCGCCGATCGTCTCGAATTTTTTAGGACATGGGAATGTGGACAACGCTGACACCACAACCCGCAGTTGTTCCTCCACGATGTCGAAGTGGTATGTACTCGCCTACCTACAGGATAAAGGTTAGCTCGTCTAATCGGATTGGCAGCTCGGTAACTCGCCTCTAAACCGACCGTCACTAACACCATATCCCGATGTACAAATCGGGCACATCTTCCGGCTATTAGAACCACATCGCCAATCAAGTCGGCAATTATTTGATCCACAGATGTAGCCGTATAGAAAAGAGGCTATTACCATACATGATAGCCATTTGCGAACCCAATAGCTTGTCGCTTCTCGTCTACTCAGAAAAACGAAAACAGACTCTGGATTACAGGGTACGCTGGACTTACACTTACACCCGGCTTAATCAACCACAGCCCACCTGTAGTCACGAGATCGATTTCGGAGCCTTATCTTATCTCATCGGTAAAAAAAAAAAGAAAAAAGAAAGAGAGACAGACAGACAAAATAACAGTAGTAAACAAGGTGTCACTGAGAACGCATGACAAAACAAGTCAATTGTCGACTTGAATAAACATAGAATATCTTATTAAAATCGACGTTAGATTTTGAGCTTTAATTAGAAACTGTCTGGTAATTTTTGTTTCTTAAAAGTTGTCGAGACCCCTGCGCCACTAGTACGTCATTCAGAAATTTTGCGACGCGGGTGCACGATGCTGGTCTGAACATTTGAAACTTTTCATCGCAAATCCAACCTTTCCCACCCAATGCTTAGATAAAAATCCCCATTTTATTCTCAGTGGACTGTATCTATCCTCCATCGCAATGCCGTCCACAGGTGCCCTAGAGCTCCAAAAAAAGCTCTTCAAGCGCATGGGCTTGGATGTGCCAGAGGAAAAACGACAACCACAAAGGCGCCCAACCAAGCAGACGAAAGAATCATTCAGCCAAGTATCGCGTCGAAAAGCCCAGAGAGCACAGAAAAGGGGGCAGAGCCACTCGAAGCCGCCTCCGTTTACGAGGAAAGTTGTCAATGCGACCGCGTTCTCTCGCCCAGAAAGAAACAACCAACGCCGACCGGCTGCCCCCGTTGAATCGGCGTCCAGTGATGACCAACAGAGTGATTCCGATGATCCCACGGCGGCACTGGACGAGGAGGATAAGGATATCTTCGATAAATCCGACAACAGTGACGACATCGAAGACGCGGATGATTTCGATCTAGAGGACGACAGTCACTCCGAGAGCGACGAGGCGCAGTTATCGAAGAAAGGGTCATCAAAATACGACGGCCTTTCCAGCGCTGTCCGCGAAAAGCTTGCCCAGGATGATAAAGAAATTGAAGAATTTGAAAAGAAGCTGCGCATAAAGAAGGGAGCCTCCTCACTCCCGAAGGCATTTAAGGACGATGGGCTCGACGAGATTCTTGGCGATGTTGAATCAGACTCTGAGACGATGCAACCTGATGAGACATCAAAGCGAAAACGACAATATGACGACTGGTTGGCTTCAAAGAGGAGGAAGGCAATGCCAGAGGCAGCCTCAGCCTCTTTGGGCGACCTCGATGAATCAGAAGGCTCAGAAGATGAGGACGAGGACGCTTTCGACTTCTCAGACGACGATTTTGAGAATCAGGATGAAGAAGAGGATTTATCACAGCAGCCCAAGACTAAAGTAAAGGAAAATCCTTACGTGGCACCTGTAACAGGGGCAGTGGTCGGCAAATACGTACCTCCGTCTTTGCGAAAGGCCGCCAGTTCAGATTCAGAAGCAAAAATGCGGCTGCAGAAACAGATTCAAGGCCTGGTGAATCGTCTGACGGAAGCGAATATTCTGGGCATTGTCAAGTCCATCGAGGAGCTTTACCAAAACAATGCCCGTGGTGACGTTACCGAAATCCTCACAAATACAATTCTGGCGCAGATGTACAAATCTTCAAGCGTTCCAGATCAGTTTTTGGTTCTTATAGGCGGCTTTTCTGCTGCAGTTTACAAAGTGATTGGATCCAGCTTTGGATCCCACCTCATACAACAGGTGGTGGTCAACTTTGGCGAGTGTTATAAGCATGCCTCACAAGAGGGTGTTAGCTTTTCGGAAATTCCAAAGGAGTCCTCAAACATACTCGGATTCCTCACGCAGTTATACCTGTTCGAGGTTGTGAGCTGTAAAATCATGTTTGATTACATGGAAAGGTTTCTCGCGGACTTGAGTGAACTTAACGTTGAGCTTCTTCTTCGCATCTGCCGCATGGCAGGTCGTCTTATGCGGAGGGATGACCCAAATTCGCTAAAGCATGTTATATCTATCATAAACAAGGCAGTGAACGAAGCTGGGTCTTCCGACTTGTCTGTACGAACAAAGTTTATGGTTGAGACGATCAACGATCTTGGCAAGAGCAAACCTAAGGCTCGAGGCTTGGATTCTGCCGTTGTATCGGATCACGTTCTCCGAATTCGGAAAAAGCTTGGTGAGCTCAAATCACAGTCCAGGAGACTTGATGGTCTCGCGCCGATGGGATTGAGTCTACAGGACATTGAGAAAGCAGACACAAGAGGCAAATGGTGGCTTGTAGGAGCAAGTGTTCCGGCAATGGAGACTTATCAATATGCGGAAAAAGAATCGAAAAAATCCGCACTCAAGAAGGATGATATTGACATGTCTGATAACGAGGACATGGATATTGTGTTGCCCGATTTCCCCAAGAAAGCCCGCGGCCAAGGCTTTCACACTTCAGCACAAATCGCCATTTTTACTGCCATCATGTCCGCGGCAGACTACGAACATGGGTACCGTCAATATGCCAACCTCAAGCTGAGAAAAGATGACCAGGCCGAGATTGCACGTGTGCTCGTGCAGTGCGTCGGGAGTGAGGCCAATTACAACGAATACTACGCACTCGTGGGCAAGCAAGCCTGCACAAACAACAAAATCAGGTTTGCCTTTCAAGATAGGCTCTGGAAAATTTTCCGGAGTCTTGGCGAGTTAATGTTTGGCGAAGAGGCAGAGGATGAGGAAACTGCCGACAGTGAAAAGATGAAGGATGAGCGCCGTATTAGCCATGTGGCCCGCTTCTACGCAGCCTTGATATTTGACGGCGCCTTGAACCTCAACATATTAAAGCCTTTGAATCTACCTAGGCTGAATCGGTGGACTCTCATATTTGTCGAGCAGCTCATAGCTAGTCTACTACAGGCCTGCCGGGGGAGCGAAGCCAAGGAGGGCGTCAGGATAGCCAAGGTGTTTGGCGTGGTAGCAGAGGTCCCTACGCTCGCAGCAGGCATGGACTGGTTTCTTCGGAAGAAGCTACGGAAAAGCAAGCTGCTGACATCGAAAGAGTTGAAGAAGATGGAAAGGGCACGGGCGACGGCTGAGGCTGTTGTTCAAGCTCAGACGGCGAGAGAGGGCTAGTTGGGGGGATCTTTTGAGATATCTTTCTGTCTTACATCCTTACGCCCCTGACTTTTGTTTTTGTCGATTTCTAATAAAGGGGCAAAAATAGATATACATATTCACATATACATATACAGCTTTATAGGCGTGGTGGCGTAGAGTCTCTGGCGAAAGGGGCGTGACCCGATTGCCGAGGATCCATGATGCTTCAACGAAAACTACTAGGAACGAATGTCCGTGACTAAATTGGTCATCTTTTCGCCCCATCTGTGTCGTCCTCTTGTACTCGTAGTGGCAATCCGCCCCTGAGAAATGATCGATATCAAATGCGAGTACCCGACAACCTGTCCACGGGTGGCCACTTATGCCTCGTGACAGCCTCGTCTCTTGCTGGGCGGGTTTATTGTACAGAGATAGCTAGCATCTTGTTGCAATCTGGGAATTTTATAGGCACAGCTGAGGCGTCCCGCATCTAAGCGAAGATGTCCCAGTCCAGCCGATTTGCGCCGTTAGGCCGGACGGTACTTGGAGGTACTTCGCGACGACCTGTCGAGGGGCAAAAAAAGAGCCAGAGGCCGAAGTCGCGCAGCCCTCCGCATCTGCCACTTGTCGCACAGACAGAAGTTTGAAAAGGTACCCCGCCAGTACCCCTCGAGTACCCGCCTGGTGCACAAGTCGTGTTCACATAATCAAGCATGGAGCTTCCCTAAAACCGGCGGGCCTTGCTATAGGCTCAAAGCTGATACACTTCTTTTCGACCTTCAACCGTCGACTCTCTTCCCCCATCAATTCATCACAAAGCACCTGTCAACGGCTGCCCAGCATGATTGCTAGCCGCCTGATACCCCGAAGTGCCATCCGCACGCTGCCCAGCAGGCAATTGACGTGAGCGCCCAGTTCCCCTCCTGCCGCTGCTGTTTCTGGCAGTGGAAAATCTCTCGCATGGCTAACCCGCATCTTTGCTCAGCCTGTCACGATGGAGTCGAGGATTTGCCTCTGCTTCTGGTTCGTCGCCCCGAAAAAGAACAAAAAACGGCAGACTCGGAATACTGTACTAACACGGAGATATAGAGGAGAAGGACCTGATCATCATCGGTGGTGGTGTTGCCGGATATGTGGCCGCCATCAAGGCCGGACAGGAGGGCCTGAAGGTGAGGCATTGCCAAATTTGCTAGGCTGGTGATATTCGGAAGCTGACTGTGTTCTGTGTCTAGGTGGCCTGCATTGAGAAGCGTGGCACCCTCGGCGGTACCTGCTTGAACGTTGGCTGCATTCCCTCAAAATCTCTGCTCAACAACTCCCACCTGTACCACCAGATTCTCCATGACTCAAAAAACCGCGGTATCGAGGTCGGAGAGGTTAAGCTCAACCTCGAGACTTTCATGAAGGCCAAGGAGACCGCCGTCACCGGCCTGACCAAGGGTGTTGAGTTCCTCCTGAAGAAGAACGGCGCTGAGTACATCAAGGGCACCGGCTCCTTCATCAACGAGAACGAAATCAAGGTCGAACTCAACGACGGCGGCGAATCCGTCATCCGCGGCAAGAACATTCTCATCGCCACCGGCTCTGAAGCTACTCCCTTCCCTGGCCTCACCATCGACGAGCAGCGCGTCGTCACCAGCACCGGCGCTATTGCCCTGCAAAAGGTCCCCGAGACCATGACCGTCATCGGTGGTGGTATCATTGGTCTTGAGATGGCTTCCGTTTGGTCACGTCTGGGAGCCAAGGTCACCGTTGTCGAGTTCCTCGGCCAGATCGGTGGACCCGGTATGGACACCGAGATCTCCAAGGCCACCCAGCGAATCCTCAAGAAGCAGGGCATCGAGTTCAAGCTCAACACCAAGGTCGTCAGCGGCGACACCAGCAGCGAGCTCGTCAAGCTCGACGTCGATGCTGCCAAGGGCGGCAAGCCTGAGAGCGTAAGTCGTGAACCCAACAATAACTAGACAGCTCCGGCAGCTGGGTACTGATATATCATTACAGATTGATTCCGAGGTCGTTTTGGTCGCCATTGGACGAAGACCCTACACTCAGGGTCTGGGCCTGGAGAACATTGGCCTCGAGACGGATGAGCGCGGCCGTGTTATCATCGACTCGGAGTACCGAACCAAGATCCCCCACATCCGCTGCATTGGTGACGTTACCTTTGGACCCATGCTTGCCCACAAGGCCGAGGAGGAGGCTGTTGCCGTCGTCGAGTACATCTCAAAGGGCCACGGCCACGTCAACTACGGATGCATCCCGTCCGTCATGTACACCCACCCTGAGGTCGCTTGGGTTGGCCAGTCGGAGCAGGACCTTAAGGCCCAGAACATCCCCTACAAGATCGGCACTTTCCCCTTCAGCGCCAACTCCCGAGCCAAGACCAACCTCGACTCCGAGGGTCTCGTCAAGATCCTTGCCGATCCCGAGACTGATCGCCTGCTCGGTGCTCACATTGTTGGACCTGGCGCTGGTGAGATGATTGCTGAGGCTACCCTGGCCCTGGAGTACGGCGCATCCAGCGAGGACATTGCCCGAACCTGCCACGCCCACCCCACGCTCGCCGAGGCTTTCAAGGAGGCTGCCATGGCCACCTATGACAAGGCCATCCACTTCTAAGTCGGGAGGTCGTTGTGGTGTGAAGCCGGTGTGGCCTTTTGAGTCGAGAGGGGCTGGAGTCAATTGAAGGTCTGGCGTTGGACGGTCTCTCAAGTCAATAGGTCATGCGTAGTGAAAAAACAAAAAAAAATATAGATACGGGATGCAATGAAGCATGTATGCATACCCAGGGCTGCCAAGGAGACGAACGCCTGAGTCAAACTGAATCTATTTGTAGAATCAAGTTCTTCAAGGGTTGTATAATTATTACTTATAAATAATAAAGTCAAAAGAAGCAATGTTTATGATTCTCATTAGATATAAAAAGGCCCAAACACCCGCTGCCGGAAGAAAGCCGAGACTAAACACTAGGTGTATGTAGAAGAGGAAAGCTTTTTCAAGGTTCAGTTCATATCGGATTACGTATAGATAGAATAAAATGCAAAAGTGTAATATAAGAGTAAACGATTCCTGTCTATCTCTGCGTAGAAATGTTAACCTAAATATGTAATCTGTGGCATCTGGTATTTGATTCATAAACTTTTGGCTCATGAGAACCAAACTAAGATAGGTAGAAGCCACATTTCAAGCTGGGTGAGGAAGCGGCCATCTCTCCCTCTCTTTCTTTCTCAACACATTCCGAGATTAACTGCAATCTTTATTTTAAAGAGTGGCTATCCAGCATGCCGTGTCTCACATTTGGCAGATCTACCTAAAAGAGCAACGATACCAGAACAAAGCAGTAATACTAGAACAAAGTAGCGAACCTAGAACAGAGTAACGATACCAGAACCAAGCAAAGATATTAGAACGAATCATCTAAGCCATTATTGAACAAAAGTACCTAGTAGTGGTAATAGAACAAAGTATCGGTGGTAGAACAAAGTACAACACATCAATGGTAGCAGTTGTACAGCGACCCCACCCTTCTAAAGTTAGCTAGCTTCCCTTGAGCTAAGATCTGGGGACCTGCACGCTTAGATCAACAATGGACGTTCGAGGTATGTACACGCCCGGTGACGCTTCCGCCAGCCGTCAACAGCCACCTGACTCCAGCATTAGGCAGTCATTACCAGCTGACTTAGAACATCAACCATCGTTCAGCATCACCTCCTATACATTGATATGTGCATAGTCTGGCCTGTTCTCTCTCCCTATTTATTCGGCGATTCCACATAAATCATGGTCAACTGCGAGTGCGTCATCGAGCCAACTGAATAAGCCTCGACATGTCCAAGATCTTCTCACGACTCACGGCGTCTACGCAAGGCGGCCGGTCGTTCTACGAGCAGCTTCGATCCTACGACGACGAGCCAGACTATGATATAGAGGCGGGACCTGCCCGCGGAGACTCCAGCCGACTCTTCGACAGCATCCCTGCACCCACGCTTGCCGCCGCACGACGCAACAATGCCCACAGCGTGGTATCGCCAGGAGCGAGCAGCCGAGGCCCTCCGATGAGGTGGCCACAACACGATGACGACGGTGACGAGGACGTGCCCGCTTCGCTGCTTGTCGAGTCCAACAAGGCCATGGCGAATCCAGCCCACGATCAGGCAGAAGCGCAACACTACCGCAGCCCAGAGCCCTCATCAGGCCACGGCCGGGCTCAGTGGCGGCCACCCACCGAGGAAACCAGACACGACATCCCCAAACCAAGCGCACAGCCGACGACGACAGCGGCACCAGCGGCACCACCATCGTTCGGATCTCTATTGAACGCGGGGCCGTCATTCGACCGCAAGAATGCTGCTCTGTGGAGATGGGCGAACATAACAAATCTCGATAGCTTCATGAGAGATGTTTACAATTACTATGAGGGTGATGGAATGTGGGCTATCATGTGCTCAAATGCCTTGAGGCTATTGTAAGTGCATTCGAGAAGGCTAGAGGGAGGGAACTATGCTCTCTTATCCCACCTTCTTAATTTTGGTTGAAATCGAACGGTAGAGCTAACATGAAGATACAGAGAAACTTTATTCGTCGCTGTCCTGCTCACATTTCTGACGCAATGTGTCGATTACAGCAAGGTGCCGCACAGCCAGTCGTTGAAGCAGGTCGTCGTACCTCAGTGCACCCAGAAGATGTCCGGCCTATGGAATTTTGGCATATGGCTTTACTCATTCTTCTTCATATGGAAATCCGTGCAATACTTCTTCGAAATTCGCCGCTTACTCCATATCCGCGAATTCTTCGTTGTCCTTCTTGATATCCCTGAACAGGACATGCAGACAATATCCTGGCAAGACGTTGTTGGTCGAATTATGGCTTTACGAGATCAGAATCCTAGGACAGCGGCCAATATGCCGCAAAATATACGACGCTTCATTGGCAGTCAGTCGAAGGAGCGTCTCGATGCTCACGACATCGCCAATCGACTTATGCGCAAGGAGAATTACCTCATCGCCATGATCAACAAGGATATACTAAACTTGTCGCTTCCGTTCCCGTTTTTGCGAGGTCGTCAGATGTTTTCAAAGACCATGGAGTGGTATCTCCACTACTGCATCCTTGATATGGCATTCAACGAACTGGGTCAAGTACAGCAAGATTTCTTACGTGCCGAAAGAAGAGGAGTCTTGAGTCAAAAGTTGAAGCAGCGATTCTACTTTGCTGGATTGCTAAATCTCATCTTTGCCCCCATTGTCCTTGCATACGTCATTATCGTCTATTTCTTCACATATTACAACGAGTATCAAAAGGACCCCAAGCTAGCTGCGGCACGTAAATACACCGCACTTGCTGAGTGGAAATTTCGCGAGTTCAACGAGCTTCCTCATCTCTTTTACGAAAGACTTCATATGTCGTTCCCGTTCGCAACCCGATACATTGACCAGTTTCCCAAACGCATGACGGAAGATATCGCCAAGAGTATTGCCTTTATGTCTGGCGCACTTACAGCCATTCTTGCAGTTTGCACTTTACTTGACTCGGAACTGTTCCTATCATTTGAAATTACGAAAGACCGAACAGCCTTGTTTTACCTGGGAATTTTTGGAGGAATCTGGGCCATCACTCGTGGAATGGTGTCGGAAGAGACGCAAGTGTTTGATCCAGAGTATGCTTTGAGGAACGTTGTTGAGTATACTCACTATATGCCTGATCATTGGCAGGGAAGACTGCACAGCTTTGAAGTTAAACAGGAGTTTTCGGAGCTTTACAAGATGAAAGTTGTCATCTTTCTGGAAGAGATCCTAGGCATCATAACTACTCCCTTGTTGCTACTGCTGTCACTACCTAAGTGCAGTGACCAGATTGTGGATTTCTTTCGGGAGTTTACGGTGCACGTCGATGGTATGGGCTACGTCTGCTCGTTTGCCGAATTTGACTTCAAAAGGGGACCCGGCCAGCCCGTCACTCGTCAGGGAGTAGCCAAAGATGTCCGCCAGGATTATTATGCAACAAAACATGGAAAGATGGCTGCGTCTTATTATGGTTTTCTTGACAACTATGTTATCAACCCGAAGACTGGTATCCCTGGACACCTGCCCCCAGGGACTCAGCAGCCGTTCCATCCTCCCCCTGCGTTTCCCAATCTGAATTCGCCCACTCTGGCAGCCGATATGCAAGGCTCTCATATGGAAACAGGAAGAAACAGGAGCCGGACAGCTGGGCTGGGTGCATTCCCGAGAGGCGGGCATAGCATTACGCAGCCATCCCCTATGGCATCCATGCTATTGGATGCCCGCCACCAGCCTTCGATCGCAAATGTGGCAGGCAGAGGGCCATATAAACCTCGTCCGTCACGCGGTACACATCCTCATCCAGCGGTTCAAATCCCTGAGGAGCCCTTTGAGGCGGATGCTGCAGAGGGGCAGGGAGGGGAGAGCTCCGAAGCAGGCGCTATGCTTGGGGAATCTATGTGGCAGACGTCACCGGGCATCAGTAAGGAAAACAGCAGCATAGCCCACGCGAAAGAGCCGGATGTTGGTGTTCTTGGATTGATTAATCAGTTTCGGCAAACACAGCCGCATCGTCGCGGAGGAGGAGTAATTTAAGGAGTTATAGCGACTGCATATTGGGAATAAATAGGCATTAGGGGATAATAATTAGACTGCTTTCTTTCGAGCTTAATAGTCGAGCGTTTCTCTCACATTGATGACACCCGCTTGATCCTTCAAGTGTCTGCTACTATTGTTGCTTTCTTCTACCGTCGCTACTCCTTCTAGTATCTGCTACTTTCTGCTACTCTCTTAGACATCGTGATAGGGGGTCTATTGGATAGCCAACTTGGGGTGCTGGCTATCAAATCCTTACATTGATCACTGGCAATAACTGTATTGGTTGGATTGCAAACCTGGCATTTAAATAACAAAATAGCCTATCTGTTTTCCATCTTATTTCATACCCAATAAACCTTCCTGATTGCTTTACACAGAATGTATTTGACCATGATCTATTTACTACCTTTTTTTTTTTCGTGGAATAGAAATAAGTAATTATAGCCTGAAGCTTATTGCTCTGTATAATCTCTATAATTACTATATATTGCAAAAATATTCTTTACAAGCCATCGTTTCTTTTAATGAAGTACGCTCTGCAAAAGAAAACCCATGTTAGCATACCGGATATCATCTTCATAAAGGAAGAGAGAGAGAGCTCAACTTACTTGGAAAATTCATAAGCAGACCAGCAAATAGCCGTGCTGGGCATTGTTGTGACAACTCTAGGCCTGACTCCCTTAAAGAAGCCTCTGAAGCCCTCCCTTCTATACAGCAGCTTGCAGCCGTCCAGGAAGCCGCTGACGTTCCGAACTTGCGGATCCGAGGATGTACCTCTTGTTTGTAGGATAGTCTTGATGACGTCCATGGGGGTGGTGAGACCAGCGGCAAAGCCACCGGCAACAGCTCCGGCGAGACAGTGCGTGACGGGGTCGTATGCCTTCTGCGGGTTCATGGTGGTGGAGATGGATTCGTAGGCGAGGAACTGCAGGGCCGTGAAGGGAACGGTCATGGACAGTGTGGTCGGGTAAGAGATGTAGAAGGCGCCGAGGCCTTCGTTTCGGTAGACGTACTTGGCGCAGTCGACCATGGAGCGATACATCTTTCGAGACTCTTGCATCTGCATACGCTGCTTGATGACTGGAGGAGAGTTGATGTTAGTATCCCCGTTCACTCCAACGGACTCGGGGCAAATAGCACGACGACATACCATCGAATGGGTTCATGAAAGCATCGCTGGCGATTGTAGCTGCGGCACCGCTTGTGGCTACAAGGCACTGGGTTAGCCATGGACAGGGTACACTTTGGGATTTGAGTAAAAGCGAAGCTCACCGGCAGCAAGAGGGTGGTGGACGCCGACTTGGTTGCCGCCCATGGCATGTTTGACGGCTTCGTAGGTCGCAAAGTAAACAGCGTGGGCAGGACCTAAGCAAGCACCGAGTTAGTTACAACAGACAAGAAGAAGAGAAATAAGAAAGAAAAAAAAGAATTGCGGCAAAACCGCAAACATGAAGGGAAACATACCGGCTCCCACAATAACGCTAGACATGCCGCGCCATAAGCTGAAAACACCTTCGGTCCGCGCGATTTGGAAAGCATTCCGCAGAACGCTGTTGTGTGTTATCGTCCCATGCGGTTGTAGCACTTGCATTCGTGTCTATCGTCACAAAGTTCCGCGTCAGTACTAGAGGTTGAAGGAAGAAGAGGCTTTCGGCAAGAAGGCATTTACCTTTATCGCATCAATGGGGTACATGACGGTGTGTTCCTGTGATGTTTTTCGTCAGCACAATATTTCCAGGGCTGGCTGGCTTGCAGCAAGTCGATCAGTCACTCACAGCAATCCCAGCAAATGCTCCTGCAGCCATGTTCTGCAGTAGCGAGAAGTTTGGTGGAAGGGATTCATAGCTAAGCGCAAGAAACAGTCAGTACAAAATTGTTCACAATCTCGGCTTTCTACTTTCTCCCTCTTGATTTTTTAACTTTTGTCGCGCATTGCGAGCGCACAGCAAGAAAAAAAGAGAAAAAGCAAAAGAAAAAAGCCACAAAAGAATAAGCATCGCCATGGGACATGGGTGGTGGTTGCTCACTCGTACTCCTCATCCTCCTCCACAGGCTTGCCACTTGGCGGCTGGGCCATCTCGGCCACAGCGTCAGAAGCTGCGCCAAAAGTCTTTGAATTGATGGCAGCCAGGTTGGCAGATGAAGCGTGCTGAGGCAGCACGACGGCCAAGCGTTATTACTGTCGGGAGATTCGTCGAGAGGCGAGGGCGGAAGAGAGAGAAGAGGCTGGCGGTCGGTCGGGCGGTCGGCGCTGAGGATTCGCAACTAAAAGCGTGCGTGAGAGTGCGGGCGAAAGCAGCCGCGGCTAGAGAGGCGAGAGAGATGAGAGATGCTGGAGCTGAATTGTGTTCCCGTCGAGGGCGAGGCAAGATGGCGCTGAGTCGATCGAAAGCAGAAGCTGAAGCAGAGGCACAGGCGGATCAATGGCAGCTCGAGAGCATTGGAGGGCACTTGCGGGCAGGTCGAAAGAGAGAGGGCGTGCTTTTTCTGAGATGTTTGATCGCGGCCGGCACAGTCTAGATATCCAGAAGCGGATCCCCAGTAATCCGGTCTATAAAAATTTCCCACCTCTTCTCCGTTGACGGCCTCGGAGTCCGGGAGGCAATTGCGAGGTGTGCGAAGCCCCACCTTGGTCCAAGTAGCTCAGCAGCGGAGTAATCCCGGGATATACAATTGATAGCCTACAGTATGTGAGCATTTTCATTCAACCCGGGGCCTCGCCGATGCATGTGAAAAAAGGGTATAGGCCGAGTTAGTCATTTTTGTTTAATCAATATTTAGGTTGAATTTTATTTATTTTGTTTGTTTGAGTGAATACATGTGTGTGTATTGCATCTATCATACCTAAGGTATGTATTTGGCATGAGTGAACGCTACGAATTGGTGATGATGACGATGACGATGATGACGAGGATCTATCTATCCATCTCTGTAAAATCAAAAATAAAGGGAAACAAAAAGACAAAAACACCGCTGCTGTTTTAGAATCCAAACGGTCCGTTGTTAAACTGAAACTTAAACTGCTGTCCGCCGCCGCCGCCTGGCTGCTGGAACGCCCAGTGCTGGCCTCCAAACGGTGATCCTTGGAATGGGTTTCCTCTCTCTTGGTTGTTGGGGTCGTCTCCTCTGTCAAACCGGGCGCGCAGCTCAGGGTCGCTCAACACCTCGTATGCCTCATTGATACCCGCCATCTTCTTCTCGGCCTCCTCTTTGCTCATGCCCGACTTCACGGCCTTGTCTGGGTGGAACTGCTTGGACGCCTTGCGGTATGCTGATTTGATCTGTCTCTCATCAGCATCGTGGGCGACACCAAGAACCTTGTAGTAGTCCTTTGTCTTGCTCCGCTTCAGTTCAATCTGTGCCTTGTTAAGAAGTGGATTAATCTTGTCTCTCTTGTCTGGGTGTGCGTTGGCTGCGTTTTCTAGTGTCTGAATGGCTGCCTCGAACTCTTCTTTCTTGAGTAGCGTTTTGGCACGATGCAACTGACCCCAGAATGATTCTTCATTCAGCTGAACTGCCTCGTCGCAATACTTATCGGCATGCTTGCTAGTTGACTGTGACACAATGTCGTTAGCTTGAGACTTGGTAGCGCTATAAGTATATCCACGCAACTTACCTCAACGTAGGCCTGGCAAACCATCTCGACCAGCTGTTCGTAGAGTAACACTCTCCCTTGGGTGGGTATTCTTCCATCTTGGCGTAGCTCGTCGACCTGTTCCTTAACCGTCTGGAGGAGCCCGGTGTCTTCTTCTGTCCCAACCAGCCCTCTGCTCGCCGTTGTATATTGTCCCTTGCTCAATTGACCGTTTACCTTGGTAAATGCCTTGGTAATGGCCTTTTGCTGCTTGTGTAGTTTTTTGCAGACCTTGGAGTCTGGATCAGAATGGAGACACTTTCGGATCTGGCCGACGCCAGCGTCGAGATCTGCGAGATTGTAGAACGAAACAGCCGAGATGACGACGTGGGGAGAGATGTCTCCAGGACGCATCTGCAGCACGTGGCGAAGATCGCCAATGGCTTCTTCCAACTCGCCTCGCTCAAAGCGACAGTGGGATCGCGTCTCGCGCAACGGGATGTACCTGGAGGCGGTAACAATGGCATCCCCTGCATGGTTGACGCATTCCTCCCATTTGCCCTCTTTCTCGGCAGCAAATGCCAGCTTCATCGACTCCTCCGCTGCCGTCAGACTCTGAACGTCGGGCGAGTCAGATCCTTCGCCGGCCGCAGCGTAATCAGCTTTTGCGCCATCCCAATCGGCTGCCTTGGCCTTGATTTTGGCAAGCTGGACGTGGGCGCCTGAAAACCCAGGTTTCAGCGAGAGCACCTTGTTGAAATCTTCAGTTGCCAGGTTTGCGCGACCGAGTGACAGGTACGTGGTGGCCCGCTTGAAGAATGACAGGTAGTTGGTCGGATCTCGAGCGATGGCCGCATCAAAATAGGCCAAGGCCTCGTTGGTCTCGCCCTTTGTGAGATGTTCCTGGGCTGAAGTCAGGAGAACTGATACGGGCACATCGGTGGGAATGTCTTGCGCCAACACGGCGCCGGCCGATATAAGTGCAGCCGTCACGAGCAGGTTTGGCAGGCAAAGGCGCATCTTTGCGACAGTGGTGGTCGTGATCGAGGCTAGATACTAAGAGGGAGATTGAGCATGAAACCCGTGTCGCCAAACAATGAGCACAACGAAGCTGGTGAGAGCGACTTGAACAGATGAGTGCAGTCGCAAGAGTGAGACGTGTCAAGATAGACGCATCTATATATTCGTGTCTCGATCAGGTGTGGCACATGTGGGGAGCGCGGAAAGGGAAGTTATAACGCTTCAACGAATGGAGCCTGGCAAGGGAAAAAAGAGGGTATGCTGTCCTTTCCATGTTAGCATGGGCCAGGGAACTAGCCAG
This sequence comes from Trichoderma guizhouense, assembly GCA_002022785.1. Classification (NCBI taxonomy): domain Eukaryota; kingdom Fungi; phylum Ascomycota; class Sordariomycetes; order Hypocreales; family Hypocreaceae; genus Trichoderma; species Trichoderma guizhouense. The sequence continues at coordinate 2,338,395 of LVVK01000023.1, read as the reverse complement.
GCTTACAGGGGCAATGCTGCATTAGCACAGCGCCCACACAGCAGCACAGGCACGGAAGCAGATGCGCCACAACCTATTGGAAGTGCTACAGTATTAGCAGCCGAATAAATGGCCATGGGACGCTTCCCGATTTCGCAGCTCAATTTGATTATCTAACCCGAACTATTGGAATGCAACCCCATTGAACGAGTTGAAGATGTCAGCATATAGATCTACAGTAGAGCATAGCCGCTAGAATCAGAACTAACGGCGTTGAATTGGATGGCTGCTGCTAGTATTGCTATGAACAGTCATTCAACATATACATTGAGAGTTACAGGAAGACGCGGTAATTGCTATTTTCACAGTCAAAACCATAGTAGAATTACCATTTCAAAACGCAAACCACCCAGTAATTAATAATTATTGTTAATCTTTACCATTATTTCATACGCAACATACCAACCATAGGTAGCGCAAGTCAGTTTATCCTTCTCTGCGGTCAAGTAGGTACAAACACACCCACTAACACTAAACCGCACCAAACCCATCCTTATCGTTATCTACTCCAGATTATCCTTCTCCAAGCTAGCGACATCGACATCCCACTTCCAACGTTCGTCGCCCAAGTCTTCCGCCAGCAAATCTCCGGCTCCTCCTCTCTCGCCCGAGATGGCTTCAGCGCACCTCAGCCAGGACGAGGTCAGTCTCCTTCTTCTTTACCTCTAATTCTTGCCTACTTGTATCTATCCACCATGGCATTGGCTAACTCGCGCATGTTCCAGTTCTTCGACAAGCTCGGCCATCTGTTCAACCACAGAAAAGGCAGCGACCATGGCGCCATATACCTAACACAAAAACGCCGTAATCCCCCCCTCCCCCCTCCCAATTCTCCCCTTTCCTCCCCTTCTAATCCTTACAAAAAACAGTCACATACGACCCCTCCGAGAAATCAACAATGGCAAAGCTCTTCCCAGACCTCGCTCCCAACAAGCCCCTCCCCATCATCGTCCGCGCCACAAACGGCAAGTCCAAGCGCGACCGCTCCGACAAGGACAAGCTCTCCACCGTCGTCGAACCTCACGACCTCGAGGCCTTTTACGTGCGCTACGCCGACGTCTGCAAGGCGGGGATGGGGGCGCTCAAGCCCAGGGACAAGAAGAAGTCCAAGGCCAAGGCGAAGAAGAAGAAGGCTACTGCGTAGAGGGGTATGCAAAAGGAAAAAGGAAGGAATTGGGAAGATTTAAAGTAACAGATGGATGGCCAAATGGTCGAATTGGACCTAAAAAGAGAAGCGGAGACGGTGGCAAGGCTGAGATTTGTTGTCCGAGGTGGCTGAGTGGTGGTCTCGTGCCCCTCCGGCTGACAATGAGAATCGCGGCAGCAGAGGATTTTCTTGTTGGTTTCACCTATTTAACTCAATATATAGCGCTCTATTCGTCACCTAGCACCTCGTCCTCCATACTGTACTGCTCCGACTACCAGAATCGACGGCGTATGTAGGAGCCATCGAGGTGTCCATTCTAGCGTCAATACAGACCAAGATCAAGACTACATCGGTTATCGCTGCAGGAACAAAGAACAGTTGCGGTAGCTTGATTCTTGGTTTATTTGATTATAGGCTGCTCCGGTATGGTATATAAGCCCCTTCGTCAGTCTCTTCCAATGCTCAGTCTGATATGTACCCGAGACCCCCAATATAACATTATGCACGAGATATATCCCACGCCCACCATAGCAGTGCCCTCTAGTCATTATACCGCCTAATCTCCTGTTCTTTCCTACGCTCAGGCCTCAAACTCCAGGCTAAACAAGGCCATGGCAGTTGGGTTCTATATAGGGGGCATCCTTCGCCGCCCATCCAATCCGCAATATCACGTCACGCTTGAAACACGCATCTTCACCACGCTCTCCTACGCACCGCTTCGAGAACCCGAGATAGAGAAAAGAATAAGAAACTCAATAACAACAGTCACCACCTTCTGCTGCTCATTTCCTTGCCAGACCCAAAGACATAAAAACTCAATTTCTTTTTGCCCCTCATCTTCCAGAGTGGCATCCTACCCGGCCAGTCAGAGCTGGTTTCGATGAAGTGATGCCCCTTGATTGAAATAGAATCCCCCACGACTTTAAATATAGCATGTCCGCAAATCAAATTTTCAGTAACCCTAGACGAACTGTGCAAATGAAAGTGATAAGAAGTGAACAAGGAAAAAAAAGCGAAGAACAACCCAGTGAAATATCATGTGTCAAAGGAAAACGAAACCCAGAGTCAAACGAAATCAGGCTGAGATGACTCAAACCGAGATCTCCTACATGATCTGGTCCTGTGTCAAGCCAGCATGAGCGTCGGTTTCCATGCTGTCGCTTCCGGGCTGGTTCAGGTATTTGACGAAGCTCAGGTTGAGCGGTCGACCACCATACTGGTAGCCCTGGAACTTGGCGATTGCCGTCTCAGCGGTGTCGGCAGAGTCAAAACGAACCACGCCGGTGCCTCGAGATCGGCCGCTAGGCTCATACTGAATCTCGGCCTGTTCCACCTTGCCAATCGTCGTAAAGAGCTCAACTAGGTCGTCATTGCTAGTCGACCAAGGGAGCTATAGCACGTGTCAGAACCGGCCCAACAGATGGTGCTTTGGAGAGCGATCAGAACTTACATTTCGAACGTATATGATCTCGCCCTTTTCCGTGCCGGCGGTTGCGTTGTCGGTGAAGGGGTTGGGGAGTACGGTTGGCGGAGCGGCAGCACCGAAATCGCCACCACCCCCGGCACCTACACCAGGTCCTCCAGCGCCGCCGAAGCCCCCACGGCCACCGAAGCCTCCGCCGAAACCTCCACGACCACCGAAGCCGCCGCGACCTCCAAAGCCGCCGCCGAAACCACCGCGCATGCCGCCGCCGTATCCTCCACGGCCACCGAAGCCCATGCCGCCGCCACCGGCAAAGCGGTCCTCGCGAACTTCGAGCATGCGGCCTTGCCAGTCGTAGCCGTTGAACTGCTGGATAGCGCTCCGTGCATCGTCGGGGCTCTCAAAGACGACGATTCCTGAACCCTTGGGTCTGCCGTCGGGACCGACGTGCACATCAGCACGCATCACTCCGCCAATTCGGGCTGCACGAAAGAGTTAATGCCACGGTACACTTGATGATGCAACTATTCGATGAAGCAGCGGCCAACTTACCTGCTTGTCGGAAAAGGTCTTTCAAGTCCTGCCAGCCGACATTGTAGGGGAGCTAAAAGGGGGGTCAGTTAAGATACTCTCACGACACATCACGGACAGAGTGAACAGACGTTGGCAACGTAGATTTGGCGGCCACCGCCGCCTCCACCAGCACCACCACCGCCGGGGGGACCGCCAGCATATCCAGCGTTGAATCCTCCGCCGGGCATGCCGCCACCACCACCACCGTATCCGCCGCGGGAGCTGGTTCCCGTAGCGCCGATGAAGCGAGGTTCAGCTTCGCGATCCTGATAATTGGAGCATTAGAAAACGAAACCGTCGGCGCCAGGCAACATGCGTTACCATCGGGATTCACCTACCTCTCGAACGTAGACAAGACGACCCATTAGGTTCTGGTTGCTGAGTTGAGCAACAGCCTGCTGAGCTTGCTCCCTTGTTGCATATTCCACAATTCTGTGACGACCAGCAGTTAGCAAACAATGAACAGATAGGTGCCGCAAGAGAATTCGAGAGAGAAACTTACCCGCATCCCTACAATTATTCCCAGGACAACGTCCCAACCCGTCAACCCAACCATCCATCAAAACCAGAGAGGGAAGAAAGCTACAAAAGAAAGCCAACCAAAACTACGCGATGAAGCCCACCTTCGACATTCCATTTGGAAGCAATAGTACATCGGCAAAGAGTACCTCTCCAGCTGTAACATTGGGGTATCCCTGGTTAGTTTTTGATCTCTTCACCATGTCCATATTCGTAGAGTCCTGATCTCACCCTGTCTCATAAAGTCCTTGAGATGATGCCACTTGACGTCGTATGAGAGATTGCCGACATAGACGCGGCGGTCCTGCTGGGACGTCTCTCGGATGTTGCTCATCATCTGCTCTCGGGCTGCGGCCCGTTCTTCGTATGATCGATGGGATTGCTGTCCCGCGTAATTGCCAGTGGGACCACCGGCTGGCGCAGCTCCTGTTCCAGTCATTGGGGAGCGATCGCGGCCCCGTCGATAGTCGTCCCGACTATTTGATCTGCTGCGAGGCGAATAAGACCGCCGACGAGACTGTCGGCCTGGACTCCTAGATCGTCGCCGAGGTGATCGAGACCTCTCACGCTGTGGGCCGATCAGTAAAAGCGTTTTCAAGATAAGATAATTGTGAGTTGTGACGTTGGTAGGGTTAGGCTAGGCCAGGTGAATGGGTTATCCGGAATGCAGTCGAGCCACGGGCTGCCCAAAGTGACACTCGGCCTATTTTCATAGGTAGGTAGTAGGTGTTATACATGGCTCCCCAACAAAGAAGACAGCGCATTCAATCCAAGCTGGGCATTTGCCACGGCCGAGCAATTGAGCAGACGAGCTTCACAATCCAACGACAGCTTCGTACCGCAAACTTGACTCTTGCTTGCGACGCCTCTCCCCGTGGGATAGGGCATAGGAAACAAGGTGGTCGCTGCGGGGTGGTGTCGTAGGATTTTTGTTCAAGAAGGCCAAGGCGCGAGGCCACAGGAAGTTGGTGGGTTCGCACCAGGGCGAGAAGTGATGAAATGCGTGTATGTAGGAGAAAGGGCAGGTCAAAGTAAATGATGTCAACTTACCGGTCGGTAGTTATCGCCGGAGTCAGCTAAAAGACAAAGGTTAGAAAACTGGCGCTGCAAGAGCCCTCCTCAAAGTAAAAGGAAATTGTGCCAGAAGAGATGGAGGAAAAGAACGGCCTGATTGAAATAATAGTCATGTACCCGGGAAGTGGTGGGGTGTAAAGTGATGAGAAGTATGCGGAGTAGCAAGGCGGGAGCACATGCAGGTAAGGGGGGTCAATGATAATGCAGTGGACGGAGAGAGGCGAGTCGAGAAGAAGAGACGTATCGGCCGGCAACGGGGGCGACAAGTTACATCCAAAGTGGTATCACGTTGAATGAAGCAGAGGCTGTCCTCTGGCTGCTCTTTTCGGAGAGTTTCAGGTAGGGAAGGGGAAATAAAAGACAAAAGGCAAAGCAAGGCAGAGCTGTTTTGGAAGAAAAAAAAAGTTCAACCGGGCGTCAGTGACGGCACCGAGGCTGGCAGCACGCGTCTTGGCCAGAAAGCAAAAAGAGCGAGAGAGCTTTGGTGCGAGTCGAGCAGAGATCGAACCGGCAGATGGAGGCAGAGGCAGTGATATAGACAGAGCAGAGCAGAGGGAGCCGAGAGAGAAAAGACGTACCCATGGCGGTTTATGCGATACAAAGGAGGAGAGAGGCTTTGTGCCTTGTGCCTTGAGCCTTGTCGCGCGTGGCAGCTGGTGCAGTCAAAGGCAAACCGGGTGTCTCAACAGATTGGAGGGCAGCTCGAGCCAGGTCGCGACAGACGGCAGAATTATGGGTGGCTTCTGGAGAGAGGGCAAGCCACAGCAGCAGTCAGCAACAGAATTGGAACGCGAGCGAGCGGGCTGCAGTGAGTGCAGTAACTCGTACAGTACCAGTAAGTCGCAATTGGGAGTGGGAGGGGGGTAGGACAGAGGCGCATGGTTATTGTTCAAGCCTGGTGGTGAGAAGGGGAAAAGAACGCGCGGACCGGGAGGGGACCAGGCGACGAATGAGCGTGCAGAGGCTGAGGGAGGACGGAGGGGGCCAAGATGCAGAGCTGTGACTACTACCTAAACTGGCGCAGCGAGAAGCAAGTACCTTGCAAGGCACGACGAGGCACCAGAGCTAGAGCAGGTTGATGGAAGTGGAAGCAGGGGGGAGTAGCTAGAGCTGCAGATCCTGCTATGGATCAATGGATTGCTTTTTTCCACGGGAAGCTCGTACGAGAGAGTACAGTGCTCTCCGTATCAGCACGGCTTGGGGAACGAGCACAGTATCAAGGATCTAGCCAACAGCCAAGGTTCCAGTACCAGGCTACTACTAAAAACTAACCCACTACTTGGTAGGTGAACTGGTAGGTGATATATAGATAGGAAAGATGTTGTGCTAGGGAGAAGAGAGAGACACAGGAAAAACTGACAAAAAAAATGAAAAATGAAAATCAAAGACAAAAAAAAACCCAAAAGCAACAACAACCCGGTCAAGGTGATGGTGATGGGTGGCAGGGGGGTCGGCAGCATTGGCTCGTGGGCCGAGCTGGTGGGAGTGGGAGAGAGTGGGAGAGCCCACCAGCAAAAGTCATGCCAGGCCAGGCCAGCAGCGAGCTTTCACGCAGCATGTGGTAGCAACAAAAGCGAGTTGGATGCATGCACGTCGCTCATTGCGTCCAGCTTTGCAGCGGCCTTGCGCGGGAGGTGTGGCCACCAGGAGGACAGTACGTACGTTGATGTGTGTTTTCTCCCAAGCTTTAGCGTGGATTGAACCCGGGGAAAAAAACGATGCCGGTCTGGGTCGGATAGTTGGCCGTGGGAGGAGAAAAAAAAATATGTAGGTGACAGCGTATGGGCTCGGTTCCGGGGACCGCGCAGATGGATGGGCGAAAAGTGCTCAGGGAAGCTCCCACACCCGGCCCTACGAGGGGGACAAGGGTCGAAGGGGAACAAAAGTAGAGTTTTCTCCTCCTTGGTCGTTTGCTCGGGAACGGACTCGTGGCCGGGGCAGCCGGGGGCGATCCCTATTGGAGGCTTTCGCGGGCTGGAGTGTGCAAAAAAGTGGCCGCCACGGAGTGCCGTCTGGTGCAATAATGTACGAGGATGGAGCAGGGGAATCGGATTGGATGCGAAAGAGGAAGAGGACAGGAGGCGAGAGGAGAGAAGAAGGCCGGAAGGGGCAAGTTCTAGGCCGGCAGCACGTGTGGGCTTAGCAGCAAAAGGCACCAAAGCTTGAATCGATGGCACCCGTGGACTGCTAGCAGCCTGTGCTAGAGCACTGATCGCTGAGGCGGCTCAATAAGGTGCAGGGCGGGAACAGCGGAGCAAGAGCACTAACAGGATGGCTAAGGTGCCCTACCCGAGAAGATCGGTGAGGGGGGAGCACATCACTCAGTTCAGCGGCTAATCTAACCTACAACTAGGCCTACTAGCAGGCCAGCTTAGAGCTTGCGCGCGCGCAGCTGGACAAAGAGCTGGAGATCAATTTCGAATGGAGAGTCGCCGTGCCTGACTAAGGCATTTTCAGGGTAGTGAATTGCTTCAATTCAGCCGGTGGTATTATGTACGACTGCCCGTTCATCGGCTCCAGATCCTACCTTGCCTGGGCCCTTGCTCGTATCGGCACTGCCAGTAATACCTACCTGTACCGACCTTACCTGCGCCCGAGAACGACAGACCCAAGCACCGGTGGCAGCCCAAGCATCTGGCTGGGATCGGCCCGGCATTGTGTCTGGTGCAATGGAGCCCATGGGATGGGATGTGCTCGTGCTGTGCCTGTAGCCTGTAGGCCCTCTAATATGCTGGCGTGTTTTGCGGCAGACATGCCCCCAGGACCCCCGGCCATATCGCCTACCACCAGGCATTGATTGGCCAACTACCTTCGCCTGTTCGCTCCGAAACCTGGCAGCTCTGGTTTGTTGAGTTGTCTCCCGGATGCATGATGCAATCACAGGACGGGGGGTGCTTCCGAAAGGCTCAACTGGGCCCTGGCAACTGGCAAACCCAATGAGGGCCGCGGGATGACTAACCCACCCGGTGAGGATGCGATGCGATGTGATTGATGCGATGCCTCATAAGCTACATACATACAAGACCTCCTTTGTGTAACATATGCTATGAATAGACCTATGGCCAGAAACCTGTGCATCGTACAGCACATAGATAATGCGCAATCGCAAGCCCAGACGGCCAATTGGCTCGCGCACAGTAACAAGTATTCATATCTATTACGTCGAAGATACCGCAAAGACGACACACTGGCCATTCTCATAGGTATTTGATGGCTCTCCCGTAAACTGGCCCCCAAAAAAAGCAAAGCACCGTGCATCTAGCCTCCCACGCCGGGGATCCACTCTACGCTTCCAGTCGAGTTGAAAGTTTGCAGAGCAGCCCCTCGTACAACCAGTCAATAAGAATCACGCAGCAATCGCATAGCATAGGCATAAGCCAAAAAAGCACAGAGAGCCAGCTCATTCCTCCTCGAATTCGCCAAAATGGCCTCCCCTTGCATCTCTCGCGCCGCACGATGCTTGGCCTCGACCGCCCGCGGCCCAATCGCTCGCCGGACTGCGACTGCGCCAGCCTCGTCTCCTTCGTCCCTCTGCCGGCGGCAGCAGCACTACCACTCGTACGACCACCCGTCCACGCCGCCGTTCGGGCCCGTCGACAGGGAAATCCTGGCCGCCGCCTACAAGCACGTCCCTGAGCACGGCTTCTCGCTGCGCGCTATTGGCCTCGGCGCTCGCGACGCTGGCTACCCTGATATCAGCTCCGGCATCCTGCCCGACGGCCAGTTCAGCCTGATACACTACCACTTGGTCGCCCAGCGCGAGAGACTGGCCGACAGGAGCCGCGCGCTGCTCGAGGATGACTCGTTGACCAGCGTGGGCGACAAGGTGGCTGCCTTGACGTGGGAGCGGCTGGTGGGCAACAGGGACATCATACACAGATGGCAGGAGGTGAGTTGTTCGTGTCTGGTCGTGTCTGCTTCGTGAGACACACACACACACACCCATTGGCGCGTTTTCGCTGACCCGAGTGTGCGCTATTGTTGCAGGCCCTGGCCATCATGGCGCAGCCCAGCTATCTGCCCAAGTCGCTGGCTGAGCTGGCTGCCTTGTCTGACGACATCTGGTTCCTGGCCGGCGACAAGGCCGTCGATCCCTCCTGGTACACCAAGCGGGCGGCTCTCTCCATGGTATACAGCTCCAGTGAGCTCTTCATGACCAACGACAGATCACCATCCTTTCTCGAGACAAGACAGTTCTTGCATCGAAGGCTGGGCGAGGTCCAGTCCGTGGGGGGCACCGTGGGAGCCGTAGGCCAATGGGTTGGCTTCACCCTCAATGCAGGCGTCAATGTCTTGAGAAGCAAGGGCGTCCCTATCTGACGTTCTAGACACAATCCGCATTAAGCCACATCCTCATCCCTGTCTAATCTTAAGTCATAAGAATCATGTACAATAGTATCAGCATCTCAAGGCTCCCCAACTCCGGGCGAGTTTGCTCGCCACCTTTATGTATATACACATTCGCCTATTGTATTTTTACCACCCACGAATGAAGCAGCGTCCCAGAAGTATTGCACAAACTCTCCAATACACCTTGCCCACGGAATATACTCACAGCCCGGCCAGAAGTGGTGGGCTCTGACTCTAGATTAGGGTTCGTTGGCGGGGATCGGTCAAGCTGTAAGATAGAGTAGAGAGTTAGCCATAAAATTGCAATTCGCCAGAAAGAATAGAATGCCAATGAAACTGACCGAATAATCTTGACGTCTTTATCCAGCCTAGCACGGCCCTCAATAGCATTTGGAGTGATCAAGATGTATTGCCGTGATACTGATCGTCGAGCAGCATCCACCTGTAGCGTAATACCATTCCATTAGCAGCTCACTCTCAAGTCACATTCTCCTTTCCCATAAATCCGTAGTATAATGACTTACCAGCATGTTTGTGCTAATTGCACGGTTCACATTATCCATAAAGACGTCAAACTCATCCAGACATCGTATTGGTGATCCAATGGCTTCCCACACGGAGAGAAGCATGCATATTGAAGAGAATGACTTTTCGCCTCCCGATAACGTCTTGGTGTTGCGGCCAGACGAGCTCTTTCGTGTCTTGTCAGGCTCAATCTGGAGATATAAATTCCTGTTCCGGTGGTCAAACTCGATCTTGCCTCTGAACCCACGCTCACTCAATAGATAACTGAACTGAATTCGTATCCGAGCGCTGATTTGTCTCTGAAACGTTCTCCATTGGTCAAGTCGTTGTTCAATGGCTTTCTTCAAGCTCGCAATGGTGTCATCTACATCTCTCGTCCTCTTCATCACATCCTCGTATCGCGTTCTGGCCTCGACAGCTCGGTCGTAAATCTGTTGGTCTGTGGCTCCTTGTCGAGCCTCTCGCTGTGCTAGCTGCTCGCGAACCTTCTGATATTTGATCTCGAGACTTGCATATGTTTCGTCTTCAGGGATATGAACTCGATCTGGAGATACTTGCTCGGCTTGTTGGATGAAGTCGGCCACCTCAGCAATCTTTTGGTCGCGCCTGGCCTCTGCCCGCCGCCTCTCGTTTATCTCGATATCCCGCCTCTCAAAGGCGGCATTCTTTTGAGCGACTGCAATCTTCCTAACCGATTCGTGTTTCTTGACCTTGTCTTCTGCTTTGGCCACGCGACTTTGATGATCTTTGCGGATGTCCTTTTCAGCATCGAGACGTGCCTTGGCCTCTTCTGCCTTCTTGCTCAGCTCTCGCTTTTCCAGTTTCAAGTTGCCGTACTGCAGACCAAGCTGCTCTTCTTCAGTTTGTTTCGCCTCTCGCTCCTCCCGCAGCGCCACAAGACGCCCGTCAACGCCCTCGAACGCATCCAGATCCAGTGATATCCGCTGGATATCCGCCTGGATTCGGCGACTATCCTTTTCCAAGTCCTTGAGTTTATTTTGATGCGATTTAAGGTCAGTCTCGCAGCCCTCCAATTGCTGACGCGCCTGCCGCTCCTCGATTATTAGATCTTTCACTTCTAAGCCTAGTTGCCTGAGGTTCTCCTTTTGCACAAGAAGCCGCTGAGCAGAATCTGATTGCATTCGAGGGGCCAAGTTGGTCGGTGTAACAGGACTTGTGCCTATGGTTCCAAAACGGTTTGTGATTCTCAGTCCATGACCACGCTTCCCTCTGCCGTCGTGGAAGCAGATACACGCCACCACGTTTCGAGGAGGACCGTTGTTATCGATCATTACTCGCTCCGCTTCAAGACGATCCTTGACTAGGATGACCTTTTCGATCTGGTTATTGATAACAAGCTGCGATCGAACGAGCTCATTGTCGAATGCCAACACTCTGAGAATGGTATCAAACTCGGGATCTGGCTCTTGGGCGCTGGTATCAATTGTGCCTCCATATGCGATATAGATTGGCGGCTGTTTCCTTAGGCCCATTCGTTGAATCAGATTTGACAACTTTGTTTGGTCTCTCTTGCTCTGTACCACAAATGCATTCAGATTCTCACCAAAAGTCTTCTCGAGGATGCCGGACCACTCAGGCTTTCGGAGGGTAACATGGGTGCCAAGGGGACCCAGCGGCTTGCTTTCGAAACCGATTTCTCTTTCAATGGCCTTGGCCAGTCTTATGAGGTCTGCATCATATCCGTCAAGGGCTGAGCCGCTGCTCTGCTCGAGATCTTTGACCCCCCTTTGCGCCATTACTACCTCCTTTTTCTTTTGTTGCAGCAATTCATTAGCTCGCTTTGCCGCTTCTTTGGCTGCGTTTATTTTTTCGGAATACATTGGCGCCCTGGCCCTGGCATCGCTAATTTCTTCATTTATGCTCTTCTCCTGCGCTTGTGCCTCGGAGAGCTCCTGGTCTTTCTGTGCGCGTGCAGAGCCCGATGCGCCGTCTAAGCGTTTTTCTTCCTCTTTGATCTTACTCTCACAGGATTGTATGTCTGTCCGAAGAGTCTTCAACCTCATGTGAGCATCTCGCTCTTCGCGCTGCAGTTCTGTTTGCTTCCTCTTGGCGTCATTCCACGCAGCCTCTGCCTCCAGCATTGTCTCTTCAAACGTGTTTTCTTCATTGCCGAGAGCTTCTCGGGCCTCTTGAACCCGAGCTAGCTTCTCTTCCTCTTTTGCGAGGGCTTCTGTCGCCTTTTCGCAGTCCGCCTCCCAGGAAATGAGCTCTTCGTCTCGCCTGTTCAAGTCGGCATTGCGCTGCTCCAGCTCTCTTTCCCGCTCGACGACCTGTGACCAGACAAGCTGGTTTCTATAGTGCCTTGCCTTTTCGCGAAGGCCCTGGTTCTTCTGGGCTATCTCGGCAAGTCGTTGGGCATCGTCCATTTCCTTTTTGACATGGCCTATCTTCTCCTTGAGATCCTCACGGAGAACGAGCGTCTTGTCCAATGTGTCTTGAGACATTTTGTAGTCATTGTCCAGTTGCTCCAATTGGACACCAGTAACAAAATACTTGTACTTTTGCGCTGGGGTTGCGGCATTGAGGAACTGTCGCGCATTATCTTGGGAGAGGACTGTCAGGGGGTTCCCTATCTGCAAGCCATACCACTCCGAGATTTCATCAACTTCCTGCTTTTTGGTTGAGACCACCTTGCCCTGGTCCGTCTTGATCTTGAAGCCGCTGCTGCCAGATTTGGAAAAATGGCGTTCGACGGTGATGGATGATCCATAGATGTCGGGTTGGTATGCATCGGTTCCAGCGTTCTTGATCTTGACAACAAGATTTCCTTGCTCACGTCCCTCCTTGACAAAGGACTTTAAGCTACCACCTCTGTTGGTATCACTAGCCTTGCCACCAAGGCATAGTGTTAGGGCTGTCAAGACAGCACTCTTGCCACTGCCGTTCTCTCCCACGATGAAGTTGATCAAGGGACCAAGTTCCACATGCAATCGTTCGTGGCACATGAAGTTGTAGCAGGTGATGCTTTCAATGATGCCACTCTCAGCGACCATGTTGTTTTCAAGGGTCTGTGTCGTGGTGCGGCGCAGCAGTTTCTGCGTAGCTTGCTGGTCGTCCCAATCCTCATGCTGAAGGTGCCGGAAGCCATTGTCTCTCATAATTTCGTATTGTGTCTTGGGGGGAGACGCCGGAGCGTTGTCATCGTCATCTCCATCGTCGTTTTCGCTCTCGGAACTAGATGAATCATCGTCTCGTCTTGTCTCTGCTGCTCTACTGCTCGAACCCTCTGCTCTGTCATCAGCGGATAACCGGACTCGTTTTCTCTGCCGTCCGTGGTTAGCCAGCTGATAATTGCCCGATATGTCAATATACATACCGGCTGCATGCCATTGGCCATGGATGCACGCGCTTCAGTGACATCTGTGATTTCATCCTGTTGGCCTGAGGCTCTTCGTGATCGCTTGAGAGGCACCATGGCCGATGGTGGTTTGCGGGCTGGCACCAGTCACACAGATCGGGAAGTGTAAGGGAAGGCTGGAGGGATGCGACGCTCGATGATTGAAGAGTATTGATTACATTAACGTATTAGCAGGGCCCCATCTCACTGTCGCATGCATCCTGCAAACTCCTCTGGCCGATAAGCGATGCGATGAGGCTTGTCCAAGTCCATTAATTTGTTCTTGCGCGTTGACCGCGTTGAGCGCGTCGTGGGGTAAAAGCAGCTAGGCAGTTAGGCAGCTAACAGCGGGCATGACTAATGGCGCCCATCATGCGCTACTGGGACAAGGCATGTACATGGCTGTGAATCCATGATGAACACCGAGTATGTTATCTTCTAGAAGATAATTTGTATTTTTGATATATATATATATATATAATTTAATATTGTGGCAGTATAATTACAAATCAGGATGCAGCTTTGTTTGAAGAGAAATCCAAACATGCATCGCTATAATGGTCAAACTGTAGACGTTATACAGGAGCCAGCACTGAGAATTTTGATAGGCGGGTGTATAAGAGCCTGCCAGCGTGGGGCCTAAATCAAGACGGCACTCCATCTCAAACTTACATCGCTTCCAGCTACATTCAACCCTTCATGTCTTGTTAACATCCGATCGATTCGCCATGCGGATGAATACAAATCAGCACTGCTGCCCCTCCTCACGATAAAGCATGTCTAACGACGGTAATGTCGGCGAGACGGAACCTGCCGTAGAGCAGCTCTCTGAAAACACCGTCGAGTACATGCTCTTTGTCGTGGAGAACCAGCAATCCGAGGCTCGTAAAGCACGAACCCGCCTTGAAACTATTCGGAAAGCAGCACTTGAGCTAGTCCAGTCACTCACAAAAGACTACATCTGGCAGCGTGAGGGGTTTGAGATTTCGTTGAAGAGCGAGCATGGTGAGTTCTCCCCAGAGCGCAGTTTCTTTAATGCTTGCTCTAACTGCTTTATCCCTAGGACTGTTATTTCTGCATGGCACCACTGACTATGGAGATGCCATTGAGGATGAGTGGCTCATTGTCTACATTCTCTGTGAACTGACCAAAGCCCATCCCGATCTCTGGCTTCGAGTGGGAGACTCTGATGGAGAATTCCTCCTGGTCGAAGCGGCCAATGTCCTTCCTAGGTGGCTGAGTCCGGAAATTGATCGCTATCGTGTATGGATACATCTTGGAAAGATCTTTCTTATACCTCTCAGCTCCAAGGGTGGAGAGTCCGAACAATTGTCCCTCCTACAGGCCGTCACATTTCTACGATCAAATCCCGACGCCCTGGTTCACCTCCCTGCCATCGATTCTGAAGCATTTCACAGATTGAAAAAGTATCCGGATCAAATCTCCAACTCTATCCATCATGCTCTTGTCACGATCCCCAGGGCAGTAGCCTACATTTTACATGCTCTTCCAAAGACCATTGCCCCTGCCGTTGAGCAATTTTACTTGAGAGATGCCAACTCCCTGAAGCCCATTCTATCTTCATCAGCCTCTTTGCAATTCCCGCCAGAAGATCTCGTCACAGTCAGTGTACGATTCAGCAAAACCCTTTTTGCTCAGCTCAAGTCCCAAAGATTCGACACACCACCAAAGTGGGAGCCCCTGCTCCGGAAAAATACAAACGTGGAGCAGCTTTCAAAAGAGGACCGGAAAAAATTTGAACATTTAGAGACTGGCATGAAGCTCACCTGCGGATTCGAGATGCTTGCCGTAAATGCAGAGAGTAGCAAGAGCAGAGTCGTCCGTGAGATGGCCATCATGTTGGAGGACCTACAAGAGGATGGAAGTTCATGTTTGCCATCCAACGAAGACATAAAGCTGTGGGAGAACGCCGGTCGGGACGATGATGATTCATGGCTTGACATTAATTATGAAGACTTTGAGCGCGAGCTAGAAGGGAAGCAAGCTCATGCGTCGTCTTCAAAAGCGGCATCTGGCTTCGGCGAGGCTCAGACACAGGAGAACCTGAGAAAGATAGTTTCTCGTTTCGAGGCTTTCCTCAACGATGACGATGCGGGTCTAGACGGTGCTGAGCTTGATAGGATGGACGTCGACGATGATGACGAGGACGATGAAGAAGATCAAGACGAGGAGGTGAGCTTCGACGAAGAAGCGTTCTCCAACATGATGAAAGAAATGATGGGTATCGCTACATCAAACCCTAAAGAAGGAGGAAAGGCTCGCAAAGTTGAAGCGGTCGAGGACCTCACCGATAGCGATGCAGAAGAAGACCGAGACATACAAGAGCTCGCCTCTCGCATGGAGGCCGAGCTTAAAGAGTATGGTACCCTCCAGCTCGATCCACCAACTACTGAGCGTACGATAAAGTCAAAGGAAAGTGTGGAGCAGGAGAAGAATCAGAGTAAGAGTAAAAGTAAGCAGAAGCAGCCGCTACAAGGAGAAAGCGGCCACGCGGCAGACTCTACCGATGACGAGGATGGTGAGGTCGACATCGATTATAACCTGGCCAAGAACCTTCTCGAGAGCTTCAAGAGCCAGGGAGGCATGGCTGGCCCTGCGGGAAATCTCATGGGGCTCATGGGGTTCCAGCTTCCCCGTGATGAAGACAGTGGGAGCGAAGGCGAGGGTGGTGGGCGATAACTCAAGTGACGCGGTGCAAGTTGTGCCATTGGATCTTGTTGATGCACTCTGCCTAGGTAATGTTAGACACCAGGAATACCAAAGGATGGGAACCTATTTTTATATGTACAATATGAGAGTGATGAACCGTATGTAGCAATCGAATAATAAAGCCATATCAAGCATCGCCCCCGAAACCCGGCTTGTCCATTAGAATGCAAATGCTCATCTACCTATCCTGTATCAAAAACACTCCAAATTTCATGCAACTGTTCACTCCTCAGAGGCAGGCTTCGCAGCCTTGCCGCTCTTCTGTTCCCCCGTCATGCCATAGAGCACGTTGATGTTATACCGCTTCAGCTCCTCCCACTCTTTGCCATCGACCACAGAGACGCCGCAAAACAACTAGCATCGTACTGATTAGTTATTGAAACATGGTTTACCTCTTGGGATACTGTACAAACCTGGAATATCTCGACGAGAATGACCTTGTCCGGGTTCTTGAGGTTGACCTTGTGCTCAGGCTTGACCATGCCGGCAATCATTTTGATAACGGCCTGTGAGTCTAAGATGGAGTGGTTTCTCATTGTAGGTCGGATGGCGTACTATTTGGGTTTCCATCCCAGTTAGTCAAGTCTTATTCAAACAAAGAAAAGAAAACCTCTCCTCAGCCGGGCATAACTTACTGTAAAAGGAGCGCCTGTCTCAGCATTTTGTGTCACGACCTCTTGAGCTGTCTCCTTCACCTCTTCCGCCCCATCTGACGCCTCCTCTGGCTTCTTTTCCTCTTGCTCATCCTCATCCTTCCCCTTCTCCTCCTCATTCAAGCTAAAAAACGACGCCAGAACCTTCCTCGCCACCCTCTGCACCCCCTTCTCACTCGCCTTCTCCGTATCCACCACAGGCGTCAACCGATTAATATACTTGCACTTCCTCTCCTTCGCACTCCCACACCCCCTCGCGTCCCTACAAATCTCAAGCACAAGCTGACAAGGATCCACCGGCCTCATCGTCTTCATGAAGAAAACGCACTCTATCGCCACGGACACCGGCGAGAAGACGCCCCTCGGCTGGGGCTGCTTGGGCGCCTTCATCGCCTCGAGCTCCTTCTCGATGGACGCCTCAATGTCTTCGTCCTCGTCTCCTGATTTCAGCTCCGATTCGTCAACCGGAGGCTTGATGCCGTACAGCTTCTCGCCGTACTCGTCGCACAAGGCTTTGAACTCTCGGACTGCCTTGCCCTTCATGCCCCTCGCGTAGGTAACCCAGATGCCCTCATCGCCCACCTCAAGCGTCTTGCCCATTTCCGCCCAAGAAGCGTGCTTTGCCTTTTGAGCCGGCGTCTTCCATCTCCCAGCCGCGCCCTCCTATGTTGATAATCCCAATGTCAGCATTTCCAAGGCCATAAACACGAGGCAAGAGTTTTGCCTTGAATGTGTGATACAAAGTAAGCATTCACCATCGTTCATACCTTTCTCTTCTTCAGCGCAGAGCCATCAGGGCCACCAGGGCCCTGTTTCCTTTTTGATGCGGAGTCTGCCATCTCAATTGATCGATTTGCTTCGAATATGGATGGGTTGAATGATGATCTGAAGCTCTTTTTATGAAAGTTTGATGAGCCTTGCAGCGCTGGGCACAGCTTATTTGAGGCTCGCGATTAGATACGGTGAGTGGGTACCTTGTACATCTATCTTGGTTGCAATTGTTAGAAAGGCTGGGTACTCACAACAACTCTCAGCATTTTTCACGAAAGCACGTGATTGAATATCTCGTGTGTAGAACACCCACTGTCGTCGAGACAAATTACCATGAGATCTTGAGGTTCTACATCAGGTAAAGAATTTTTTTTATACCAGAAAAAGAAGCTCAAATTCATTTCTTTGCAAAGATTATGCAGTAAAATAAAGGTAATCCAAGAGGCAGATTATACAGCTATGGATTGAGCTCTTGATTACTCTGGCGCATGCAATATGGTCTTGTACACAAGTCATGTAACGATGTTGAAACTGATGATTAAAAAGGGATATCAACTTGAAATTCATATTTATAAAACATCCTGTTAAACCATGTATCGTTTTTTTTATCATTTTGAAAACCTTCCATCCAATCCTGCTTCATTAACGATCAGTGCCTGCCTTGATCTGCTTTTGTCAGGTCTATTATTCTAATAAGGTACCGATAAAATCTCATGTCGGCTCAGGTTACTCCAATTTGGCGTTGTTCTTGGCGCTAGCTTCCGCAGTCATGATCAATGCTCGCGGGGCGTCTTCCTTGGGCATGTACAGCTCGACAAACTGAAGGCATTCTGCCGCGTTGAATGTGGGATCTGTGAGAAGCTTCTCCAATTCCTCCTTGGTCTTGACGGCAAACTTCTTGGCAGTCTTGGATCCGCCAAAGACGTCAACCAAGGCCTTGAAATCCCAGTTAGAGATGTCGTTGTATTCGGCCTCCATACCGTGGATGAAGCGCTCAATAGTAAAGCCATCGTTGCAGATGACAAAACTAAGAAATACATGTCAGTGACTGTCTGGTAGAGCTAGGCGTGCCAGAGATTATGGTTGTGACTTACATGATCGGCTTTAATTTGAGACGAATCATTGTGCTCAGTTCTTGAGCTGTGAGTTGGAACGAGCCGTCGCCTACAAAGAGGATAGTTCTGCGGCCGCTGTTGTCGTCGGCTGCTGCAAGGGCAGCTCCTTGGCAGGCACCGACAGACCAACCAATACTTCCCCAGAGGACCTGGCTGAGCGCGGTAACGCCAGATGGGAACTTGGTATCCCAGATACCAAAGTTGGCCGTGCCAGTCTCGGTAATGACAATGTCGTTCTTCTGAAGGAATTGACCAACACGCGGCCAGAGGTAGGCTTGAGTGATGGCGGGTGAGTCATCTACAGTCCTGGGAATTTCATTCTGGACAACTGGCGATGGCTGAACATTGAGCTCAGAGGCGCTGATCTGGTTAATAACCTTTTGCAGCACTCCCCTCATCGAAACACCTGGATATGTTGAATACTTGACCACACAGTGGTCACTGTGAAGATCGATCGTGTTCAGTTGAGAGGTGCGGTAGGAGAAGCCAGCAGTGTTGAAGTCACTCTGATGAAGAGGTTAGTAGATGAGAAATGCAAATGTAGGTTGAAGCAGATATACACACCTTGAGGGCACCAATTGTCAGGATAAGATCTGAGGACTCGACAATCTCCTGGGCTTGAGGGGGTGAAGAACCGGCACCGGCATAGACACCACCATAAGTTGGGTGCTCTTCGTTGACGGCACCCTTACCCATGGGGGTGACAAAGACGGGGAGGTTGGTCTTTTCGATGAGATTGTGGACCTCCTCAAGGACACGGTGGCGGATTGCACAAGCATCAACAAGAATGACGGGGTTCTTTGCAGCTCGGAGGTACTTGAGAACGACGTCGACGACGTAGTCTTCGCTCTCGGGCTCATTGTCGGGCTCTGACAGATCAATTGGCGTGTCGAGTCTAGCACCCTCAACCTTGGCCTGAACCATATCGGTAGGGAGCATGATGTAGATAGGTCGAGAGCGGATGTAGCAAACTCGGAGAGCGTGGTCGATCTGAGTAGCGATTTCGGCCGGGTTGGTGAGCTTGGCAACTTCACAGGAGATTTGGGCGCTCATGTTGGCGAAGACGTTGAAGTCGCCATTCCCGAGCGTGTGGTGAAGGAGCATGCCGTTTCGCTGCGAGATGGTGGAAGGGCAACCGACAATGTGGACGACGGGGATGTGCTCAGAGAAGGCACCAGCAACGCCGTTGATAGCGGAGAGCTCTCCAACACCAAAGGTGGTGATGAGGGCACCCATCGGCTTGACACGAGCATATCCATCGGCAGCATAAGCTACAAGGTAGGAGTCAATTAGTTAGAGAGTGTCACAATTGATGATATAGATGGCATTCATCTTCAGGACTCACCAGCGTTGAGCTCGTTAACACTGCCAACCCACTTGAGACCGCATGAGGGCAGGTAGTCGAGAGCAATGAGATTGTAGTCGCCGGGAAGGCCGTGGACGGAGCGGATGCCGATTTGGTGAAGTCGTCGGAAGAGATACTCGGCAACGTCCATGGGCTGCTCGAGGTTCTGCACCCGGATGTTGATGTTGGCACCCATGTTGAAGGTCTCTCAGGAGTTGTATTTTATTTTTGCTTGTTGGGATGAATGTAAGTTGTTGTTTGTTGTTTATGTAGTAGTGACCAGCACTCTTCAGTTTAGGAGCGAATTGAGAGTGTTGCTCGTAGGTAGGAATGAATTGATTATATGTGATGTGATTGATGTCTGTAAAAGAAGAGGCTAAACGAGGACGAGATGTATATTAATATTAATTGGCAACTCTCGATCTAATCCAGCTCGACAACACTTGCCGTACATCGCAAACGAATCATCGATGTTCTACACCCACATGCGGCACCGGCGATGGGAAGGAGCCCCGCCAATGCAGGCTGCTCGTGCCATCGGCAAGCATGAGCTCACTTTGGACGCGCCTCTGTCATGATAGTGATGTAATGCCGACTCTCGAACCATTTACGCCTTGGCCCACTCCCTGCGCTAATGCACCCGGAGAGACTCGAAGAAGTGCTATCAGACGCTAAGCCCGGGCCTGTTGATTGCCAGAGATAGCCTTTGAGCCCTGTAGAGCCCTGTAATTCCCAAAATATACTCCGTCGGCCAGGCCATGTTTCAGCGGACAATTACCATCCATGGAACGTCCAAGACCTCCGATCTAGATTCCATCGGACAACTGCTCGGCACCACGCCCGGTCAATTACCAGCCCGCCGCCCCGTTTTTTGCCTTTGGGCTCCAGCCGCAATCACGGTATCGACCGGGCCCAGGAACCAGTTGAGCCAGTCCATGCATACGAAGTCGCAGGTTGACGAGTTCTGATTGCGAAATTTGATAGTGGAATTGATAAGTCGATAGGTTGAGGTGCGAGTATGAGCAATGAGCAAAGATTTTTCTCCTTCTCCTCTCGTGGCATGCTCGCAGGCTCTCGCCACCATGCGCACACAAGTCATGATACCTCGTACCATGGCCCGGCCTGACATCTCTCAACTGTCTATTGCCCCTATTCCCAACTCCCAACGCTTCCCAAAAACGCCGTCCATCTATGGCTGTCAATGCATCAGCCCCCTAGTAATCATACAATTTTTTGTTCTTTCCCCCTTTTCCAAAAGAATTTCCCTCCTCCTTCATATCGTACACATCAAATTCTTCTATTGCCAAAGGTCGTGGCAATTCAGTCGCATCGCCCATCCTTCCACCCAGTCCTCCAGCGCTCATCCCATTTCGAACAGTCAAACTCGGGCTTCCCAAGCTTCCTGTTAACGTCGTTGTGAGCCCGGCATAGCCACTGCGAAAACTCGTCGCGGCTGTTCACCTGCGGCTTCTGTCTCGCCATGTAGCCCTGGAAGTCCTCAGCGCAGACCCAGCACGGGTACAGCTTGGAGAAGAGCCCGACAAAGCTCAGCAGGTCTGACTTTTGTCCCTGCGAGGGCAATTCCGGGTACGACGCGGCGATGGAATGAAGGAGCGTCCAGGTGCTCCGGCCAAGGGTCTCGACGTCGGGCGGGCAGTCGGCCGGAGGGCCCGAGGCGACGGCTGTTGCTGTTGTAGATACTGCTCTGCTGCCGGTGGAGACGTCTTTCTTTGTCTGTGCGGCCCAGGAAGCAAATGATGTGCAGCTTCGACATCTTTTGTAGACAGGGCACTGTTACCATACTTGATCCAATATCCAATGCCAAAAAGGCACAAGCGTAGGCACAAGGGCATATACGAGGAAGAGGCAGATACTTACGGCTTGCCATCCTTGCCCAGAACCACTCCCTTGGGAAACTTCTTAGGCTGCTGGTCGGCGGTAGTAGACTCGGAAGCACCCGAGAGCCCTGGAACAGACGCAACTGCGTCTCGAAACGATGCTTCCTCAGCCATCTTTTTTTTCCTTCTTTTCTTTTATCGGTAGGAAAACGTCCCAGTAGTGCTCGTAAACCAACAATCGCACTCACTCACTCGCCCCAATCGAATTCTAAGTGTTGGCCAAAAATATCAACAAAGATGAAATGATGCAGAGGAAAAGATATATAAAGATGGAATAGTCTCAACACCGATTCATACAGTATCTTGCACGTAATTTGTCAGCCCTCGGGAACCGCCTCTAACCCGTCAGTCCGGCCACTTTTTTTTCTTATCGATAAAGCTGCGGGTAGCCCCTCCGCCCCTCCAAGCCATCATCATCATCCACTCTAGTATTAGTTCATAGTAAGCTCGTCAGATGTTAGCAACATCGCAGCTCAACATCGTGACTGTATAATCCGCTCAATTGCAGCTTCAATTGCGTCTTCTTGTACTTAAAACATTGACATTGAATCTCAACCCCATGCAACAAATATTCCTCAGCAACCTCCACCCTGTACTCGTCTAAGCTTCCACCATGTCATCCTCCAATTCCGCTCCTCAAGACCAGCCGATCCCGGTCCTCCTCCTCAAGACAAAATCCAGCCCATCCGACGCCTACGAAGACCTCTTCTCGTCCCCTTCTCATACCCCCCTCTTCGAACCAACCTTTGTACCCGTCCTACAACACAAATTCGAAGAAAAAGGAGTAGACAGACTCCGAAACTTGCTCCGCGAGAAGCGCATCGGGAGCAATCCCGACTGCGAATTCGGCGGGCTGATATTCACTTCCCAGAGGGCAGTCGAGGCATTCGCACATGTAGTCCGGGAAGACGAAGCATCAAAAGGTTCGTTTATATCCCTACACTTATTCAACAATGCCGTATCCTCTCAGCTAACATGGCTCGTTACAGATGATCCCGCCTGGCCTCACTTACAGCACATCCCCATCTACTCCGTCGGCCCAGCCACCACCCGCGCCCTCTCCGCCGTCTCCCAACACCCTCCCCTCCAAATCTTCGGCAGCCACACCGGCAACGGCGACGCCCTCGCCCAATTCATCCTCGACCACTACGCAGAGTGGCACCGCAAAGACCATCCCCGACGACTTCCCCCCCTGCTCTTCCTCGTGGGCGAGCAGCGCAGAGATATCATTCCGCGCACCCTGATGGACCCATCTCTCCCTGAAGACCGGAGGATCCCCGTCGTCGAGGAAGTCGTCTACGGCACGGGCGAGATGCCGTCGTTCCCGGATGACTTCGCAGCGATATTGAACAAGACGCAGCACAGCCCCTCGCGCTGGGTCGTCGTCTTCTCGCCGACGGGGTGTGATAGCATGCTTCGCGGTCTTGGGGTGCTGGATTCCTCAACGGGCAAGTTTTCTGGACGGCGGGACGATGTGACGTTTGTCGCTACGATTGGACCCACGACGAGAACTCACCTTGTGAAGAATTTTGATTTTGAGCCTGATGTTTGTGCTGAGACACCGACGCCGGAGGGAATACTAGAGGGGATATTGGCTTTTCAGAAGAAGAGACTGGAGAGGACGGCATAGTAGCAATGAGAATGGATGGAGAGATCAAGCAAGAGGAGGACTTAGAACTGGTAGAGCTAATGCTGGCCATTGGCATTTTGGAAAGCCACTGTAACACACTGTAAGAGTATATACAAAGTCACACAAAGACGGAATAAAGATAGAGGAGGGAGACGGCGCTCATTCAATTGGCTTTCTGGGGTATCATAGTATAAAGCGTCTGTCTGTCTGTCTGTCTGTTTGTCTAGGCATCAAACTTTCTCAAGGGAGTGTTTTTCTTACTCTGCTTCCTCTCTTGCTCTTCCTTCTCTTCCCTTTGTTTCTTCTTATTAATACTCCCCATCTCACCCATAATTCTCGACAAGTCTTCCTACACCTCTTATATAGTAGAATTATGCATTGCATGATCTGAATCATGCTCGACAGACCTCATATCGGTGATCTCTGTCTCCATTAGGCAATCAAATAGGACGGAGTGAAGAATGGGATTCGGGCAGATGATGTACCGAAGTAGACCACTCGTCCCATGGTAACAGGCAAATTAAGATAGGTAGTTCAAGCAAAGGCACGCAAACCTCATCACGCCCCAATCACCCACAGCTCAACGCCAATAACGCTAAACTTGGGCCCCGCGTCGCTCAGCGGCTCGTTGCCAAACGTCTCGCACGTCGCGCTGTGTCCCACGTCGAGCGAGTCGTCCAGCCACAGACCATAATGGCCACCGCCCGACCCCACGCTCAGGAAGCCCGTCTCGCAGTTAATATAGAAGTCGTTGAGGCCGCTGTAGGGAAACGCCTTGAAGCGGATCCCGGGCGTCGAGGCGCCGGACCGCGACGGGGGAGCGAGCGTCGTGCTGCGTGTCAGATGGGTCGTGTCTGCGGACGGCGGCGGCGGGAGAGACGTCAGGGTCGAGGCTCGCCACAGGAAGCACTCGCCGTTGCCAAAGTAGGACGGGGCGGGATGAGGATACTCGGAGAGGTAGGCACCAAACGTCTGCGTCAAGTCAGCAAAACCGTCTCTATATGTACATCCCGAATCCAGCTTGTTTCAAAGCTTCCACAAGACAAACGAAAAGACAAAACAAAACAAAACTTACCCCACCCTCTTGATCCTTGACAACCAGCACAAAGCCCACCCTCATGCCCTCATACTGCCGACACCGCTGATACAGCGTCGCCAAGCTGGTGCCGTTCTGCTCCAGGCTATACACCAGCCGCCAGTCCTCGGTGATGCGCAGCCGCTCCGGCACCATGGTGCGAATCTCCTCGGCCACCACATTCGTCAGCAGCCTCGAGCCCGCCGGCGTGTTGTCCTTGTATCCGTGCAGCACAACTGGGTCCAGCGGCGGCGGCCGGAAGGGGCTCGGCGTGCGCAGGCTCGGCGTGTAGACGTCGTTGATGCCGTCCTTGAGATGGTGATGGTGGTGGCTGTGGCTGTGATGACTCTCGGCGTCTTCGTCGAACTCGCTGCCCACGCGGGTGTCCTCCGTCGAGAAGCGCCGCATCAGGCCCGTCCACATTGCTGCCAGCTTTTCTTCTTTTTTTGCCTTTGGCCTTCTGGCGTGGGAAAAAGCCCCCTTGTGGTAAGCAGCCCTGGAGCTGATGGTATAAGCCGGAAGGTCAAGAAGTATGTTGATCTTTCTGCTGCCCAGAGGTATGTATCAGGCCCAGGTCAGGTATAGTAATACCAGGTTGGTAATGCCGGCAGAAATGTTCAATTGCGGTATGGCGGTAAGCAGCCGCGAGCAGTTACGATGTATCCAAAGACGAGACCCGCCAGCCGAGCGATAGAAGCCGGACGGCCATGGAATAGGGCAAAGGAAAAGCCGATAGGAATGCCGAAGAAGAAAAGAAGGAGAGAGAATCCAGGGCGTGATCAGAATCCGAGGTGCAAAAGCTGCGTGTACCTGCGCAAGGTAAGACACCAAGTCAAGTATTAATGCCTGCGTGGCCTACAGAGGTGGGCTCCTATGTCACAGGCAGCTTTTTAGCTGTTGGACAGGGCCAAGCTTGCTGCTGTTTTGCCTCTGTCTGGTGGGGTTGGGCCGGATCGAATCATGCTGTCATTGGCTTGGCCCGAGACCAACAGGCCACTGCAGAAAGCAGAAAACCGCCGTCCCATGTCGATCGCGACACTCGCCCCGCACCTCGGCCGGGACCAGCCTTTTGATGCTAAATATATATCCTCGTGCTGTATTTAAGTACACGTAGTCATTTTGCAAAGTTAATCTACCTATAAACTTCAGTGGTTTTGCATACATAATAGGTGGGTAATAAAACAATTCATATACATCATCAACCATGTGCGTGTATTCGTCGAGATGCGCTGGCTATTTAACCACTCCCCGCGAAAAAGTGACCAAAACTTGAGCATAAAAAAAAAGAAGCTGCCATCCGAGGCCAGTGTATTTATTCGTTTCATATCTCGTCTCGTTCCTCCTTGCTTTGCTATCCCGCTCGTCTTGGCCCGGCCAAGACTGATATCCTTTCTTTGCCAATCTCATCTCATCTCATTGCTCTATGTCCTCCGCAAATATCTCCGCTTTTGTTTCACATTTGTTTATCAATTGCAGCAATCTCCTCCAACGTGCTTCATCAAGCTCTGAAAATCATGGTCAAAATTTTACCGCATAATCTCTTGGTAAATCAGTTGCTTCAGCTGCTCCTTGCTCAGGGTATCTTTGTGCTTGTCGAAATCGAAAAACTCCTCGGGGATCGGAGGCGCGGTGGGCTCATCCTCAGGGTCGTGATATGGCTCAAGGTAGGGGTGCTTGAGGGCATCCTCAACTGTGATTCGCTTGACGGGGTTGAACGCCAGCAGCTTCTCCAAGAGGTCCAGGGCCAGATCAGAAGTCTTGGGGAAGAGGGTGCGGAAAGGCACCTTCTTCTTGAAGGGCAGCGAGCGGATGTATTCTCTTGCTCGTCGAGACTTGATGCCGTAGTAATCCTCCATGGTCGGTGTGCCGAGCACATCCAGGATCAGGGTGAGCTGGTGGTGGTCTGAAAAGGGCCTTGTGTCAGCATTCATTCGCGTAAAGAGCTTGGCATAAGTGCCAACTTACAGTCCTTTCCGGGGAACAGAGGCTTTCCGCTAAGCATCTCAGCCAAAATACAGCCAACAGACCAAACATCAATAGCCTTGGTGTACTCCTTAAAGGTCAACATGATCTCGGGGGCACGATACCATCGCGTGGCGACGTATTCGGTCATGAATCCAGAGTTGTCCTCCTGGGAAGCAGCGGATCGGGCCAGACCGAAATCGCAGACCTTGAGATCACAGTTGGCATTTAGCAAGAGATTGGATGGCTTGAGATCTCGGTGCAGGACGTTTGCCGAGTGCATGGCCTTGAGCGCTCGCAGCGTCTGGTAGATAAAGTACTGGCAGTGGTCGTCGGAGAGGTCCTGGGTTCGAATGACTCTGTGCATATCCGTCTCCATGAGTTCCTGCATGAAAGTTCTATGGTAAGCGGATGCACCGACAAAGGGCAGGGTAAGCTTGTGGAGCTCCGGGGAGACATACCTGGATAAGGTAGACCTCGTTGAAGCTGTCGTAGCTTCGAGGCTTCTGGATATCAAGGATGGAGATGATGTTTTCGTGGTTGAAGTAGCGCAGCAGCTTCATCTCTCGCAGAGTTCTCAGACAGAACATGGAGTGGTCGAAGGGGGTAATCTTCTTGATGGCCACCTTTTGCCCGGACGGCTTGTGAATGGCAGAGCTGTCCCAATGCTGTCAGAATCTGTACCTGTGAAGCTACATCCATCCAGACCGCAAGTCCGGATTAGCAGGAACTTACCAAACGACTCCGTAGGCTCCTTCACCAACGACATCCTGAATGTCATACTGCTCGCTGACGTTGAAGGAAATTTTGCGTGATGCCGACGCATTGTTGGGGGGGTTCGACCGAGACATGATGGTCGGATTTGCGCTTTGCGCGACTTGAAGCTGAGGTAGTTGGGTGTGGGCGGGTGATGGTAACGGCTAAAGGTTGGTGTCCGAGCTCGAGAGCGTACAGAAACGCAACGCAGCACCAAGCGGGAAAGGGTGAACAAAGGCCTCTCCGTATGCGTTGGAGATTCTCGTCGGTGCCCGCAGGCTAATATGCGGATAAGCCAACTAAATGGAAACTCCACTCAGCGAACTAGACAGACAGAGTCAGTTTGAGGCTCTTGTCGTGGCAGACGGAGGGGGGATCGCGGCTATACGAACAGAAAGTGGGAAAAGGAACGGGCGCGTAGATGCAGAAGAGCTGCTAACGCTTATCTTGTGGGCGAAGAAAGAGGAGTTACAGAGACGAAAACAAAAATGCGCTCAGTCTCGGAATAAGGATAATGTATGAAGTAAGAATACGAGTAGAACAAAGACAAGACAAAGACGGACGGGCTTCTGGCAAATGATATGGAAGTCTCGGTGTGTTGACGAGAAGCACGAGTCGCTGGCTGCGGGGTCGAAGGTGCGTGCTGGCCAAAGTGGGGTGGCCCAAGCAAGGTCTTTGTATCTCTGAGGTGCTCAGCTGAGGAGCGTTAGCGAGCTTTGGTTGCTTTGTACGAGCAATAATTCAGGAGCGCCAGCGGGGGCGGGCTAGGTTAGGAGGGCCAGTCAAGGGGGGTTGCAGACAGAGCAGGCCTGGGCTACCAATTACTGTCTGGTATGTTGCCAGTAGCTTCGATAGGTCGCTGCAGGGAATTGATGCTGATGGGCACGGAGCTTGTTCAAAGATAGATGGATGCATGGAATACAAGAGCCGCCTGCAGTTACAGGTTCGTTGCCGTTTATACGGGTTCAGGCCGCGCTTGGGTCCGCTGGTAGCCCCTTGCAACTGTCCTGTGACAACCTGCCGATCCTGGTGCAGCTCAGATCGAAACAGCTCTGGTCGTTTCAATACCCGTATCGAGCCCGGTTTTGAAAGGCTCGAAACAGCAATGCCCTTTGCCTGAAGAAGGGGGGCTGGCCAGACGGGAGGAGACGGGAGACAGTTGACGGGGAAATGCCGTGAGAGTGCATGCATGTAGATACGGCTTGTCAAAACGCCGGCATACGGCTAATGCAACATACAGGTGCCCTTTTCGGGGAGGTTCCTTTGTGGTTTGTTGAAACAAAGACCTCAACTGGGAATTTAAAAACAAAGGACTACATGGGTCTATTTCTAGAACGGGAGCCGGTTTGGGATTGCTGAAGATTCCAGTTTTCTTTGACCGCATAGACATGTAGCTTGTACCCCAGTCTTCAAAGTTTGAGGTGCGCTTTGTTCTTCCCAAAGCTCAGATGATAAGGCAGAAAGAATCCCCCATCATCAATTGTAAAGAGGGAGGGGAAGTGATTACACTGCAGTAAGCTCGGGTTGAATATGCACCCTCCTCGTTCTCGTCACAAGCAACGAAATGTCTGGCAAGTTGGCCGTCTTACTTGGTTCTATGCCGATGGCTTTCAACAACCTACTCGTGCCTGGCCTATCCAATCCAATCCGCCACCCGGCGCCGCCTGAGCTAAAGCCCACTAAAGCCTTCCATAGCGCAGGTCTCTCGGCAGGAGTAACGACATGGGGGCGTCTGGGGCATCTTACAGGCTCAGCCCGCCCTAGAGTCCGTTGCGCCAGCGCGTTTGAAGTTCCGTCCGAACATGGTCCAGGCGCTTCTTCACTTCATCTTCCCGTGCTCTCTTCAACAGCCCTCTCAACCAACAAACTCTCGATACTCACCAACATCACAATTCAAATCCATACGATGCATACCCAATGAGTCATATGATCCCTTTATATATACACATCCAATCCCCCTTCTTTTCATCTCATGACATGCATCATCACAAAGCAACTAACCCTCTTCTTTCCCCTAAGCGCCTAATCTCCATCCCCATTGGCCAGTCAAGCGTCCCCCTCGCCTGTTTCATCACACTCCCACCTGCGGCGCAAATCACAAATTCCCCCCCAGTCCCAATAAAGGGGGGCCCAACCTCAAACCACGACGTTAGAGGTTCTTCTCCAGCGTCGTTTCAAAAGGAAAACTTGGCCCGTATTTTATGGAGTACTCCCAACCCAATCAGACAAAACACGCCACTTCTGCCCCAGTATCTCAGGTTTTAACAGCCGGCCGGCCGGCCTCTATCGCCGTCCGCCGCATTGGAACTATGTCGAGATGCAGGCAAGAGTACGAATAGCATCTTGGCACTCGCGATTAAAAGGTAGGATAATGCCTGATGAGGCTAGATAGTTTAGTTGTCCAGGTGAGAAAGTAGACAAACGCGCCTCGAAACAACGTACTCAGCCACAGGACTTTGCCGAGTCTCAAGAAACACATCCTCAATACTTCAAATTATAAGCGACATTTGTTGAAATATTTGTTCGTTTACCATGATAAAAAGACATAGTCCCATCTCCTCATACTCGCCCTCTTTTTTTTGTTGGCCAAAGGCCGGCCACCATGAGATTCCCCATCACTACCTAGTCTATACAATTATTATTGCGACACCACCGCTCACATCCGCTCACCTACAATCCTTAACATTCATTACTGCACAACCTAGATGAAGTATCATGTTAGCCATTGCGTGTCGTCCATAGCGTTATTTATAAGGGTGCTAGTTGACGTACCTTTTCTCGAAGTGAACCAAGCCACTGTGCCGCACTTACTCCCTGGTCTGCCCTGTCCTCGACGAGCAGCGTTTGCGCCCACAGCTTGAGAGATGGCTCGCCGTCCTCCCGAACAATGTACAGGTGTGGCACCGTGATGCTTCCCACGCCAAGTGCTCGGTGATCACGGCTCTTCTGGATCACGGCTCTAATGCGCTCGTTGAAGTCGTTTTCGAGCTCAGGAACCCGTCCCTTGCCGACGTGAACCTGTGTGCGGTCCTCCACCCCAAAGACATCGGCAATGAGCTGAGGAACGGCATCGCGGCCCACCCACAAGAACTGGACCTGGCCGTCGTCAATCAGATAGAGGCCGTATGGCACCAGTCTCTCCGATGACAGGTTTTGTGCAGGGGGCAGGGTAATCTGCCCTGTGGCCTCATCCGGTACACCGGCATTGTCGGGCATGTCGTGCAGAGAATAGAGCCTGGGGTAAATGTATCGGATCAAGAGCGGGATCGGAAGCGTGGACAAGAGGCACAAGGCGGCTGATCGAATGTCGGAAGGAATCTGTGCAGACTTTCGTAGGCCAACATTCTTTGTGAGGCCAAGGAACAGGAGGGGAAGTCCTCGGAGGTTGGCAGGGAACTGCAGACCGCCGCCCATGCTGCCGCCGGCGAGCTCCTTCTTGAAAGTCTGGAGAAGCTCGGTAACCTTGGCTGACAGGGCGTCTCGGGCCGCATCCAGGCCGCTGCTGAGCGCTCTCTCGACGGCCTTGTGGCTGAAGTAGGCTGTGATGGCAGACTGGTCTGCAGACGCGTACAAGTCGGACAGGTTCGTCGTTGTTGGCAGGGCCAGAGTCAAGACTCTAATGCGACGCTCTCCATTGCATGTGGTGTGTAGTACAGCCGCCTGGAGGCAAACCACGTTCTTAGTAAGACTCTCGTCAATGGCAACCTCAACAACGTAGCACTGATCGCGGGGGAAGGCCGGGAATGCGCAGAGATCTGAGCTACGGTTAAAGAAGTTTCCGTAAAAGGCATTCATGCGCAGACCAGTGGTTGCGCGAACTCGGAGGACGGCCTCCAATCCAATCTCGGATGACAGGTAGTCGCTAAACTCGGAAGCGAACTTGAGCGCGTCTTCCGGTCGCGAAGCATGCCAGCCGGGATAGAACCAAGTCTGTCCACCCGTGTATCTCGGCAAGTTGCTCAAGGAGGCCACGTCCTGGTACTGGGATGAGAACAAGAACATGTCAATAGAAACCTGGTTCTTGGAGCACTCGACGGCAAAGCTCTTATAGAAGCTGTTCGAAGTCTGCAGGAGGCTGCTCTCCTTGGAGGTTCCCAGGAGCTTCTTGTCTTCCCTCATGTCCAGCTTTCCGACGCCAGTGTTGGGAAGTGAGGCTGTGAGGACAACAATCTTGCCGCCAAGCGCAGAGATGAGCTTGTGTCCCGCACGCAGGGCGGAGCCCATGCACGAACCGTTGCTCTGGTTGTTCTGGAACATGTCCGGCAGCTTCTGGAGGAACTTTTCGATGCTCTGGCGACTCTCGGTCAAGGGAACCAGGAGATCGTGGGGCACTGGCAAGAAGGGCTCGTCGAGGTCGCTGACCACAAGCATGCTGGTCTCGCCATTCTCTTCCGAATCCTTGGGGATGGAGAAGTAGTGAAGGCTAGAGTCGACGGCGAGGAAACCAAGGCGAGTTCGGCGATCCGCGTTGGGTATCCTGTTCAAGCTGTCCAGGATAGTCCGGGCACTTGTGGCCAAGAGACCGTTGGAAACGGCCGCGTAGCTGACGTCAAAGAGGAAGAGGTACACCAGGGGCTGGGGTGGTCGGACCATGTACTCCTGAGGGGCAACAAACTCGACGACGGCGTGGTTGAGCTCGTGGCGGCGCCATCTGTCGGCAGCCTGCTGAGCCGCGGCATCCCAATCGAAAGCTTGGGGCACGTCGTTGCTCAGGTTGCACATGTTACACCTCCAACGGTGGCCATGGTCCAAAAAGGTAACAAATGGGTTGATATACGTCCTACATCTTCGGCAACGTGAAATGACCTGATCTTGGACCACGGGAATGGGATCCTCGTCGTCGTGAAGAGCTCCGTACGGCTGGATGATGAGAGCAAACGGCAGCTTGGACTTTTTAAGCAGCGAGTTGGATGTGGGGACGGCATTGATGGTGGAGCGAATGTATCGCGAAGAGCAGTTGGAATCCGGTGAGGCAGTCACGCTGGTCTATAAAGAAACGCAGCTCATATTAGCACACGTCATCGCGCATGGCATACTAGATGGGATTGGGCGGGATGTCAATCTTACATTGGGCGGGAGAATGATTGGAGGAGGGGGCAGATCCAGCTCCGTGACGTTGAAAGGCTGAGTCAAGAGGTCCGTAGGATACAGCTGGTTGAGAGCAGCGGGCCTGTTTGCTTGGGCCATCTGCGGGGGCTGAGGCTGGCTTCCCATCTGCATACCAGCCATGCCCTGGGTGATGCCGGCGATGCCAGGGGCCGGACCTTGACCACCCGGCGGTTGGTATCCCTGATCCGGAGCCTGGTAGCCGCCATATGCGGGCTGCGATGCGGGCACGGGTTGCTGTGCGCCATAGCCGGCTTGGGGATATTGGTATCCAGCTGCGGCTGGTCCGCCAGCAGCAGGTTGAGGCTCGCCCTGCGGATAGGCGCCGTAAGGAGCAGCACCGCCTTGGACTGGCGGCACGCCGTACTGCTGTCCGACTGGTAGCTGGCCGCCAGCTAAAGCATTGGCTCCTGTGCCGACCTCGAAAGCTTGCGCCGCATATCCTCGCTTCTTCTTCTTGCCTCCAGCAGCCTCGTGGGCATGATGTGCGGCCTGGCCATCGTATGGCTGTTCCTGGGCTTGCTGATCAAGAGGCTGGCCGTAGCCATCACCGGGGGGCGCCGACATGATGAGGTTGAATAGGACGAGGTCGTCACTCTGAGCGCGATCAGAGGCGAGGGATGTTGTGATAAGAGTTCGGTCGGTGGGGAGGGCTGGGCCTCGAGAGGAGCGTTTACTCTAGGCGAGAAAGCTCTGCCTTTGACCACGGGGCGACGGTCGAGGGAGTGAAAAGGCCGAGGTTGAGTCCGACAGTCGAAGGATCGAACAATTCGATGTCGAAGCCAGCCGTCTGGGTGGATTGGCAAGCGGAAGCAGGATCAAGATTCGTTGGTGGGCGTCACTGCTTGTCGTCCAGCCGATAGGTAGAGTGTCCTTTTTGGATAGGTAATTAGACACCGCCTCTGAGCCACACAAAGAGGGGCGTTGTGGCTAGTGAGGCGTTGAGGTTGAGACGCGGTGGAGTACGAAGTACTAACAGGCACTAACAGGTAAAGGTAGCAGCGACTCTAGTAATGCAGGTCAATATTGTTTGTGTTGTATTGGCAGTTGTGGGCTTTATAGAACGACTTTGGCATTGGACACCTAAACATTTTCTAAAGACATTAATGAGGTATCCACATCACTGTTAAGCTTCAAGACATTGTGAGATGCCCGTTAGAAACACGTAGCTGGATGCATGCCGTATTGGTACGCGTACAGGTACTTGTTGAAATGTGGCCAAAAAGCGGCATATGCTGTCAACCACGCAGGCAACATTGTTGATCCCCAGCAATAAGCTCGAATCAAGCCACGTGGTAGATCTAAACACGGGGTAGATGGCAGATGACTGGTTCCTGATGACTTGCCGCGACGAGAACAGCTGAATCTCGGATCTTGCATCAAATTACGGCATGTTTTCCCTCAAAAGCCACACACAATATATTAAACTGCAGGGTAGCTGTTGATCCTCAAAAGTTGGTTGAAACCATGGACTCTTCACCAGATGAAGCAAACAGCGGGCGGGATTCGGCAACTTACCCAGACTCTAATCTCCTTGCCAAGGCAGACAAGACAAGGGCATCGCAGTGGTTCACGTTCACCCGTCGATGCATGCAGTAATCAATATTAATTGACATGAGATCTGATACCCTTCTGGCTGACTGTTCTCTCCCCCTGTCCATCATCAATTATCATCGCCGTTGCAGCGAACCCCCGATTAGGACATTTTTCGCTGTGGGGAATCTCGCTGCAGTACCGCGTCTAAGCTCCCCGGCTGTGCTGATGCGATTAATTGCTTACACGAGCTGAAGCGATCTCAACATGCTGTGTTGCCAACTCATCTTTTCTTTTTTTCTTCTCAAGCTCCTCTTTTGCTGCCAGTGACTCATCAATTGATTGCCCATATATCTGATACCATATCAAGGAGCTTCTTCCAGTGCGAATGTCACCCATCTTCAGACGAACCCTGCAGATACCATCAATGCAATTGACGCAAAGCGTCTCCTCGCAGTAGATGCGTCAATGCTCTGCTCTGCTCTCCATGCTCTCTACATCAAATAGACCACGGGCGATAATAATAGATCCATGGGATTTGATGCAGTAATACCACTTTCAGGTCCCCCTCGCTAGCCCGCCACAGCCCACCTGCCCCCAGCGCATTAGCGTCGCCAACAGCCCACTGCGAGCCGCTGTAACTGCAGGCTGTGGCCCCCCTTGGCTTGTGCAAACGCGAACTAACAAGATGAAGACCCTGGAAGCATCACCATGAAATTCGGCAAGGGGAACAAACAAACAGTCAGAACAAAAAAAGGCGCGGTTGACGGGAATATGCTTGACTCCCAGCCCCAGATAGTATTTCCCTTGATCGTCTTAATCAACAACCCGGTCTAGTGCTGCCAACCCGCAGCACAAAGAAATGTACCTAGTGCAGCTACTATTTCGGGCAGTAATAATCGAGAATCCAATCGCCAGTGGCAGCTAAAAAATCCCCAAAGCTGAGGCCTCCTCCACTTGCACATGCATTCAATTCGCATACATTCTTTAAATCTTTTGCATTCCCATTCCCTCCCTCCAACTTTTCGATCGCTCCAAGCTTGTCACTTACGCTCCCTCAAACCGTCACGGGTTCAATTTTCTTCTTCTTCTTCTTTCAGCTACAACCATTTGGGCTTTCTTCATTCTAACTCTTTTTCGCTCCTTTGACATTGATCATCTGGTCGCGCCACGTCCATTTCGCCTGCTTCGTTGCGCCTCGCCGTTTAAATCGCCTTTAATACACACAAACCTTGATACCCGGGCTTATATTCGATCGCCCAGATTTACTTTACAACAAAGCCGCCTATTGCATCGCCCGTCCCCCGCTTAAACGCCTCGCGCCACTCCCTCCTGAATATCATGGCGTCAACCTTGGGGTAAGATCTCTCCTTCATTCTCACTCTCCCCCATCTCTTAGCCATAGCAAAAAAAGACAACCTGAACTAACATGATGCATCTTCCGCTCTGCTCCAGCCAAATCATCCCCCTCATCATCGCCATCGCCCTCCTCAGCGGCGGCGGCTGGGTCCTCTACCAAATCTACCTCTCCTTCACAAAGATGCGCGAGACCGCGTCCGAGCGCATGGGCCGCAAGAACGTCGTCTTCACAAAGGACGGCGTCCGCGTCGGCATCAAGCACATGCAAAACGAGAAATACGTCGACAAGACACAGAGCTACGTCGTCAAGGCGTGGAACCTGGGGACCGCGCAGAGGGACGAGGAAATGTGAGCAACCGATCACCACCTATTGGGGGGACTTGGAGAAAGCTATAACTTTGTAGCGGGGGGTGTTATTATGCATAACTAATGTTTTTTGGGATTATAGGAAGCGGAAAGGCTCGAAATAATATAGCAAAGTGGGAATAAGCTTGACGAGTCAACTTTGGATCCGAATGTCGGAATGACATGTGACAGATGGCATAGGAATTACTTGCACTGATGGGAGTTCGCCGGTTAGGACTTGATAGGACTGAATGGGAGGGAGCCTTGGTTTTTACTACTTTTCACGGATCAAACATCTTTGGAAATGTATTGCGGAGGAGCGTCTGGCTGCCGAACTCACGGCTGTCGCTTGACTGACTGAACAAGTCATCTAATAGGCCGTCATACATATCCTAAAATTTAACTCTATCTTAAACGCATCCACACTGATAATTCGCCCAAATAAAATCAAAATGATGACACTGCCAAACGTGAATATGGCATGCTCCTAGCCTGTGCGCCTGACCTAACCTTGCCTTTTCCTCGGTTAATCGCCCGATGCCTGCTGCGCCTTCGAAATAACAAAAAAGAACTGATCTATATGGTCTTGCATCTCAATCCCCCTCCGGACTTGTATCATCGTACGTCGAAATAGCGTGCTGCGTCAACTGTCGTCTCAGGTTAGCAGACTACCCATGGCTGGCTAGCTCTCCAGCTGCTTCACGTACCAATACAGTCGGCTGACCCTGGAACATCTGCTGCCGGAAAAGCTGCGGTGCCATGGGCATCGTGGGTAAAACCTCGGACGGTTTTGCGACTTTCATAGAGAGAAGCTTCTCGACGTTGACAGACGGACTGTTGGCCATTGTGCCGTCCATTTTGATGAGCATGGAGGGAGTCCGATATTGGAGCTGCGGGTTGATTACAGCTGTTAGCGAACTATACCTGCGCATGTGCGTGCCGCAAAGGGGATACAGGGGATGATTTCATACCTGAGTTAGCATGAGAGCGTACGAGACGCCAAGATGCTTTCCGATGTAGGTGAGCCGTCCACGAGCCCAGGTCCGCTGGATATCAGTCGTGTAGTCTTGTCCCTGGATACAAGCCAACGGCCAGGTTAGGAAGTATCCAGACAGGCTTTTGTAGGTATCGTCTTCGCCGCAGGCAAACCCAGAGAGGCTGTCTTGCTGAAACAGGTGCTTTCGTGTGCTAAACCACCCGAGCTGGTAGGGTACCGAAGCTATGATATCCGTGATGTTCTCCACGCATATTCTCCTCGCCGTAGCATATTCTGGGGCTGTGCGGTAGTCGACAGGTGAGCAGACCCAGGCTGTACACCGAATCACGACTGACGCCAGGATGATTCGTGATATTCGCATCATGCCCCATATGCTGGCCACCCACAAGTCTGGGTAGGCATCGACGCGGCCTGGGAACACTTCCAGCTGACTGTAGTCGGCATCGGGAATTTCATCTTGCCAGAGGATTGTCCGGTATCTAAAATGGTCTGGAAGCGTCTCCGCCCATCGGACGCACTCAAAGTCCACCTCCCGAGCTTGTCTAATCAAGTCTTTCATAGCTTCAACGCTTTGCATGTTTCGAGGGAGCTGGCTCATGAGTCGGTTTACCTCCGCCCTGATTTCCCCGGTGCGAAGACCGAGCCTCTGACACTGAGAAGCATACGTATCCCGGACAGAATCTGAATTAAGCCACCACTCCGACTGCATTAGAGGCGGTTTGGCAGTACTGAGCGTGTGGACAATCTACGAAAACTACAGTCAGAACAGGAAGATATTAAAGCATACGAGGAATCAAACACGTGGCATGATAGAGGAAGAGCCTACCATCTGGGTTCGCACTGCAATGAATAAGGCGACGCCGATTTTGGTCCGCAGTTGCTTGCGGCCCCGTTTCCTGACAAGCTGGATCGCGGCACGGATATGAGGTCCCCAAGCCAGCATGCCCAGGTTTCTGGTTGTAATGTTTTCGAAGAGCCCCAACAAGAGGATTGACGCCAGTGTAGAATCCTGCTTGATGGTGTCTGGGTTGTTCAAGGCTACATTTATAGCCCCCAATGCCTTTGAATGAATACGTAAGGCGCGTTCAACTAGAAGCTGGTCTCCCCGGGTATTGGCGAAGCTAGCCATCGCGCAGGCGTCGAACGCGGCCTTGAAATGGGGGGCCACCTCTTCTGCCCTCAGCAATGGCACTACGTACTCGTGGAACCCGCGTCCGTTGCCTTGCCGGGGAATGAGGACGTAATTGGAGAGGAAGTGGCAAGTCGCCTGGCCGTCCAAGTCCATCTGCGGCTTCTGCAGTAAGGAGTAAAGGCCGGTCCAAGGGGTCTGCTGATTCTTGCGGCCATATGAAGCCATTGAGGACAAGTGTTGAGATGCCACAAAGGAGGAGTTGGCGGATGAATCTTCTCCGTTTGAAAACATTGGTTCAGGCGTAGAACTGGGGGCGAATTTGGTCATCCGTTGCGCCAAAGCCTTTTTTGTTGCCCGCTGCGCTCTCTTCTCCGTCGCCTGGGTCTCGTTACGAAACACCAGGTCGAACTCATCTCTGTATCCGGGGCACTGCCGGCGAGACTTGGCACACTGGTTGCACGTAGGTTTTGTCTCGTCACACTAGTAGATGATGAGTTTCGACGTGGAGCTTCATAGCAGGACAAGGAGCAAAGCGACATACCTTGATGCGACGAGTCCGGCACATCTGACAGCCCCTCGAAGGCTTGCCTTGGTAGACCATGATGGATTTACGGAGCTGGCTGGCTTATATCACAAAATATCGGATTCGGAGCTTGAATGTCGTATTCTTGAAACCATGATATTGGACCATGGAGAAGTGACCAGAAACGTCGACAAGATGAATATACAGACGACAGACCTTTGAGAGTGGATATATAGGTATATGTATATAGGAGAGAGGAAGAGTGTGTTGAGGCCGATATAGGGCGAAATTGGACCAGACCCTCTTGCCGAATCGGGATGAGAGAGCTCGAATGAGGAGGAAATAGCGTGTGAAGCCAAAAGCCACGCAGCCCTATCTCGGTACTAAGAGCCGGAGAAAAGAAGAAGAGGATTAAAAGGGGAGAAACAGTGAGAAATCGGAGGGACCGTCTTTAAAAATGGTATCGCAACGGGATTGTAAAGTAGCTAGCTCACGAGGCAGCCAGCTTATGGATTCGTGAGGTGACGGTGAAGGAGAAAAGATTCGAGAGACGAGAATCCGAGGGCGCCAAGCAACTCCCAATGGTGATGGGGGAGAGGGAGGGGGGCCCGTAAACAAGAGGCCACGAAGGGAAATGTTTGCTCAACCTGTCACAAGGCAGGCAGGTGGATGACGGTGCAACAGTGAGTGACGAGAAATGCCGAGCGTTGGCAGGTAGGCGAGAAGCGATGTATCTTGCGATGAGAGAGGAGTTGAACAGCGACTTGGTGAGTTGGATGTCTGGTTTGCCGAGGCTATGTAGCTAATGAATGGTTGGATGTTCTTCCCGGATAAAGTGGTGGCGACTATACACGGCAGAGAGCAATGAGGAGCGATCTGGAATCGGACAAGAAGTTGGTCGTCTGGAGACTGCGCCAAATAAACCAAGGAGCCAAGGTTAGGGCGGCTGGAAAATTATACAGGGCGTCAAGAGCCTGGTGAAGGATTGTGGTGGTGGATGAAGCTATCGCAGACAGAGTTAGAGATGTATGCCGTCCACTTCGTACTGCTGCTGTAAGCGAAGTCCGGATCCGGATTGCAGGATTTCTAGCGAGCCGGGATCTTGGTCAGATTCAGGCGTGTCAACCGTCAACCGGGGAGCCTCTGCCGCTCGCCTGCCAGGCTCTCGCTCTGGCTCAGCCTCTTTTACTCGAACCGACTCGGACTCACTTGTATTCAGATTTCCTTTGAAGATCTGGCGCGAGTATCAACAAGAGGAGATGTTGGAAAAAGAGAATAAAGGAGGGACACGTGAAGCGCGAGCTCCGGGATGACGACGAATGAGGGGGAAAAAGACTGAAAATAGGAACAAGGAATAGGAGGCTCCAGGGATGAAGAACGGTCTCGATGCCATGTACCAGCGGCCTAGACCAGTCAAACGGGAGACGGCTCACAAAGAGCAAGTATCAAGTGAGACGGTTAGAAGAACGAAGGAAAAGAAGGAAAAAGAAAGGAAACGGACGGGTTTGGCGGGAGGGTGAAATTCGTCTCTCGTCACATCAGCGTGATGGGATGGCTACGGCACTTCGCACGAGACGACGAAGAAACCTGGAAGCGAGATCTTGGCGGTACCTGCGTGGGACACGAAGCTCACGGGTCGGTATTGGTACGGGTGTAGGCAGCACGGTGGAGGCGCTGGTCTTTGAGCCTGTACCTGTACGCGCACCCTGTCTACGGTGGCCGTTGGGCTAGGTACTTTAGCAGATGTAACCTGCCGTGTCGCGGATCCATGGATCTCAGTTCTGCCAGGCCTCAGACACTGAAGTGAACTGACAGGTGCCAGGGGCTACAGTAGAGTAAACGCCATTGAACCCATCTAATCAATCAAATCCATGCATGATATACTGGGGCACAGAGACTTTGACCGCTAACCGAGCAGCTAAACTAGGGGCAAAGCCGGTGCAGTTTCTTGCGAGTGCCGTGCCATGGGTGGTGTCCATATCATATCATCTCCAACATCTCCCATCCGTCCGTATTGGAATCTCACTCTTACATGCACCCGGAACCAAACCAATATCATGACAAATTGACATCCCAGATCCCGGGAACTGCTGAAGACTCTCTTGCCGCCAAAGTGGAGACAAAGCCGTGCAACCGTTGCGCAGGTCAAAAAAAGCTCATCCAACAGTTTCTATTTGCTGTGCACGGTTCGTTCAAGCAGCAGCTGGCCGAGATTTGATTCCCCAAGTCCGGACTCCGCGCCTCGTACTGTAATATAAAAAAAAGAAAAGAGATGCCACCAACAGCAGCGAGCAGGATCAAAGCTCATCCATCCTTGGAAAAAGCTGCCACTTAGACCCATGCTAGTTATGCTTGTTGGGGGTCAAGCTGCGGAGTGACCTGATCAACCTGATCAAGCCCCTGGCCTAGACCAGCAGTCCATTTTAATGCCAAAGTCTCTCATGCAGAGAGATGCAGAGCTGCAGGTTTTAGCACACTGGAGAAGCGCGGCTAGCGAGAAGCCTCACCGAAACGCATTGATGTCAATACATACCTATCACCTACACTAAGCCAAACTCTCACGAGCCATCAAAATTCGGTCTTCGGGCTATAATTAGCTGCGACAGGGCCAAAGGGAACGGCTTCTGTTTGACGAGTGTCATGGGGGGTTCCATCTGCCGCTCCCCCAGGTGAACTAGCACGGCACCGCTGTTACGGAGGGCCAAGAAAACGAAACAAAAGGCGGGCAGAGAGCAGGAAAAATAGAAACTACTATGAATAGAAAAAACAGAGGAAAGAATGGTGAGAGATGGGGGATAGAGCCTTGGCCAATGGATGCTGCGGGTGCGCAAAAAGAGGCTACGTGCAGTTCCGAATGGAGGCTACTGGCAGGCCTTTGGGCGTCTAGATCCCGATGAGCTCTGGTGTTGATGCATCTCCACGACGGCGTCAGTTACATACTTCTGTTCATCCATACATGTAAGTAAGGTACAGTATAAAACCACCACCACCACCATCTTCACCCTCACCAGAAAATCAATACCAGCCTTCAAACGCCCGCAATCCAACCGCCAAGAAAACCTACCTACACTCCCTACCTAGCCAAAAAAACTACCATCACCACCCCAAGCCTATCTTTTACCGAACCGTCTCTCCCCGGTAGGCCAAACACGCGAAGCGAGAGACGGATCACAGCGTTGCCTCCTCGTACGTGCGACCCCCCCTTCGTTGCACGTCACACCCATAGAGGCCCTGCCCAGCTTCAGCTCAACACTCATGTTTGCCTCTCTCTCTCTCTGTCTGTCTGTGTGCCCCCTTCTCTTTTGCCTCCCTCTCTGCTGCTTCGATTCTTCTTACTCTCACGTGTTTACTTGCGATATTAGGTACACATGTATATCCATGCACTCATTAGTTGGGGCAATGCTTCCAGACAGCCAGCCCCTGTAGAGTCTAACACCAGGTAAAGTACGGATGATGACGATGCTGATGGCACCAAGTTCGCCTACATGCATGCATAGTCACACAAGGGGTGAACCGTTCAATCATATATCTCCTGCAAAACAGCTGAACCAAACCCCAACCGCCGTAAATCCGGACTCCGGACCTCGTACTTCCAACAGTCCAACTGACAATCTCAGGCAACACAAGCCCCAAGCCCCAATCACAACAACCACCCTTGGCACCTCTCGGAAATATTCTCATGACATGTAGGATTTCAGCCAAGGGATGCTAGGCAGGGGTTCAAACCGCCTTCAGTAACGCCTCTGGACATGGTCTAGGACAGATGCCACACACGCTCACAGACGGACTGGACGGAAGAAGGGTGTAAACGCCTGTCCAAAGTATCAAATAGCTCCAACTTGTGCTACTAGATATCATTAACATTACTAGTAACTACGAGTCTTCTCCCCTCCCCTTTCGTGGCTTTTGTCCACCTTGAATTACCAGAATCCCTGCGGTGCCTTGAGGCGGTATGACAACTTCATCCCATGCCTCTTACGCCAATCTGCATGGCATATGACACTGCTGCTCAGCTACTTCTCTCCCTTCTCAAGTTTCTTCTGTATATCTCCCAGCCTTCCACCTATGGCTCTTGCACCACAGGCTCTAATAAAGCAAAAGATGTGATGTGCTATATATAGAACAGTATAAGACAATAGGGAAAAGGCAAACTCCTGTTGCGCCCCATTGTCGCCATTGTTAAATCCTTTTTTAGTTCGCCTCTATCGGCACTCTGGCAGCCTAAACTGCTATCCAAAGCTCTTGTTTTTAACCCTCAAATAAATTAGAAATGCCCTCTAGGCCCTCTAGGCCATCAGTCGTACCTCTGCCCTCTGCAGCATCAGCCCTTTTGCGACCTGCAGCATCAGATGCTGCTGGAGCGCTGGTCATGAAGCCCTGTGCCATTTTGCTCCGAGTTGGGCGCTTAGACCGGCTCGAACTGTCGAAGCCCTTATTCAGCTTTCCCATCTCTGAGACGCTCACTCCTTTGAGATCCTTTAGGAATTCCAAGACGATTGCTCTCTGTTGCCGAGTATGGGATCCCGGCTTGGCGACGTAGGCATTTAGGCGCTCCAGTTCTGCGGGATTCACATTGGGCAATGCCAAGAGAACGTCGGTTGGCGTTGATGTGATTGTGCTATAATAGACCACAATGGTAGCAATGAGCGATGCCAACTCCTTCTGCACATCTACAAAGTATGGCTCGTGGAA
This sequence comes from Trichoderma guizhouense, assembly GCA_002022785.1. Classification (NCBI taxonomy): domain Eukaryota; kingdom Fungi; phylum Ascomycota; class Sordariomycetes; order Hypocreales; family Hypocreaceae; genus Trichoderma; species Trichoderma guizhouense. Next base: position 2,295,765 of record LVVK01000023.1, on the reverse strand, counting down.
GGATGTGATGCATGATCTCAGTACGTCCGAAGAGATATACTCTCGCACAGCCGTAGCGATTTCCGAAGGGATGGGAGTTGATTGATCCGCCAAGGTCCCGTTAAATCCATCAGAAGTTGCTTTCTTGGATCCTTGACCAGACGTCGAGAATTCTGGCACCAAAGAGATGAACAGTCGCAGTAGCATGCCGCAACATCGAATGTCTCGCATCCGAATTCCATGCATGCAGAAAAGCAACAGTGGTTCGATGATTTCCTGGCGAGACAGGCAAAACTTTCGAAGAGAGGGATAGGCTTCCCCAGAAAGGAGGGTGTGCTCGCCAGCATTCTCGACCTCTGACTTCAAGGTTGGAGGATCTATATAAAGAGTTAGCAATGGCAAACAAATCGGGAATGCTGAGGGGTTCATCCTACTTGGCTTGGTTGGATCCAAAAAGTCTGCTACCAGCACAACGGCAGTGTACGTCACTTGTCGGAGAATGCTCTCAGACTTCATCTCCTCCTTGAGCTCGGCATCTCCATCTGCCACCACGGTCTGCTGCTGCTCTAGCTTTGCCCACTCAGAGTTGATCTTGGTATCCATCTGTTGGAAGCACGACGATAAAAGCCTGGGCAAGAAATTTTCGCGGCAATCAACAGGGCAGTCATCGACGAGGTGCCGCACCAAGCTCAGCAGGTTGCTTTGCTGGTGTGTAGACAACCATATAGAGTCTGAAAAGAAGGCCTCGGACAATGGAGCGGCGAGCTCGCTGAATCCGTAAAACTGCGAATGAAGCTTGCTCATACAGTATATGACGCCGTAGGCTGTTTCGCGGACAAAACGGACTGAGCCACGAATCGTGGATGCAAGGCCCTCTATCGTGCCTTTCTTATCAAGCACTCGAGCATAGAAATCATCTTTGCTTCCCTCAGAGATACCGGCCTGCCAAAATCGATCGCTCAAGACTTTATCAACCATGTGGCGCATGCCCTCTGGGAATCCTGTCCAATTATGTGGGTTATGCGACGCGTGGGCATAGCTGGAATGAAATTAGTAAAAGGATAAAAACCACAGCATCGACCAAATCGAGTACGTACCTTAAAAGACGCAGTAAATCTGCTAGAATGCTTGCGAATCCTCCCTCCCAGATCACAGAGGTAGCCTGGAATGCGGTGGATGACTTGTCGACTCGGTCCACAGAGAGTGCAAGAAGGGTTTTCGTCGGACGGAGTGGCAATTGCTGTGATGTTGTGTTGGCACATGCTCTCATGGAGTATAGGATTAATAGGGGTCACACGTACCTTGAGGCGCTCTTCCAACTCGTTCTGGAGGGCTAATCCCTCTGCGTCAAGCTCAGTGGAGCCCCAATCTTTGATATTGTGTGCCTGACGGCTAACCAAGTATGCTTGAGCCTTATCTAGCCCAAGAAGTTCGCAGAAGCCAGAGTATGATTTTACGGCAGACTTGATATTCTCCTCTTGCCATTGCGCCTTGACTGGTTCAACAAACTCTCGTAATTTCTGGATCTTTGCCGGAGCATCAAGGCTCTTGGCTCGATGTCTTGGGGCCTAGGTTAGAACCAACACTAAATCTGCTAATAAACGTCGGATGTTGCAACTTACATGATTAAGAACAAAAAGCTTCGGTAAGCAAGGGTTCTTCTATCATCTAGCTTTCCGGTAGACATCATCTCATTCACACGGGCTTCGATTTGGTCGTAAACCCCCTAATGATCAAAAAAAATTAGCCCTCCGGTACGCAGGATGTGAAAAGCCTATAAAAGAGAAGCATACCAGGAGGTGGTCAGGCATTCCGATCGCGAGGCGATGCAGCTCGACCATGCTCTCAACCTGAAAATCTTTAATGGCATCATTGTACGCGCCATACGCTGGTTCTAACACAGGCCATGTGAGAATGATGTGCTCCAGTACTTTGAGCATGAAGTTTGCGTTTTTGTTCAGGGCGTTTGTCGAGAAGTAGACGAGCAACTGTAGAGTTCGTCTTCGGATTAAAGGATCCTGGAGGACACCGAATGTTAGTCAATGCCAAGATTGGGCTATAGTATTCTTATAAAAAGAGAACATACCTCAAAGTTCATCTCCAAAAGTCTCGTGCACCAGCCCTCAAGGCTGGACTCAAGCTCGGCTATCTGTTGCTGCTGTCCAGTTAATCAGTTAGCATAATCGTCTCAACTAAGAAGCGTTCTTTGCCACATACGTTGTCGTGTTGGTGTGACCTCTTCCACTTTGCGTATCCTTTCAACGAGGCCTCAATTAAAGTGAAGTGAGCGTCTACCTGCAGAACCGGCATGGAGTGCTTGAAATAGTTTTGTTCTAATCACGTCAGTTTATGCTTCCAATCGGAACGGCGGAGCTGCGGCAATGTCTCACTGCTAAATGGAGGCTGTCCATCATAGAGATGCAGCAGGACTTGTTCGGTGCGCCCCAGGATATGCGATACAGCATCGACTAGTTTGAGTTGCACAATGATTTCAACGACTTGTGAGCTATAGCGGCGATAATTGCCCAAGAAGGCATGGCGCTCAGGGATGGTGTCGGTATCCTCCATTAGGAACAGGAACGTTGGGTCAGAGGTATCTTGAGGCAGATTTTCATATCGGACCAATCTGGAGCTGCAGACCTCGAGAAGAGGCCCTATCATGGATGTAATAATGTCACTTGGGCCGATCACCTTGTTCGCAAGCAGTCTCGTCCACGTTACTAAGACCGGGATTGACACCATGAGACTTTGGTGTTGTACTACTTGGAGCAAAAGCTGCAGGAAGCCTTCCGGGCTTGCATCAAGAGGGACTTGGGAATGCTTCCTCTCAAAATAATCACCTAAACTCGAGAGCATCTGTTTGTCGCAACGCTTGTTAGGAGAGAACTGGACCCGTGCGGCTGTTTACTATCAGGGGTCATACCTCAGATAACCTCTTCAAGATTTGATACTTGTCTTCGTCTACATCTTCGGCGTCGACTCCTGACCGTTCAATGAGCTGCTTGAAGAGTTGAATGGATGCATTGCTGTACATGGGGGCCACGAGGTCCCTGAACTCTTCATCTGTAAAGTTGGACCGACAATACAGAGCGTGGAGGGCATCTAGAGCGACCTGTTTGGGAGCCTGTTAGCACAAATTACAGGGAGTTAGCACACTGGTAAATTTGTCTCACCTTTTGAATTTCGGTCGATGGCGACGCTAGGCCAGCAGACAAAATATCCACACAGCGAGCAGAGGATATAGCTCTTGGTATAGCCCATGGCATAAGTGATAGGAAGACAGAGAATCCCTTGACAATGCACATCTTCACCTCGTCATTGGCGTCAGCATTGATACACAAACCGAGGAAGTCTGAAAGTCGACTGAGCCAGCCCTCGTGACCACATCGAACATCTGGACCGGGTTGACGATTGGGGAACGCCTCGATCAGGACCGCAGTGGGAGTGAAGATCTCGACGCAGGCCTTGCTAAGGACGCCTTCCCTCATGGCAACAACAGAGTCATCTCCGGCAAAAACCTCGTCCGACAAAGCCTCGAGGACAAACATGACGAGTTCCTTGTGAGCGGGCGAATTGGGGATTTGCCACAGCTCAACGAGCATGGCATCCATATCCGTCCAGTCGGAGCCCCAGCTTCTCTTGGCCACTTCCACCCAGAGCTGGGCAGTCTTGTTCCTCAGATATGATGGATCGCCCTTGGAGACGGCCTGGCTGAGCTCCAGCACCCAGTTTCGAAGGGTTCGGGATTGTTCGTCGGTATAGCTGGCCCATCGGTATCGTATGGCATGCTCGAGAAGCGACAGGGCATAATGGCGGACGACGGGCGCCTGGGCCTTGTCGGAGGCTAGGGTGTAGCCTTGGAAGGGAGCTTCGGGGATGTCCTTGACCTCCTCGAGGAAAGATTGGGCTTCCCTACGCGCATCGTTGGTCGAGTGAGGGCTGTGAACCACTTCGAGCGCAAGGTGAATCTTGGCAAGCACGTCTGCGTCGCCGTTTCTCGCGTCGCCGCCGTTGGAGTTGGAAGACATGATTGATAATCAGCCAAAGAGGCGCGAGCAGAAACGCTGCAAGGCACGCGGCGCAATCGGGGATGCTTTTGTCCCACGAGACAGCCTCAAGAGAATATTAGAAGTCGGACGGCTTGGGCACGAGCATCGAGGGTGGTTGCTGTTCACTAAAAATAAAAAAGAGCAGGGGGGCCCGGATAATTTGTTTGGTTATTGAGGTGACAGCTCGTCGGTAGTAGAAGGGCCAGCGGGGTTCGACTCGTAACGATTAGGTGACTCAACTGCAATGTCTGAGGCTAAAGGAAGACGGGACTGCAAGATGAAAAGATGAATGAAAATGATAGGAGAAAGTTGATGGCGAGGGAAGACGTGCACGATATTGATTATTCGGAGCACGAGGTGAAGGCGGTCAGCTGGCAGAAAAGAGCGGGAGGATCCAGCTTCTGCTTCACGCAACTGCTGCAAAACTGAGGCTCTTCTTTTCAAAGTTCAAGGTTACCTTTTTAGGGGACCTTGGATCACGAAAGCCTAGGCGACGTTAGGCCCGAGATGGAGCCTTACAGACCCAACGAGCCACTAAAAGGCACTATTTGCAACCTATGGATACATTGAAGGCAAAAACACCACGGCAACAGGCACAACACAGCACAAGACGCCTCCTTAGCTTAGGCCTCGCCAGCCTTCCAATACCTCACGTTTCTTCACGCGACTGCGGTGGCACCCGTGCTGCAAGGCTGAGAGAGTGGGCTATGGAGAGAGCATACAGACTCCAATGACACTTGATCACTTGCTTCACTCGGTCCAGAGAGCACAGGACAGGCGGCGGTGGAGCCGGGCAGCTCCCCTGGATCTTCTGTCGTCGTACTATTTCCCCCCAGTGGAACCGCTGCAGCTTGGTGGAGGGGCGTGTGGTGTGTGATGCATCGCTTTGATGGCCTCTGGTCCGGGCCTTGTCCTGGCTGATCAGCAACAGCATGCCTCTGCCGAATGCACCCCGCGCCGGACCTGCTTGATTACCCGAGATTCATGTCTAGCTTGCTTCGCTTCTCTCCGTCTTCTAGAAGGATTGGATTAGAAAGACAATTGCTGTCCCAATGAGGCAAACCGCCCACTTGGCTGTGCCTGTTGGCCGGCTCCATCCTCTATCCTCAAAACAATAGGTATGTATTTTTGTCACAGGGGGATTGACATCACGGGCAATTCATTAGTATTAGTGCCGCGGTTCATACTCCCACAGGCAGAGTAGCTTATCGTAAAAGCTGGTCGAGACAACGCGCATCCTTCCATCCTCTGCTGGAGATGGCACAATATCCGAAGCATAATTCATGCTTTTATGCTCTTCGAACCGGGCCAAGACCTCACAGGCCCAACCCTGTCCATTGGCGTCTGCCACGATCTCAACGAGCCTTGCTCCAGCATACATGCAAGATGCCAGGATTCGTATCCTCGTCGAGCCTCCCGCCGTCCGGATATCCACCAGCTTCAACCTCCACACCCCGCCTCCAAGGTTCGCGTCCGCTAGCAGTTGCACGCGCTTTAGGCCATACGAATGATGAAGATCATGAATGGCAAAGACTCGCAAATGGTCATCGTAGCTTCCAGTGACGACTGTTCTACCCTGATCCTGAGTTGATAGCGACAGGGGCAAAATTGCAGTTACTCCTGCATCGTGCTGCCCCTTCACTGTTATGGAGCCGAACGGCGTGTCTAGGATTGACGATGGGTCATCTTGATCTCCTTCCTCTTGCCAGTGACAGGTCGTATATCGAAGCATGGAGTCGTCCCCACCACAGTAGACTGAGATGGGTTGGTTCGTTGCATGTGATGAAGCGCTTGTAGGAGAGAAAGCTATGCACCAAGCCTCAAGAGAGTTCTGAACGTCCACATCGGCAGATTTTGCTATCTTCCACTCATCGTCTAGTTGTAATAGCCTTGCCAGTCCGGTAGAAGTGGTGACTCCAATCACCCTATGCGCAATTGGATGCCAGTTGCACTGCAGAAAGAGGACATCGTCGTCGAGATCCTCACACCTGCTCGTAGCCAAGTGCTGCAATGGCGCGTTGGCGTCTCCGAGCGGGTCGAATTTGAACATGGCAAGGGTTCCAGTGCTGGACACCACTGCCATGATGTTCTGATACTCTGGCACATCCTGGTAGAAGCGGAGGTCCAGCAGAGCAGATGGCTGCATTACGGTCTGCACTATTGATCTGTTTCCCTCATCAGCAGTCAGTAGTCCAACAGCCTGGCCAGCCTCCTAAGCTTCCAGAGGTACAGCCTTACACGTCGTCGCCCTCCACCTTGAGAACGATGAGGCTGCCGTTCCTGTTCTGAGGTTTGGGAGCTGCTGCATCATCATTATCGTCCCCCTCTTGTGCCGGTGCTGGCTCGGTGTCTTCCTTTTGCAAGTTGTATGTTCCCACTACCAAATACTGAGGATGCGCGGGGCAGAACTCGGCACAGCTAGGCGGAAGGTCCAAGACCAGTGATTGCAGCGAGGCGATGGGAGTCAGCTCTTCCATATTTGGTGAATGATGTAAATGTTAGGAGAGGGCGTGAATTCCGGGAAAAGGTGGCATAAATCAAGCTGATGGGCCGTCAAACCCAAGACATCAATGCTTCACTTAGTTAACCGTTGCCTCAGTGCTGAGAAAAAGAAAGAAAATCGCTGTGGCGGCGGTGGAGCTTATCGGATAGCTTCCCGCCAGCCCGGCGGCAGTCACTGGAGAGAACGTTGAACTTGCAGGGGAGGCCGTTGTAAAGCAAGACGAAGACGGGGATTATCACATTTCATCACCTACATAAAGAGACCATCCCCGCGGCTGAAACTTTGTCTCTTTACACCTCTTGCAATTCTCTTGTTCTTACGCTTCTTTTATAATCAAACTTGATAAATAATCGATATTTTGCACGCAACTCTGATGCCATGACCTCATCACCCACGCGCTGCTTGTACTTGTAGTTTGGGCCAAACGCACTCACCGAAACACACCTGGCCGGGCCAATTTCTGTGGCAGCTCAGCCAAGTCCATTCCTCTGCTACGGCTGAGCAATCAATACTTTGATGCCCACTAACTGTGTGCGCCCACGTTAGCCCGTACGGGAGCTCCAGAAGGCGCCAAATTGCCGTAGCGGCGGTGTCGGGTACCTGATTGCGGCGCGAGTTGGCTCAACGCCATGGACATCTCTGATGATTCAGACTTTTATGGTACATTGAACTTCATCTAATATTTTATATGTTTGAAAAGGGGAAGATGGAAAAGTATCACTTCTAACTGGGCAATACAGGTGATGATGAGGTCGCATCGCATCTCTTACAGCGTGTCGCCGACTTTGACGTGGACGAATGGGCCCAGCAGCAGCGAGAGCATCCGGGTCGTCCGCAGCGCCATACAAACTTTATCGACGAGGCCTCTCACCTGCACAATCCATATGCCGGGATACAGTATGCCTGGCAATTGACGGAGACGATTGACGACTTTCTCACGCGGCTACCGCCCGCAACAACAGACCAGACACCGGAGACGCCATGGATCTTTATATGTAACCCCTACATCCCACGGGTACACAAGCATGAGAGCCAGAGCCAGTTCTCCAAGGGAAATGAGGATGAGGCGCCCGAGGAAGAGGGCAGTAAGACGGCTATCGTCGCTCAAGGTGGTTTGGAGAGGCTTCACTTGGTCACCAAGTATATTGAAGGAATGCAGAGGTCGGGAAAGGCCAAGCCCATTGTTGAAAGGGAAATCAGAAAGGAGCAGAAGCAGGCTACCGACGACATTCTCAAACTGGCCCATCTCGCTAAGGTGCGAACAGGCAAAGTATGATTCGTCCGAGTTGGTCAATGATATGATGTGGTATTGACCTTGTTGCTAACCATGTTTTCGCTGCAGTGGCTGTTGTTCTGCCCGGCCTCGGAAGTCAACGAAATGTGGGAAATTGTCGCCAAAGCAACTGCAAACAATGAGCTTGGCATCGCCGCCAAGGTTGCGCCGCGATCGCCATTGGAGGATCCTCGCAAGGATCGCATTTTATGCATATACACATCCGACTTTTCGGACAAGGCAGACGTTGGCCGCGTTTTGCAAAAGATGCGCGAGCTGAAGCTGGTTGAGGCCAGAGGCCGCCCTATATATTATAAACCAGGTAAGCCCTCTACTGCCATGTACCTGTTTAATACTCAAGTCTAATACTACCAACAGATGCATTCACATATATTGGCATTTCGCATGGCAATGCGTGGGGGTTGAGGGCATCTATTTATAGCTCTGGCGACGTATTTCCTCGCCGAGCTTGAGGGGGCGCCAAATAGGGAACATCTTCTCAAATTGGTAAAACAACAAAGAATGTACACTAAATTGCTGCAATACCTTGATACTAACACCGAAACAACCAATGGGAGATGATTACCCATGAATGTCAAGACGACTGAATAAAACAATATGTATGCTAGATAAGTAGAGACCAATATGCTAAACGCCAAGTTGTTTTTAATGACTTTCATATCATGTCACGTCGTGCCATTCCACGCCATCCCAAATGCCGCCTCTCTTTAACAGTCCGATATATCCCCGAGGAACCTCCTTCTCTCTATTTGTATGGACATCAAGACAACGGCTCGATGTAAGCTAAGTGACTTGCCGTTCATCGTAGAGAGAGGTTTGATCTGGGTCGACGGCCTTTAGCAGAAGGATAAGTCGATAGGCGCTATTGCCGTTAAGGTAGTACCGATGCAACTTTTTAGATCGAATGAAGCCGAGGCCCTCGTACAACTTCATAGCAGCTGTGTTGGTCTCCTCAGTCTCCAGCACAATCTCGTCGGCATTGCGGTTTGCCATAGCATCGATGGCCTTCTTCACCAGAGCCGTGGCAACTCCCCGCCCACGGAAATGCGACGCCACGGCCAGCATGGCAATGTACCCTCGCCGGGTTGGAGGCGAGTGAGATGAGTGCACCTCCAGCTTGCAGACTATGACGCCGATGAGGGATGAGTCTTCAGGATCCAGGGCCTGAATCGATTAGATATTGCTGCGGGCGAGAGACTCGACGGATATAGATGGCTTACCATGAAGCAAAGATGAGACCACTGGCAGAGAAAGTACCGGTAGACGTAGATGCTGTATGGCTCACTCAAGTCTTTTGAGATGAGGGCCCGGATGGCGGGGAGATACTGGCCCTCCAGCCGGTGCTCATACTGGATATACTCCAGGTTGGCTGGCAGCTGCTTGGTCGACGACCCTGCCATGGTGTTTTGCTGGTTTGCTGGTTTGCGGTGAAGGGCTGTCTGTCCGGGGAAATAGTGCAAGAAATAGCGAGGCGATGTGATGCGATGCCAGAAACCTGTCCGTCTATCCCTCGTTCTTTATCCCCTCTCTCGTTCAACCACCTCCTCCAATGAGTGACTCAACCGGCGGCCGGTGAGTCGGCAATGGGAGCAGAAGGCCAAAGTGGCAGCCAACCAGGCAGGCCGGTCAGCATCGGCGGAAAAGACAGGGAATCCTTCGAGAGGCCTGGCAAACAGAGGTTGGGTGCCTGGCAAGCACTTTTGGCCTTTTTGGTGCAACTCTAAGTAAGTCTGACTAAAGCAAATCGAGGGTGGAGGCTCCCTACCGTCGCGTGACGGTCAATCACATGTTAATGGGGGGTCGCAGAAAAAACGTGCTAAAAAAGCTGTGCCTGGAAGAGCACTGGAGCTCAGCTCAGCGAGATTCCCAGATCCGGGCGAGGGAAAAGCCAATTTGGATCTGAATGGATGCTTGACACCGGGTTCCAGTTACTTGCCGCAGCCAATGGAACGGGCTGCTGGGGCGCTCCGAGGAGTGAAACCGCGCGTCTTGTTTTTTTCGTTCCCCCTTGTTTACAGCATATAACTCTTATTTCTCCCTCAAGGGCTCTTTCTTCTTCTTCTCTCTTGCTCTTCAGATGAGAACCTGAAAAGCACTTTTGGTGCTGTCGGTTCACTTTAGCGGCCTTTCCACAGCACTGCAGCCACTAAAAAGGCTGGAGCTCTTCCCGTGCCGGACGAACGTACTGACGTCAGCCGCTACTTAGACAACTGGAACTGAACCAATCTGCTCATAACTTTCAACTTCCAAGAGAGCCTTTGCCCTTGGACTACTTGGCGCGGCTTCGTCCTTTTTTACCCCTTGCATATCTTTACTTGTCCTGCGGCTTGACACGGAGGCTTCGACCATGGCGACAACTCTTCGGAGGCGGATTCCGCCAGAGACCAGCTCGGCCGAAACCTCCATGGATTCCAAGGAAGACTCCCCGCCGGTACAGCCGACATCCCACGTCCATGTAATCGAACGAGGGCCCAAGGCGCGCAAGCGGCGCAACACCTTCATCTTCTTGCTGGGTGGTCTCTGTGGCCTCGTTGCTGCGGGCTTCTTTGCCAAGTCAACTGATTTGATCGACTTGCCAGAGCTTACGGATCTCACCATGGACAGTCTGCTCGATGTTATCCCGGCCGGCCTGGTCAAGGATATGCGGGATCTCGTTCAAGGAGAGCGTGAGATTACGTCTTCCTATGACGCTTTCTCTGTTGGCCTGAAAGCTCGGGCTGAAGGCCTGGATGCTCACCATCCCATGATCATGATACCGGGCGTCATCTCAACGGGCCTGGAGTCCTGGGGCACGGCTAACATCTCGAGGCCTTATTTTCGAAAGAGGCTGTGGGGAAGCTGGACCATGATGAGGGCTTTGGTTCTTGACAAGGAGATTTGGAAAAAGCACATCATGTTGGACAAGCGAACTGGACTTGATCCGCCCCTGGTAAAGCTTCGTGCTGCTCAGGGCTTTGACGCAGCCGATTTTTTCATCACGGGTTATTGGATCTGGAGCAAGGTCTTGGAAAACCTGGCCACTCTTGGATACGACCCCACAAACTCGTTCACAGCCGCATACGACTGGAGGCTTTCCTATCCGAATCTTGAAGTAAGAGATCAATACTTTACCAGGCTCAAATCATATATCGAAACTGCCGTTGCAGTTGAAGGCAGAAAAGTGGTCATTGCCTCGCACAGCATGGGCAGCCAGGTCATCTTTTACTTTTATCACTGGGTTGAGTCGGAACTGGGCGGCCGTGGCGGAGGAGATTGGGTGGAACGTCATGTCGACTCTTGGATCAATATCAGCGGCTGTATGCTGGGTGCGGTCAAGGATTTGACGGCCGTACTATCCGGAGAGATGCGCGATACTGCACAGCTTAATGCCTTGGCAATCTACGGGCTGGAAAAGTTCTTGAGCAAGGAGGAGCGAGCGGAGATTTTCAGAGCCATGCCGGGCATTTCATCGATGCTGCCTCTTGGAGGTAACGCTGTTTGGGGAGACTTAACCGGAGCACCGGATGACCAGCCCGACCAAGGTTTCACATACGGATCCTTTCTCAACTTTCGGGTTGGCTCAAACTGGACGACTCCTGATCGAAACTTTACCGTCGATGCCTCCATGGAGTATCTCTTCAACACGACCGAGGACTGGTATAAGGATCAAGTTAAACGAAGCTATTCTCATGGCGTTGCTCATACCTCTGCAGAGGTGGAAGCAAACGAAAAGGACCCTAGAAAATGGGTTAATCCCCTCGAGAGCAGACTTCCTCTGGCGCCAAATCTCAAGATATACTGTTTTTATGGTGTTGGCAAACCCACAGAGCGATCATATTATTACAAAGCGCCGGACCTACCTATGTTGACCAACCTCAACATTACTATCGATGTTGGGCTCACCGACGGTCCCATCGATCATGGCGTCATCCTAGGCGAGGGTGACGGCACTGTGAATCTTTTGAGCGCTGGCTACATGTGCAATCGCGGCTGGCACATGAAACGATATAACCCTGCTGGGGCCAAGGTCACAGTAGTAGAGATGCCCCACGAGCCTGATCGATTTAGCCCACGAGGCGGCCCCAATACTGCCGACCACGTTGATATTCTAGGAAGAGAGAAACTAAACGAGCTGATCTTGAGAGTCGCCGCCGGCAAAGGAGATACCATCCCCGACTATATCGTTAGCAATATCGAAGCTTATGCTGACAAGGTGAAGATTTATGAAGAGGAAGGCGGAGCCGAGAAGAAGAAGAAGAACAAATCATAGGATGATGTCGTTAATCTGGTGTCTTGGTTTGCCTGTGCGGGAGGCTTAGTCGGGATGGGATGGGTAATTTGGCGTTTGGCGTGGGGAGCTGTACATATGCAAAAGAAGCGGGCGGAGTGCTGGTTTCATGACGAAAGAATACCCTCGAACACTGCGGTTGCAGATAGAACAGTAGACAAGATAAAACATAGTTGAGAACTGGCCCTGCAGGTGATGTTGAGTCGTGATGTTTAATTTGGAGTTGGAGGGTCTTCATGGGAGATGCTTATGTCAGGGACGAGACATGTCTTATCAGGTACCGATGCACGGAGCCAAGCGTGGATGGAGATTTGGAGCCACTGCGGAAATGATGAAAAAGGAGGCTCATACGAAGTGGCGTTTGGGGTGATGACAAGGATACTTGCGCCTCCTTATCAACTGGACGGATTACATATTGGATGGAGAGGCGCTGTAGATGTGCCAATTCGTCCTTATCGTTGGCTGTTTAATAAGTAGCAAGAAATTGCCTATTTACTGATACCTCATTCTTCATTTTACTAGACATCATCCATAGATATGTAGACACCTGCTGTAAACTGTCGTATGCTGCACTCGTATGTGATATCAAATCAAATTGATTATACAGAGTACCAGTCAGCGCCTCTTAATTTAGCAAGCATGGCGCATGTAATTAGTGGCTTGCTGTTGGAATATAATTTTTCTTAGTGCCACCGTTTATCGGCTGCGCCTGTTGGGTGACATCAGGCTACTTGCTGGCTCCAACATCAATCCCGAAGCATCATCGCCTTCTTTTCTTCCCTTTTACCCCACACATCAAACGGGGCCTGCATTCCGCTCGCATCCCGAACATCACAAACCCGGTCAATCAGGAATCAGGAGCCCGTTCAGGGTCTGGGACAGGGTCTGGGATTTGGGGACCGGAACTGGGGCTTGCCGACTGTCTGGGCGCACTTTTTCTTTTGTTCGACGTGCCCTTTCATCCTGCCGCGGGTTCTGTCGCGATTTGGTCTGCTACTCTTCGCCAGTTTGCCAACCATCGCCATCGCCAAACCGTCTGCGTAGAGGGCCAGATGCAGTCACTGCCACGTGCTGCGGGACCTGGCAGCCATGGCGGATTACGAAGAAGAGGCGGTACCATCTCCGCTCTCTCCTCTCTCTCCCGAGGAGGAAGATGGGCTGTGGTCTGGTGAGTCGATGAGCCCAGCGACATGCAACACACTTGGGAGATGGAGACTGACAGCAGCGTCCATCTAGAGCTCGACAAGTGCGTCTCGGAACATTGCGACAGCCACGAATCCATCGACGATGCCCTTCGTTCCTGGCTGAATCTGACAACCAAGCTGCGGTTGCAGCAACCCACGTCGCAAGACGAGGTTGTCTTGTGCTCGCAGATCTTATTGAAGAGCGACATATTCCAGCGGAACAAAGAGTATGTCCGCAAGCAGCTCATCTACAGCCTGCTGCAGGAGGATGAGTCCGGGCCGCTCCACGCCATAGTATGCATGCTCCTGCTCGACGGCCACGCGGACGAGGCGACGTTTCCGCACATGATCCAGGAAGCATGTTTTCCTCGCCTTTTGGAGTTAATCAGCAGCCGAGACTCTGATGATGACCCGCGCCTCCATCGATTCCTGCTGCAGCTCATGTACGAGATGTCGCGTGTAGAGCGGCTTGCGCCGGAAGACTTGGCACTGGTCGACGATAACTTTATACATTTATTGTTTCGCCTAATCGAGGGCGTGTCTAACGACGTTAACGACCCATACCATTATCCAACCATTAGAGTTCTAGTAAGTGTTCTCGCCCTCTACACTGAAGAAGGATTGGCCGTCTGTCAACATTCAAGCATGCTGACAAATGGGAACAGCTTGTCTTGAATGAGCAATACATGCTTGCGTCTACAGATACCGTGACGAAGGACGGCTCGGCGCCCGAGCCTCTAACAAATCGCATTGTAAAATGCCTGAGTCTCCACGGACCACAGTATCGAACATTTGGGGAGAATATCATTCTACTCTTGAATCGAGAGACGGAGACATCTCTCCAGCTGCTGATCCTTAAGCTTCTCTATCTTCTCTTTACGACGAAAGCGACGTACGAATACTTTTATACAAACGATTTGCGAGTGTTATTGGATGTTTTCATTCGAAACTTGATGGATCTCCCAGATGAGAGAATGTCCCTCCGACATACGTACCTGCGAATCATGTATCCTCTGCTGGCTCATACGCAGATGAACCAGCCACCACACTACAAGAAGGATGAGATTCTGCGCTTGATCAATATCCTGAGGGGCTCCCACACCGCCCACTTTGCTCCTGCTGACCCGACAACCCTCCGACTGGTAGACCGAATAGCCAGGGTCAAATGGCTCGAGGCGGACGACGACGCAGATTCCGAGGCATCGGGACAGGCAGAAGTTGCACGAAAGCTCCTAGGCATGAGTGTTTCTCCAAGAGACTCATCCAGCAGTGTTAGTGTCAGTGATGTGGCTGAAGTCACGGAAAAGCCAGGTGTGCACACACCAAGTCGAAAGAATGATTCGAAAGGGGGCATGGAGCACTCAGAGCGTTACGTGGAGGTGGAAGACGATGCTGGCAAAACTAAGAAGCCGCTACCAGCGGTCCCCAAACACAAGCATGGCATTCCTTTTAAGCATGTGGCCTCCACTACGGTACACATCAGCAAAGTTGCCGCGAAAAGGACACCCCCAAAAGCGCCACCCCCAAGACGACACGGTAAGGTTAGAATGGCAGAAACGGCATCGGATGAACAACTATCGGGAGCCATACACTAGGGACACCGACAAGCTTGTAGCCAAAGTTTGCGATATCATGTACGTTAAGCTATTTTGTTGTGGGAAGGGGGCATTTTCCTTCTTCCCTTTTCCTTTATTTCGTCCCCTCTTACTTTCAAGAGGACTGTTTGAAAGCGGGCTCCAACGCTATTTATTACTGGCGCTCGGGGACGTTGACCGATCCATGGCCTCGTCTCCTTGGAAGTACACGGCCGATACCTTTCTGGAGTTTTTGGAGTACAATGCACAGTGACGCGGATTTTTCAGCTCTCGAACTTGATCAGCGACAGGCCGGCCATTGTTTGACACGAGAAACATGAGTAAAGGGAAAATACCTCGCAGCATAGACAAGAGAGTGTTTATCGGAACGAGATGCAGCCTGCTTAGGGACTTGTTATACCTTCTTTACTTTGTTTTTTTTTTGTACATACAGACGTACACATACGATGTCTTACTACTGGGCGTGATGCTTGTAACAAGGGGCAAACAGGCAAAGGAGTATTTCTGACTTGGGCGAATTTGTTGCTTCTTCTTTCACTGCCTTTTTTATTACTTTTAGTTTTGTTTCCATAGGGTTTCGAATGTGCTATGTGTGACGTTGGGCGTTTATTCTACAATACAATTGACTAATTGAATCTTGTTTTGAAATGCTGGAGTTGGGGATTCAATATCCCATTGCTCTTTTACTCCTTTTCTTGTATTAATCCTCAGCTTCAGAAACGTACCACTCGGCTTGCGTCCGAAGCAGTGACATATAGACAGTGGATGTAGCCTCCAGGCCTTGGGGGGGGGGGGGGGGGAGTTAAAGTTGCTGTGAAAAACCCATCGGCAGACGCCAATTGGTTGATTCCCGAGGTCGTGTACGTCCTAGAGTGACCGCCTTGATGACACTTACACCTACAGGCATACAAATTGTTAGCTTGGTATTGACCATCATCAAATTGCTTTACGCATCTAGAAAAGTACCAGACTAACAATTTAGACGACTCTGGATTGGTAGACCGAAAACCTCTTTCGCAGCAATTTTAAGCGCACTCAAGACCATACATCATGCAGCCTTTTTGGGCGGCGACCACTCTCGCGGCCTTTCGGCTAAACGGTCCACATGAAAAAGAATTGCTCTTTTACTTTTTTGCGTATCAATCTTCATTCTCAGGAACGTCCGTAAGCTTGTGTTTGGAGTATTGAGTATGGAGCCAAAGTTGTTGTAGCCTCCAAGTCTTGGGGGGAGCTAAAAATGCTGTGAAGGCGAACGTGTCATATGAAGTGCACCAACGCGGGTTCGCAGGAAGACCATATATCATGTAGCCTTGTTGGATGGCGATCACTCTTGCGGGCTTTCGGCTAAACGGTTCACATGAAAAGAGAATATTCCTGGTCTTGCCTGCTGGAAACTAGAGCCTTATGGATCCAGCTCCCCAGGCCTTAGGGGGAGTTAAAAATGCTGTGAATGGAGAGTTACCGAAGTAGAGGGTTATGAGCGGATTGATTGGAGCATGCTTCCATCAAGCGTCATCGAAACAGCGCAAAGGGAGATTAAGTAAACAGATATTTGTTATGGGGCTTTCGTTGGGCAATTAAGCCCGGTTGCTTCATGCATGGAATCGGTATTTCTGGAATAGGACTCTACTGATATCGTGTTGGTTAGACATGTTGGGAGCTGGCTACCCCATGCGCCCCCATTGAGTGAATCCAACCAGATTCCTAGCGTCTTTCCTCGATGCTTAACCGATCGCAGTGGGGAAATCCTTCAAAGCTTCCTCGAATTCCATCAATTCCAAACAAGCGAAGCAAAGGAAATAGGCTTCCGGAGCAGCGAGATTCGATCACCAGAATGGATGGAATTTGGAGGTGGAGAGATGGCTGGTGGGGGAAAGAGGGGCGTGTGGCTTGTGCTGGGCTGGCGCTTGTTTTAGGGGAACGGACTAATACGTCATTCACTGAGGGAGCCAGCCTGGGGCGATCAGAAGCAGCTGAAGGTGGATTTTTGCTGGGTTTAGAGTTGATGTAGCGCTACATGACTGGTGGTGGGAGTTTGTAGTGGCGATGGCGGTAGCAGGACTTCTGATCTGTTAGGGGAACATGCTGTAAGCGAAAAGAAGGATGTTGGGCGGGCGGGTTTGTGCATGAGGAGTGCAGATTTGGGGCACGTCAGTGTCAAGTGTCAAATGTCAGTGTCAGTGTAGCGCCCACGTTGTTGAGGGGAACAGGGCCAACTACGAGTACATACACGTATACGGAGTATGGACAGAACAGGACAGTAATATCGAGTGAGACTGCTGCCCCTTGGCCCCGGGACGCTCCGTGGAAGGATTACAGGCACTGGATGGAATAAGTATCACCGGGCGCTGCTTACGGCGCACTCGCACAAGTTTCTATTTTCTATGTTGCCCTTGTTGTCCATCCTTTGCGATCTTTGTCGCCTTACGTAGCACAGCCTTAGCAAATTCATCATCTTGATGGCGGCTTGTCACTGGTGCAGCGCAGGTTGGCTTGGCTTGGCTCTTTTTTCGTTCCCCCCAGTACCTGCAAGTGACGCAGACGAAGACGCAGGTGATGCAACAATGCCAGGTATCGACGAGGTGCCTGCGCTAGCGTGCCCCCTCTCGGTTTCTGAGCTGTGCGGGTTGCGAGTACCTTGGCAGCTGCTGGAATCGGAGGGGGCGGAGCAAGTAGATGTTACATGTACAGTAGCGATGCTAATGCCTTACTGGTACAGTGCAGTGCAGTATTACGGGGGCCCTCCATGGCGTGCATGCAATGGGCATGTCCGTCTCCCCGTACGACGCAAATCATGGATCTTGCGCAGATGCGAGGCGGTGGTTCTGGTTTGGTGGCCTGTGGCTCGGCAGCACCAAATTCGCAATTTACAGCGGCTTGGCTGGTAAGCTGTTTATCTGTAATGAACCATTCTGTCTCTTTCTATTTCTGTTTCTCTTTTCTGTCATTGACTCTTTGTAGAATTTCTGCCCTTTTTTGTTTCACGGCCCGCGCTAAAAACCTGCTTGGCTGCCCAAAAAGTCTCACCTCTGAACTGCCATTGCGTCAGTCAAAGCCGATTGACGTTGACCATCTCTCGACTTTCCCCTCCCCACCAACGCCTCTTTGTGCTGCTGTGATCGTCCCAGCTGTCGTCACTCGCTAATTTCTGTGCGAGGCGAAAACCTTGGTCTGGCGCCGACTTGGCTGGCATTCAGATTAGAAGCAAACTATAATTATTTGGCGGCGCGGCTGCTCGGAGCTTGCTTTCCTTCTTTTGCTGCATTTCCTCCTTCTCCTCCTCAGCTCAGCTCAGCTTGGCCTTGCTCTGCTTTGCCCTGCTCTGCTGCGACTCGCCTTTCCCTCCTAACCATCGTCGCAATGGATCACCCACCTCAATCCCAGGGATTGACTCGTCTCTCCCCTGATATAAACGCCGGGCCCAAGCTCAATTCTTACCTGCAACCGCAGCAAGCCCCGTCACAGTCGCAATCGCAGCGACAGCCGTCCAGCTCGCCCTACCAGACGTCACAGAAGGGGAGGCGACCTCTCTCCTACCAACCCCAGCCCACGTACCTCGAAGCCGGCCGACGCTCGAATAACGCATCGCCTCAGAGACGCCAGAGTCCTCTTCCAGGGCGCTTCAACGAGGAGTGGGACGCCAGCCGGCGCGGAAGCTCCATCATCGACGGCCCCCGTGGCCAAAGCCCCCCAGTCATGTCTGCCTCTGCGGCCGCCGGGCCATCGGCCATGCAGCGCTCCAACTCGGTCAACAGCTATGCGGCTGGCGATGATCGTGCCCTGCCTCAGAGAGGCAATACGCTGAAGAAGAAAGCTTCGCTGCGGCGCAGTGGTACCGGCAGCATTGTGCGATCCAGCAGCCGTCGCAGCGCACGAGCTGGCAGTGTCAGGAGCCTTGCCCTCCAGACTGCGACGGATCCCGACGAACTGCACAGCGCCTTCTTCTGCCCGGTTCCCACAAACGGCAATCCCACCGATGTGCTCGCTGCTAGATTCCAGAGTATGTTTGACCCTTCCCCCTTCTCAGACTCGACTCGGCGCATTGCGGCCGTTGAATTGTATCATCTGACGCTAACATTGTATGACACTCGACAGCCTGGAGAAAAATGCTGAAAGACCTCATCGCATACTATCGTGAGGTACAGTCTCACTATGAGCAAAAGTCCAAGTCGCTCGCCAAGCTCTCAAGCGTGGCCAACAACATTTCGAACCCGACTTCGTTCCTCCAAACCGCCGGCATCGACGATGCTCTTCAGATTATCCGCAACTATAACAAGCAAGCTCTTCAAGAGGCCACAAAGGCCAAGGAAATCGAAGAGGATGTCATCCTAGCGCTTACTGGACTGAGAAGCGACCTGCAGCAGAAAATCAAGGAAATTAAACACCTGGCCGGTGACTTCAAGAACTCTGTTGAAAAAGAAATGGACGGCACCGGCAAGGCTGTCAAGGTCCTCTCCGAAGCGCTGGGAAAGAACGAGATGGACACCTCCGCAACAACGGGCAAGCAGGATCCATACCTCCTCAGGCTGGCGGTCGATCGCCAGATTGAACGCCAGATCGATGAGGAAAACTACCTGCATCAAGCCTATCTCAACCTCGAGGGCTCAGGACGTGAGCTCGAATCCATCATTGTGGGCGAAATTCAAAAGGCCTACAATGCCTACGCTGGTATCCTCAAGCGTGAGGCCGACAATGCTCACAGTGTAGTCGGAGAACTCCGCGATGGACCAATTGCGATGCCCAAGGATCAGGAGTGGGAGCACTTTGTGGCCAACGATAATCGAGTAGTCAACCCTAGCATGCCATTACGCTCGGCCGAGCAGATTCATTACCCAGGCCAAGACCATCTTTCGGCACAAGAAATCCGCGCCGGATTACTGGAGCGCAAGAGCAAGTACTTGAAGAGTTATACGGCAGGATGGTGAGTTTCCCCTTTTGTGTACTGGCAGTATATTTATTCCTATGCCATCTTCCTCAACGAGGTAAAACCTAACGCGGTCCATGCTAGGTATGTACTTTCGACAACGCATCTTCACGAATTCAAGTCGGCAGACAAAGCACAGGCCCCTATAATGTCCCTCTATCTCCCGGAGCAAAAACTAGGATCCCGCTCCAGCGGTGAAGGCCCTTCCAACAAGTTTCTTCTCAAGGGACGACAGACTGGCGCCATGCACCGAGGCCATACCTGGGTGTTCCGAGCCGAGAGCCATGATACGATGATGGCTTGGTACGAGGACATCAGGGCCCTGACGGAAACATCCCCAGAGGAGCGAACGGCATTTGTGCGATCTCACTCAAGGCGAAGCACGAGCCGATCATCGCACCGGTCAGCTAGCAGCGACGGACTCGATGAGGAAGAAGACGAGGAGCCATTTACTGCGACCGAGCAAGACGTCACGCCAGGACCTCGAGCAGACATAGCCGCGCGGCGACCCCAACCAGGTGGGCGGTTCCCATCCGATATACAAGTCAATGCACAACGAGGCTTACAGGTGCCTCAATCCCCGTCTAGCGTAGGATCCAGCCAGGAGCCACAAGCCGGGGTGATTGCTGCAGCAACTGCGATACCAGGATCAGGCACGGATGCCTATGCTCCAGATAGGTTGACACACCACGACGAAGGCCATCCAGAGTACGGACAGAGAGGCGAGACCCCGATATCAAACGTGCATGCACAAGCAGTTGCTGCCGACCACGAGGCACAGGTTGATGGCGTCAACCCCTACACAAGCGAGCCAGTGGATCAGAGCCAAAGCCATCATCGAAACGTCTTTGTGACGCCACTCATCATCCCCGGCACTCGTCAGCCGGTCAACGGCATTGGTGGCAACAGAGCTCTTAGCCCAGAACAGCAACACAATGCAGCTGTTGTCAACGGAGTCGAGACGAACGATATCAACGGCGGACACTACAAAAATGTCGGAGGCGCAGGAGCTCTGTCTCCGGATGCAATTCCCAGGTCTGAGGTTCAACCTGATGAATCAGGACTGCAAGTTCTCCCCGGCCAGGGAGACTCTGCACAGCCAGTGGGTGGTCTCAACCCTGTTCGTGGAATCAACGATGAGAGAGCGGCTAGTTCGGTGACGGTGTCGGATCTACCGATGCCAGGCAGCTTTCCTTAATCTCGTCATTTGATTTACATGCGATGGATGTGAATTCATGTCTCTTTTGTTTCCTTGTGTGTCTTTCATTTGTCCTCGAGAAACTGGGTAAACGTCACTATCTGGATACCATGTCTTGATTACCTGTTTAGGTATCTGCGTTTTTGTACAATGTGTTTTTGGTGTTGGATTGTGAATGAGGCAAGGGATGCAGAAAAGAGCAGCAGTGTGTTGTATCAGCTGAAGGCGTTTGTGTTTTCCGTTACTTTTGTCGTCGATGCAAGTTGATTTTTGAGGACCGCATCACTCGTTAGGTATATCCGTAGCTCACCATGCGTGGTACTGCTAGCAGTTCTTTTGCTTTTTGATGGAATTGAATGATTTGTTAAAAGTAGATTGATACCATAGGTAGCAGCAAGCCTTACAATCTCTCAATGTCAGTCTCTCATTATTTATTATGCATATTCACACATTCTCTTATACAGACGCTGCTCTGAGCAACTTCACATGAATCTGCATGTACCAATGTACAGTACTTTGGTACATCTATCCGCCCCACCAACGCACAATCCGCTAGAACATTATTCCGCACCAGCCAATCAAATCCCTTCAATCCGACAAGCTCCCTCTAACCAAGCAGCCTTTCGCCGAAAAATTTCAACACCATTCATTGGAGACGTTCTAAG
>LVVK01000023.1:2014845-2274007 GCA_002022785.1 Trichoderma guizhouense | reverse complement strand
GTTTCAGCGACGACGAGGCAACGACATCGCCAAAAGAAAACAGGCCCCCGACAATTGGCCTCTTTTCTCTCGCCCACGGAACCCCAACACAATCACTCATTTTCGATTTTAAATAAATAAATAATTCAGCATACACAATGTCCTTCCGAGGCGGGTCTCGCGGTGGTGGTCGTGGAGGGTCTGGCGGCGGCTTTCGAGGCGGACGGGGAGGATTCCAGCAGAGGGACATGGGCCCGCCGGCGCAGGTTCTAGGTATGCCAAATTATGTTCTTTTTCTTTGATTGATTTTGCTTCGTTCTTGTTCTCTTTTGCGGCAGATTTTCTGCTTGCTTCTACCAGTGTTGGCTCTTTGAAAAAATTTCTCTTGGATAGAGAGAGGACTTTGCGATTGGCGCTTCTCTTTCTCCGTTATTTCTTTTTAGGGCTTTCCGAAGGCTTTTGTCGCTCGATTTTGAGAATGGCAATGGGCAATGGCTTCAAACCGAAAGGAGAGAAAGAAAAAAAACCCCAATAGACAGCACTCAACACAGAGAGAGAGACAATCAGCAAGACAAGACATTCAAACATGCAAAAGACACAGTCAGCTAACAGTTCTTCCTTTAGAAATGGGCAAGTTCGTCCACGCCTGCGAGGGCGAAATGGTCTGCGAGTCCATCAACCCCAAAGTCCCCCACTTCAACGCCCAAATCTTCCTCGAGAACAAGACCGCCGTCGGCAAAGTCGACGAGGTCCTCGGCCCCATCAACCAGGTCTTCTTCACCGTCAAGCCCTCCGAGGGCATCCAGGCCGCCTCCTTCAAGGAGGGCGACAAGTTCTACATCGCCCCCGAGAAGCTCCTGCCCCTCGACAAGTTCTTGCCCAAGCCCAAGCCTCCTCCGGGAGCGCCCAAGCCTAAGCGCGCCGGTGGAAGCTCCCGTGGTGGCCCCCGTGGAGGCGGTCGTGGTGGTTTCTCTCGCGGTGGACGTGGTGGTCCTGGTGGTGGTCGTGGAGGCTTCTCGCGAGGTGGTGGTGGTGGCTTCGGCGGTCGTGGAGGCCGTGGAGGCAGCGGCGGCTTCTCCAGAGGCGGTGCCGGTGGTGGTAGGGGACGTGGCGGCTTCAGCAGGGGAGGACGTGGATACTAAAGGAACGGAGAGAAGAGAAACAAACAAGGAAAGACGTTTACCAAGACGATTTGCCCATCTCTCTTTTCCCCTCTCTTGCTGAACAACTCTGGGGGATTATCCTTTCCCAGGATTTGGAAAGACAGAAGGAAAGTGGGCATTGGAAGAAGCAGCCGACAGCAGCTTTGCTTGGGAACGAACAAAAAGGAGAGGAGGGAGAGAGATTTTTATATGTACAAAGGGCTTCACGGCGTTTAATGGCTCGGTTTATTCCTCATCGTACTTGAATTGGGTTTTCTCGTCATCTTCATTTCCCCCCTTCTCTTCCCACCCCCATTTCGGGTGTGCTGCTGTCTCGATCCGACATGACGAAGAATTCATGTACGAAATAGCAAGAAACAAAAGAGTGGTATAAATGTGATGCGAATGTAGACAAATAAATGTAATCACTTTGGGGCTTACTAAACACGAGTCACTTCGACGGTGATACACACATGGATTAACATGGGAATCAGCATGGGGGTATCATAATCTCTGTTCGCAATAGGCTATGCAGACCATATCATCTCCTCCTCGAACCTCAAGTGCCATAAAAGGAAAACCTCCGTTTGTATAGGAGAGTAGCTATCCATTATATAAAAAGAACCCCATGCCTTCCGCCATAATGTTTATCCATACTTCAAGGTGCTTGCCGAGCAGCCACCCAGCCAAACAAGATTGAACAATTTCGTATGCGCCAGCTCTTCTTCATCATGAACCATGCAGACCATTGAACCTCTAGCCCCATTTGTCGCAGCCGAATATCCAGGGAGACCGAGAATTAGAAAATAAATAAATAAAGCTACAACTTGCTACGGCTGATGCAGTCGCCTGATTTAGGGCTTTGGAATGCGAATCGTCTTGCTGGTCATCATGCAGCCGTGGATCATGAACAAAAGCACGACGGGGTGGAACTCGAACGGAGTGCCCTCAAGCAAGGTGCCAAAAGGAATGTTGTCCAAAATCCAGCCCTGCTTCAGCCAGTAACCCATGATGGCATCCAAGCCCAGCGACGTCGGAATGGGGGTGCCCTCGAAATATTGGCTCTTGCCACTGGCGTCCTTGGGCAAAACCGCGACGGTAACGTTGAAGCGAGCCAGTCTGGTCAGTCCGCACAGGACGAAGAAGGTGAGGCCGACAGTATCAAGAGTAGTTCGAAGACCAATTGAAAAGGCCACCATGGCGGGGGCGACACCAAACGAGATCTATCACAAACATGGCGGTCAGTATGCATGTCTCAATTGCTGGCAAGTAGTGTATAGACAGGACAACGTACCAAGTCAGCAAGGGAATCCAGCTCCTGGCCCATGAGGCTGCTCTTCTTCCTCCATCGGGCAACCTTGCCGTCGAGGAAGTCAAAGAACAGGCCAAATGGCAAAAACGCCAGCGCCCAGCCCACATGGGTCTCTCGATTGGCGGCGTCGAGGCACGAGTGTAAGGACGAGAATATCGACATGACACCGCAGAAGCCTATGCCAAGCATCACATGCAACGTCAGCAAATCAATCGTCGCCAAACAAAAACGAGGGGAGGGAACCCACCGTTCATAAGAGTAATGAGATCTGCGAGGTGCATGGCCCGTACCAGCGAGAAATGGCCCACGTCTGCAGAAAGAAGCATCTTTTGCTTATCAATGGCTGTTGAATGGACAGAAAGAGAGAGAGGTTAGCTTCAGCTCGACAAGAATATATGACCTATCCCCAACACTATTTCGCAGCACGATAGTCGCAGCTGAGAGAAGTCGTACCTGGTTGGTTTGCCGGCGGCGACTCTCTCGAGGTCACGCCGTTCTCACCCGCCGAAGCGGCACTGGATCGTTTTGACATGGCGAAGCTGGTTGTATGGCGTGCGAGTCGAGTCTCAGAGAAGGAGAGAGGCTTTTTGTCCGTCTATTCGGCTGTTTGTATGTGGGAGGGAGAGAGCAGCAAGTAGTAGATCAAAGAGCGCGCAAAGCTCAAAGTGTCCTCGGAAAGGTAAATAGAGTAGGAAAAAAGAACTCGAGTCTCAAGTTGTGGAGAAGAAGAAAAGAGAATCACCCGTGTGGATCTCACGAAGCTTCAATCACAGGTGACGGTGACGTCTGTGAAAGAAAAAAAGAGGACAGGGAAGACGATGGAAAGAAAAAAAAATAGTCTAGACGCGCGAGGGGCAGCTGCTGCACCTGCGAATGCTCTACTGTACCTCTGACATTGGACACGGCACTTGTACTTGTTAGCTGTCCGCTGCTAGGCGAAACAACCTTAGTAGGGTCGGGTGGCGCTGCTGCCAGTTTGGCACAGCCCTGGCTCAACTTGTTTGTCCCAACTACCGGGCTGGCTGGCCGGTGGACGGTATCCAGTACCTGCTGATGCAGCACAAAACAGGGCCAATTCACCAACGCATGCGGTACCTGCCTATGGATAGGGTACAGCGCTCAATGTTAGCTGGGATGTAACCGCTACGAGTGGGTTGGGGGCCAGCAGCTTCCAGTTCTGCGACAAGCCAAACGTGCTACCAGCGTGTATGTATCAGCGCCGTGTCTCTGATGTCAACGATGCCATGCGCACACACTCATCACTCATTCAGCCACACGACATAGTTACACCATGACGAGCAGACAAGAAGCAAATCCCTGTGCAAACAAACAACCATCTTAGTAAGAATGACATCCAATGTACCACACTTTACTGTACATCCCGAGTAGCGAGTACATTCTCGTTGCCGAAAGATTTCCAATGCCTCATGCACTACTACGTAGTGGGTTGGGTGGGGATGCCGTCATCGTTTTCTCTCCCGTCTTTCGCCTTTGCCCTGCTTTTACTGTAGCTGAACAAGCTCTGGATTTGACTTGGCCATCCATGTCAGGTCAAGAGAAGCTCAGCCCCCAAACACTTGCTGCGTGCATTGTGGCGTTTCACGTGACGCTCTGCAGCCAGCACACACAGCTGATCAAAGGATTACATACGCCGTCACATGCAAATGATCACGGCCTAGCATCTAAGACACTGTTCACACGACTTCAAACTTCAAGAGAGACACGCGACTCTGGATATAAAGTTAATACAGACGGTCATACTTTGTAGCCTGAATCTTCGAGGTTTGACTTGGTCGGCTGTGGCCGATCGGGTTGAGCTACAGATTGATTCTGGATTTTGAACCAAAGGCTGGGGCGTAGCCTTCCTTTGACCTAGCTATTGCAGCTTTGCTGACCTTCTTGATACTAAATATAACCTCTATAAAGTTAATACAGACGCTTATTAGTAGTGTTAAATATTAATATTATCAGTAATGCCACATACATATATGACTAACACCGGAAGTGAGGATATATCCTGACTACCCCTCAGACAGACCCTGTGTTAATAGAAACAAACTCAAACATCAAAGTTCCACAGGGATGATGACAACGATGCAACAATATCCTGTAGTGATTATTAGGTATTCTAGTCCGATAATGACGAGCCTATCAATGTCCCCAATCAGACGTAAAATAAGAATATAAACGGAAACCAATGTGTACAGTTTCCCTGCCCAGCCTCGTCCCCCTTCTCTTCCAAACTGAGCCTCTCTCCCAATAGCAACAATACCCACAGTTCCTACTCAACTGTGACCTTCACAAAAAGTTCAGACTAGTTTTCCAGCGGGTATCTTTGCCCAATCCTTGCAACATATGAAAGAAAGAGAAAAGGGAGCGACAAAATTCGACCCAAAAACGCCAGACACGGGTTGCTACTAGCAAACCCCATGCTTTCTCGTCCGTGTACCTTTTTTTGTGTGGTGTGAAAAAAAGAAAAGCGTCCACTCTGTCTGTACATCCATCTCGCTCTCTGCTCCATCCATTAGCTTGCCTGCCTCTTCTGCGTTGTAATTAAAAACCAAAAAAACCGTCCAAGGCAAGCTAGGTCCAAATGCTCGAGTAATCCATAAATGAGATGCAAGATGCATAAATCCTATTTGTTTGTGTTTTCTGTTCTCGACCTGCGTCAAAATAGGCGCAGTCTTAATGTTTGATGAGAATGGAGAAGCCGTCCAGCCACGCGCCACATGTGCCGGCAACACCGCAGATGGTATACCCTCGAGGAGGTATCAGAGTGTGTCTGTATTGGAATGTCAGCATTTCTTTGCCCCGTTTTGACACGTCAAATGGGCTGCGATGACTTACGCAGAACCACCATGGGCTTTTCCAAACATGGCTGATTTTCTACCAAGGCTGGTCAAGAGCTGAATGCCATCGATCCAAAAGCCAGCTCTCACGACAAATCCACTGAGGTATTCTCCGCGTCGGATGTCTACATCGTTTAACGTATGTCAGCTTGGAGCTTCTTTCACTCTCTTTAAGTATAAGCAGACTCACCAAATTCAAATGTGTCACCTCCCTCTTTGCCTCCTCTCTTGCCAAACAGCTGTGTCGAATTATCGTCATAGACAAACTCTAGCCCATCTAGTGCAGAGCCGTGATACACGATAACGCGAGACATGACCCGGTCCTGCTTCACAGCGCTGGTGAAGATTGCCTCTTGGGGCTCGCTGCCCTGCAT
Organism: Trichoderma guizhouense; assembly: GCA_002022785.1. NCBI lineage: Eukaryota > Fungi > Ascomycota > Sordariomycetes > Hypocreales > Hypocreaceae > Trichoderma > Trichoderma guizhouense. The sequence continues at coordinate 2,268,351 of LVVK01000023.1, read as the reverse complement.
CTTTGACTGTCCGAGGCTTTTGCACCGGAAGGCTACCTTGCCACCCGGCAGCTTCACCGATGACTGCTTTGACGCAAAGACTTTAAAGTCATCGATATCCAAAGATCCTCCGCCGTGGGATTTGATAGACACCCTTACGCGTCCCTTTCTCTTGGCTTCTGGCAGGCGTGCCCGCAAGTCTTGTTCGGTCATTGTCACTTGCCGCTGAATGGGACTATTGTTGTCCGGCATATACTCGATCCACGCACGGCACACATCGTCTCCCTCTCCGTAAATCTCTATGAAGGAAATTCCAGTCTGTGCCACGGCCAGTACGTTACCGCCGTCAATGGCAAATGCCTGGACGCTTTCGTCTGGATTCATCGGGGCATCGTTGGGCAGCCTAAAGGCAGGATGTGCTCGGAAGCGAAGACTGTCCAGACGATGCCAGCCGCACTCATCTGCCTGCAAGGCCAACCCTCCCTTGGATTTGGTTCTGGTGGAATATGCTTCACGAGCCACGAAACTTCGGTTAAGAACAACGTAGTCTCTGAGCATAATTCCTCCTTCTTGGTGGGGGCATCCAAACAAATGGCCAACCTCGTGCAGATGCGCGCCAATGCCAATGTTTGCTGCCTCCCAGGAGCTTCCCGCCTCGTTGCAGTCGTTGGCCACATGTGCCGTGTCCGTCGGTGTGCAGTCGGTAAAGGCTGGCACGACCTCCTCGAAACAGCCGGGATAGCTGTGCAAGCAGTGCGACCCAAAGATGCCCAGTTGCAGCTCTCCGCTGCCGCCGCCAAGTGCGGCATGACTTCGAATGGTTTTGGCGTCCTTATCCCAGTGAGCATCGAGCAGGAGAACCGCAACATATTGCTTCTGGCCAGGTAGGGGATTCAGATGCTTCTTAACCGCCGCTGAAGCAATGTCGAAGAGAGCATTCTTATCCGTGGCCTTGTCGTACTGTTGCGCCTTGTTAAGATCCTGCAGCTCCGCCACCGTCTTGTCGGACCGGATAATGTGAACGCGGGCTTCAGATCTCATGATGCCATTCTCCCTGTCGCGGAGGTTGGCAGAACCAGCCGTCCATTCCTCTTCGAATCGAAATGTTCGTCGCCCAAGTTTGTGCCTCCACATCTGTTCTGCAGTAAATGCCTGCCAGAGATAGGCTGCCATGCGAAACTTCTTGACAGCCGTCTCCAGGCCATTGCCTTCCCTTTCAGCCCGCGACGGCGTTGCATCAAATGTCCCGGGTGAGTCTTTGCCGAGCAGAATGGCGAGCTGCAACGGAGGTGCGTTTAACGAAGGTACCATGTGAAGAGTAAGGTAAGAGGCATGGATGTTGTTTGAAGAAGAGCTGTTGGCCAGTTTCGGGCTGGAGAATTCGAGTCTAATCTTGTTGGGGCCAGGTTGCAGATATAGAAGAGCTTTGAAGTGAGAATTGCATACAGGCCAGCTGGTCGGTGGAAAGGAGTCGTCGAGTTTGCTGATGGTTACGGTGCCTTCAAGATGGTTCTGCTCCGTCTCTCCAACTGTACCATGCAACAAGAGAACCTTTTGGTATACCTATCTCGAGAGTTAGCGCTGTCAAGAACATCATAACGCCGGTCATCCAATTTTGAGCCATTCGAACGCCCGGTGCAATCAATGCAGCGCAATGGGATAGGGATTTTTCGACAAGGGTCTCGCGCAACGTACCCATGCATTTTCCGCAATGTTTTGGACACGAGGAGCATACTGAGAGACGGGCAGATTGGTCCTTCCGTTGGGCGCAGGAGATCCAAGGCCTGACATGCCCGAGACGCTGTATCGACTGGAGTTTCCGCCAGGCATCAGCATGGGTCGGGTTGGAGCTTGAGCTGGATACTGTCCAGACCCATTGCTGTCCTTGACCTGTAGATTAAGCGCGGGATCTGACTGGGCCATGGAAGGCGGTGTTAGCGAGCCGCTTGATGGTGTGGTGTCGTTGGTTTCATGGCTCAAAGTTCCATCGCTGGAAGTGTCGTTTGAGTTTTCTGTTCGGAAACTTGCTCTAGACCGGCGACGCAAGTCCTTGAGGGAGAGAAATGCAGGGGCCATGGTTGCGAAAGTGAGGCGAAGGCGATGGCAGAGGCGTATGTATACACGACAAGGACGGTAGTTTTGTTTCCTTGTCGACAGCAAATGGCTGCCTGCTTGCTTGATTGTTTGCTTCTCTGCCGCAGTCGGAGCAGAGAGAACCGTGGTGAAACGAAACGAACGGCAGTCGATGTCGATGAGCTGTCAAATCTGGATGAACTGTCGCTCAGCCGCACCAAAAATGAAGGAGTGGCGCTAGGCGTGATTGACCAGCTGCATAAACCCAAGACCCAAAGCAGCTACAGGTTGGTGATTCACAAAAGACTCCCAGTTGACGAGGCTAATCCGTGATATAGCGAGAGTAAAGCAGATACTACAGAATAGAGGCGATAGATGCCGGTTTGTCAATCGGGGGCTGTGGCTGACGCGAGAGTCGCTGGTGGATGCTGACGCCCAGGGGCAAGATTTAGTGAACAGGTTCGAGGCAGCGTCAGGAAGTCGAGAGCGTGAGACGAGCTCTAATTATGGACACTGAGGCAAGACCAAGCCCGGAGATTGGGGAGATATTGAGAGAGTGAGGGGGGAGGAGGTTAAGAAGAGAGAGAGTTAAGGAGGAGAAACCCAGGAACAAGCAGCAACTTCGACTATGAGATCGAGCGAGTGGACGGTAGGCGCTTTTGTTGCCCACCTGCGTGCGAGCTCGGGGCTTTGCGAGTGGACAGGACAATCCGATTGATTGTGAAAAAGACGGAAAGATCAGCGTTCAGGCCGGACACGCGTCACCACATCAGTCGAATTGCAGTATCTCGAGGGGTGAAGGAGAAAAAAGATAAGCGCAATGGTCAGGAGAAGCTTCCCCTAGACAGCCCGTATTAAAGCCATCCCGCAGTCACTTATGCCATCCAATGCCTGCTACGTAGCATGCGGAGCTATTTTTTCTCTCCATGCTACTGCTGCAACTCCCGTATCCGCCTGGCTGCAGACAGGCCAAAGCGAGCACATCTCGGCCAAATTGGCGGGCGAGGTTACAGCCGTAACGATGACGTCGCATTGTGATTTGAAGCTTTTTTTTTTTCGAGCACCTTTCTGACGGGTCTTGACGCCTGTGGGGGGAACGCCAGACGGATTGGCCAATTCGCGACGCAAAAAGTGCCGTGGCGCTATTTGTGGCAAGTGCTATTTATGTCAAACGAAGCGGTTCTTTGAGGGTGTGGTGCTGGGAGCAGATCTTACGGGCGCTAGGCTGGCCGTTGCAGACCTCCAATTTGCCATCGATGAAGGGGGAAGAATTGACGATACGAGTCAAAGGGGATGATCGGTACAAATTCCCGACCACTGGGTCTCTTCATTGCTTGAGTCGGTCTCATCATTACAAAACTACTAGTATATCTCATGGATGTACAACTTTTAACCATCAGCAGCTCCTTACACATGCCATTGGAATTGATGTTAAATCAAATACAGTGCATTGATGGCAAAAGAGTTGTCAATAAAATCTGCACACTTTCGCAACCGCCTGCTCTGTTGGCTGCACAGAGGCGTGGCTGTGTGGGCTCATCGGCTCGGCTTACGGCTTCTGGATCCAGAACAGAAACACCCCCGCCCTTGAATCTTCATTCGTGTATGCCGGTTCTGGAATCTCGAGAAATCGGGGCTTGCGTGCAGCAGTTGGTTGTGAACTCTCTGCGGAGCATCAACGCCGTGGCAGTAGATCTTGAGCAAGAGCCGGGGAAACGAAGCATGTCGCCAGTCAGTACCTTTGAGTTACTCCGACCTGCTAAATATTTGATGTACTTTTTTTTTTCTTTTCTTTTTCTTTTTTACAATTTCCCCCTATCCTTGTCTGATTAGAAACCTGCAGCTGCGGCTCGGGCTTGGCCGCAGAATTCAAGTTAGTTGAACGCAGCTATCAATACACACTATCGGCCGTGTATGGAGTATATAGTCGGGCTACACATCCACTTTGTTGCAATCCCTGAGAAATGCATGGCGTCATCAAGACATCGCAAGCAATCAAATATCTCATTCATCAATGCATCCCATCCAATCCTCGCATTGCTCTATCGCACAAGCATGTTACGAACATCTCCTCGTACTCTGAATATCCGATGTGACATTCAACTCGTAAATGCCTTAGCAGTGCACATCACCCGCCGCATTAGGAACAATCGGCTGTCTCTCGACCCGGGGCCACGCAGCCACCGACAATTAGGATAAATTCTAACATGGCCAAGTTGAAGCTTCCCATCACAGAAACCTGTCAAGGCTCAGCTGCATACTGTATAGCCTGAAGACAAGCCACTCCACAACGGCTCGTCAAGGTCCCACACTCATGTCTCCTGGTGCAATTCCCTTCTGCCCTATCACGAGCCCCCGTACGAGGCTCACTATCTAGCCCAATACGCGGATTTCCAGTTTCACTTCGATAGCGGTCAGCTTAGCAGGTCGCCAGAGGCTGATCGCCGATTGGAGGCGCTAGCTTAAAGTGCCTGCAGAGACAAGATCCACGAAAGACCAGCTCGGTCGGAGCGCTAAAAGCTTCAGGGCAGAGGCGACCGCTGCATTCCAGTCTTCAGGCACAGGTCCCGAGATCAGAAAACACCAGACGGACCTGGCAAGCCCAAAGTTTAGTTTCTTTCATCTCATCTCACCTTACCAAGGCCATTTCATTTCATCCATCTCACCTCATCCCACATCGCCCAAACTCTGTGCCCGTGTTTAAGGTTCCTGTCGCCGTCACGCCCTCACTAATAAAATCGCCTGAATCAGCCTTGGTCTCAAACTTAGACAGATCTCGATTTTGGCGAGGAAATTGTCACCCTAGCCCGCTTGGAGCCTAACGTTTCAACTGGGCACCTCAATCTGGACATCCATATCACACCAGCCCTGCGCTTTTATTTCTCTTGACGAGAAGTGCGGATCAACCAGCCACTTTTTATGCGGTTCCGCATGCAGACGACGAGCTGACCTAGGATGAAACTTTTTTTCATTTTGTTCTTTCAATTTTGCCTCACCGAGGTGAATGACGATCATGGATGTTTTGGGCTGATGGATATCTGTCTCTATCAGCTCAACGGCTTTTCTCCCCCTATGCTCTTGCATATGAGACCAGTCGCTCTGATGACATCAATTGCGCTTTCGGAATAGTAGCAGCAGTAGCATCGCTGACGGCTAATGGCGGGCGACCAGGGTCAGCAGTAATCCGTCACAGTTTCTCCATCTTCGAGATCACGCTCACATATACAAAGCACTCTGCTCTCAGTCTTGCTTTTCCTTTTCTCTCTTCAACGGCCAATGCACAATACAATGATCACAGTATTGCTTGGTATCAACATCCAACGGCAATAATCCAAGGTAAGGAACCTGGTGCTCGGATGAACATCTCGTTCTTGGATATCCCGGCAACATAACGCTGCTAGTCCGAGGATCCAAGGGAGGGGCGTCGCCGTGACTACACATGCATGACATCTCCTTTTCTAGCCGAGCTACAAAGCAACAACTCGTCACCGAAATTTATATCATCAAATTCTTGTCTCGCTGTCCTTAGATGCGAAACTGTTTGCTCACAAGAGCGGTGTCAACTCTGCCTCCCACTGAGATATTATAGCTCGAGGATAGTTAAGCCCAAATCATACCTAGATGATAAGCATCTCCCGCAAGGCGAACGGCGTGGCCTTTGTTCCTTTTTTCCCCAATGCGGAGAGCAAACAGCTCAGCTGTCGCATGATGCCGGCTGCAAGGGCCAACCAGAAACATGTCAGCGCTCAGCTCATGGTCCCGTCATGGCCCAATGCACACGAGTGGAGGAATGCGAGTAATTTGGACGATGAACCTCAGGGTCTCATGCCGAGAGAAGGGATACTCCCGTCAGTATTCATGTGTGTACTACATGTGCTACATGTATCAGTCAAGAGAGAGACAAGAAGAACGAGGAAGGGGGAGCAAATCCACAATGTCTTGAAACTGCAGCAACGGCTGCATCTCCATGGGAGGACCCGCTCCGTTGGGTGTATCAAAAGACATTTCACTGAGACTGAGCCTTCTCTCTCAACTCCCTTCAGGTACCTGTAAACTCTGCCCCTTTGTATACCAAAGTGAAATCAAGTGAATTGCATCAATCAATCTCATCTCATCCCACCAGCTCAACTGGTATCATCCCATCCCATCCCATCCAACAGACCGCCCAAATAGTAGCGGCTTTTGCAGCTGGCCAACCAACCAGTGCAGCGGTATACAACGGCCCCTAGAAAAGCCAGCTAGGCTGCTGTGGGCAACCGGCCGGTAGGTGCTAAGCTGGCACTAACGGAGCCCAGCGTTGGGCAAGGCGCTGACTTATTTGCCTTTGTGCACGGCCAGCGCATTGCTGCCTCCCTCTTCCCCTACCTGTACCTTGTCGCTTGTACTCGTACAGGCCACAGAGCCGCCCGTTTCGCAACTCCACAACCTGTGCTGACCTGACCTTTCCGTTCTTTCACGCACACACACTTTGCCCTCCTCACAGCCTTTCATCGCCCTGCACTTCCACCAACTCTTGTCTTCGTCCACGCCGGAAAATAGAAGAAAAAGGAGCGTCTTCAGGAAGGAAAGAAGCTGGTTGGCATATCCATCATTCAGGAGGGACAATTCCAGGCGCTGTAGACTTTCATCCAGTCCCTTCAAGGCCGTAGTTGCTAGGGGCCTTCTCGCAAATTTTTGGTTCACCATGATGGCCTCGCCTTTGAAGAAGCAACCGCAGGATGTAGCCGACTGCGTCTTGAAGCGTGCAGAAGTCAGCAAGGTATGCATGCACTCTCTCCGTCCATCATTTTTTTACCTCTTTTCTTGCTGCAGCATCAATGCCGGCGACGAATACTAGCCGTCTTTTTTCCCTTCTCCTCCTGCTTCCGAGTCATCCAGTTTCACTAACAGGAGCTTTGACATAGATTGCCCGCCGACTCCAGAACCGCCTCGCACTTGCGCAATTCAAGACCAAGCATGGCTGGGAAGACCTCACGCTCGACCTCATCGAACCCAAGGTGGAAGAAGTCCGACGCAAGCGTCTCTACGAGGGCGATGTTCTCTCCGACTCTTCGTCCAGTGCATCCGACCTGCCGTACCCGACCAAGACGCTGATGAGCTCTCCCCTCAAGGCACCCTTGTTCTCCGATGCCGTCGGTTCAAGCAATGGCAGTTCCGGGCATCGCAAACGCACCTACTTTGCCTCGTTTGACAACAACGCCTCGAGTCCTACCAAGCGCTTCCGCGGCTCCCCGACAACGCACAAGTCATTTGGCGGGCATACCCTGTGGAAGGATGGACACCAGCTCACGCATTCGTCCCCCATGAAGCCCCGGCGGCAGCAGCACTTCACCACCTCGGCCGGACCGGACGTCTCTTTCTTCCAGCAGCGGCGAATGACCAGCGAGCTAAATGCTCACCCGAATTTCACCGCCCCGGATGAGGACGATGACGATCTTTTGCCTGCACACTCGTTTGCTGCAAACATTCGGTCTTCTCCGCCTCGCACGCCGCCAATGCAGTCCCGGACCTTGAGAAAGAGGGGGGATGGCGCCGAGGGTGGCCAGGAGGGAGCGGATCTTCTGCTGTACCTGGCAGCATCGCCGTCGCCAGCGGGCAAGCCAAACAGGTCCCGGATGGAGCGGCCGTCGACACCACCGCCCAAGAACAGCAAGCTGGATTTGCCCTCGGCCATGATGACCACGCCTGGAGGAGGCAATCCTTTCCCCAACACCCCCGGACAAGGCTTCGACTTTGCCGACTTTGTCAACATTACCCCAAGCCCAGCTCAAAAAGTCTGGAAGACACCAAACCCCCTCACCGGCGCTCGCACTCCCCGCAGCGTGGCCAGGAAGCGCCTTACGTTTGATGAGCCTCGACCCTGATGAACCAACACCAACACCAACGAAGCATACCCTCCTAATATGTGATTGGCATCCCGTAATGCCTCACTGTCCCTACCTATTTGCTTCTTGTACATGATACCATGACACTGTATGCCGTTATTGTACGCGGCCTTATTGCTTTTTATTACCACCCTATATCCTGTTTTTTATGTTTCTATCCATTTTATCTATTTACGTCTTACCCCCCCTAGTATGTTGGCCAACCCAAGAGCTAATCTCTTGTTTGGATGTCTGGCCTTTGGCGTTTGTCTGTTTGTCTATTTTATGTTATTTTTTGATTAGACGGTCCGCACCGTTAACACATGGGGGCTCTATCTGCAATATCTATTGAGCCAGGATTAGGAGAAGGGCAGAAAATCGACCGTTTGGGGACATCTGATCCTCTCAAAAATCGGAACGGTCATGAGAAGGGACATGGAATCGAGCTGCTGTCTTTGGGAGAGAGATTTTGTTTGTTTGTTTGTTTTTTTGTTAATTACTCTCTCCGGCGGTGTACAGCAAGGTGGATATGGCGGACGATGGCATGAACGGGATGGTTGGATGATTAACCCCCTGGTACAAAAACCAGGCAGGCCGTTGTTTTTGGCCAAAATGAATGTGATGGTAGTTAGTCGCGTCAATGACAAAATGATTCTCCCCGTTAGCAATGTTGACGTTTTGTCGTTGGATGTTGTGTGAGTGGGTGGCTGCTCTAGTAATCGATTAATAGCTGCGTTTCTGGTGCGCACACAGACGCGGTTCCGGGTAGCTCTCACGTGGATTAGCTTTGCTCCCGGACGCGACTTTTGGCCTCCAGCTAGAAGAGCCCGCGTCTTGGTCGCGTTTTTTGTGCACGAAGGGGTAATTTTGCAGGTCGATTCGCGGATTTGATTGGATGTTTGGGCTTTGGTGTGGCGCACTAATTGCAGATTGAGGGTGTGACGCAAGATTCGAAGCTATCGGGAACTTTAAGTACTCAGCTAAACTAAATTACGGGAGAATGAGGTTTCTGGATGTTATGGTTGAGATTGCTCGTGTTGGGCAGAGTTGGGCTTTGCTGTGCTTTTTGCTTTTTAGGGAGAACTGTTGGTTATGGTAAAGGAGGATGGGGTTTGATTTGCTGTTTGAAGGTGCTTACCCTACAACAGAGCACCATATATTGAGCGCACTCGTACGCCGAGTAGCGTGACAAAAGTAAGACCTTCAACCATCACCACGGAACAAACTTGCCCGAGAAAACACCAAGACACGCGAGATTTCTTTGATAGAATCCGCCTTGCGTGCGTCAACAGCTGGATTTACCCCTTTAGAGAAGCATCCTCGGCCGGCATTGGACGCTTGTAGCGACGCGTGAGAGGCACTTCCAACGCAGAATGACGCAGAGGGGCTGCAAGCACTTTAGCCCGCATCCACCCCCCACCGCCCGGAGTTTTCTGTTGGTGAGAATCATTCGATGAAAAGAGACGGAGAGGACTAGTGATGGCCGAGACTGTGGAGCCAGACATTTGGTTTGATTTGATTGAACGTCCTTCTATAATCCATCCATTGTGGGTATATGTCATACAGAGTATATACGAGTACTACTACTGCTTTTACTACCACTACTTTGTACAACGATCTTTCTGCATCTACAGAGTGTCCGTCTTCACTGAGACCTGCTGGTGAGAAGACGGACACTCCTGACGAGAAGAGGCCCGTTCTCCAATTTTCCTTTGCATTTATATCCCAAGTCACCTCTTGCGTGTGTCATGTGCCGCAAGGTTGATCTTCATTGTTTCCTCATTCATGAAATCGTAGGGCTATCTCGCCTACCCGTTGGGCCGCTGGGACCAACGTCTCCGCCGGCGGTCCAATCGCCGAGACTGGAACCACTTGCGTATTTGGACGTATAGCTGTCGTGAGGGTTCTGTTGCATCTGGCTGCTGTACACGGAACTACTCCTGCTAGGGGTTCCATTTGCCGGCGGAGCAAGGCGGCTCTCAATCTCCAAATCGAATGGATCAGACCGGAATTTATCACGACGCTGGTTGAAAGAACCGTTGCTTTGCAGAGACTCTCTGTGAACAGAGTGCGGCCGGGCAGGAACCGTAGGGGCCTGGAAGCTTCGAATTCCGCCCAATGATCGGCCTCTTGACCGGCGATTCGAGGCTGAAACAGGGGGAGGCAACACCATGTTATCATCGCTGAACGGATTTGCTAATACTGAGCTGGAAGGTGGCGGCACAGTGCCCGACATCAAAGCATTGGCATCCGAGAATGGGTTAAACCGCTTGCCAAAATCAAAGCTTAGACCTGGTACGAGCTTATGCCCCTTGGGTTTCCCCCCAGCTGCTGCGACGGGATTCGGGGCTCCCTGGTTTCGCATCGGCGCAACACTTCTTGGCTGGACGGCTTCTGATTCAAGGAACTGAGAGTTTCCTCTGTTCATGTTGACGTTGCGGGGTGCAAACTTTTCACCAATATTCTGCTTGACAGCACTCACTGTAGTCGAGATTCCCAATCTTTGTGCCATTGACGTAGAAGAATCTTTTTCGGCGTACGCCTTGCTGGATCCCCGTCCATCTCGTGCGACCTTTCTCCTCCAGAACCATAGCAAAATAACAATAACTGCTGCAGCGGCAATTCCACCTATAGTCCCACCGACAATGGTGCCGGTTGATGGGCGTGAACTCGAGCTAACAGGGTCTGCTATCGGCTGCCCGGTAGCTTGACTCCCCCCTGGCAAACCGCTTTCTCGGAAGTCGCCAGGTAATGTGTTGATACCTGTGAGAGAAGTTGTAACACTCCCCGTAGAACTCGGGGTAAGATCTGTGATTGTGTTGGAAGGTATTTCACTCAGAATAGAGTCGCTAAGCGGCACAGCTGATGTAAGGGCTGGAGCCAAGGTTGTCGCAGAAGTAGGCTCGGAAGCAGCTCCAGCATCTGGTGTAGGAGATGAACTAGAGCCAGGTGTTGAAATTGGTGTTGAAGCTGGGGTTGAAAGGGCCGCATTTGATACCACGGCCTTTCCAGATGCAGATACGGCCGGATTTGCTGGCTGACTGGCGGCAACCTGGGATTGCTCCTGAGTTGATGATGTGTTAATTGCCTGTATTGATACTGTGGATGAGGTTGAAGCAGTAGAGGATGGAGCCGGAGAAGGAGGAGGGCCGATATCTGCGGCACTAAAAACCTCTGGTCCTTGGACCGACTCATCGGTGGGCTGTGTTGCCGATGGTTGAGCTTGAGAGGGAGTGGTTGATGGCGTTGTTGATGGCGTTGTTGATGGCGTAGGGGATGGGAGCTCTTTTCCAATTTCGGTCCCAGACGCCGGAGAAACTCGAGGAGAAGAGGCCTGAGGGCCAGTTGGTTGAACCTGAGATTGTGATGATATTGCGATAGAAGAAGGCGTTTGGCTAGATGGCGTGGCCGTGGGAATCGCACCGGTCGAAACTGTGGTCGCCGTGGCAATTTGAGGGTTCAATGCCAATGGGGAGGATGAGAGTTGTGTGGGTATTGATGAAGTATTTGAGATAATAGAGGTTGGTGAAGTCGATGGAGAAATTGGACTGCTGTCGCTGGATGTCGTAGGAAGTGCGATAGTCGGAGTCTCGCCATCGGCTGTCAAACTTGCATCTGGAACAGTTGTAGTTGGTGAGTTTCCGACAGTTTCTTTCGCTATTGAATCCAAAGCTGTAGTACTGGGGGTTCGCGTAGAGACGCTTGGCGCGGTACTGGGAGCCACATCGAGAGCTACATCGTCCGAAGAGCCTTTTGTTGGTTCGCTGGATATTATACTGGAAGAAGATGTTTGAAGGTTGCCTGAAGGCTTATTGGTGGTGGAACTGGTGTTGAGGAAAGTAGTTGATGTAGGCAACTGGGCATCGATGGATGTCGAAGAACCACTCAAAAGGCTTGCCATTGCGGGTAGCAATTGGCTTGCGAGACCAGCCGCAACGAAGCCGAAAGAATCGAAATTAACAAAATGGCATGTACAAAAAGAAAAAGAGAAGAAGGATTGCGTGAGTTGACTAAGAAAGCATTGCTGGAAATCGTAAGTGTAAAATGGGCTAGCCAGCCGCCACTAGAGAAAAGAAAGAGTAGGTGACAAAGAGTGATAGGAAAAGAAGATTAGGCTTGGGCCAGTGAGAGAAGGACGTTTAAAGAAGGTTAGAGGTATGATATCCAGGAGGCGCGAGAATAAAGCCAGATGAGAGTTGGACGGCAACGGTATGCGCCTTTACTGATGGCCCTTTGTAACATCTTTCTCGGCGGTACCACCTAAAATTGGCAGCGCATGGGGCCACAGAAACAGAGCCCTGTTTAGCTCCTGCAAGGCAACGAAACACATTGCATCGCGCTGTGAAATGCGAGAGTTACGCCGACACGATCTTGCATTTGGGAGGCGGCGCTCCGTATCAGGGGCTGAGACCCCCAGTCCTGCGACACATCTGAAGCATCATGACAAGCTAGTTGGAGGCGCGGAGTGCCGCTTTTGACCTAGTCTTGCGAAGGGGGGGCAACAGTTTGGGATATGGCTTGTATCATGAGCTGAGAAAAAGGAAAATCACGGAGAAAAAGAGAGAAATGATCGCTAGGGGATTAAAGCTCAAGGTAAGAGGGAACGGTGTTTGTTTCGATGTGAGCAATTGTAGAGCGTTATGTGGCCAAGATGGAAACGGAGATGCGGCTGTAGAGGTCTGTGTACGAATCAGTATTGGGGTCATCAACCTTCATGTAACTGTGGCACAGAAACGGGAAGTCAACATGGTGCTGGGTATTTAGGCTGATGTGAGAGTATCTAACAAGGAAGTATTACCAGGTAATGTCACACGTACAGTAGATGACCGGTACCTCTCCTTGCAAGAGACATTTCCATCTTCCATCGTAGAGCCTTGAATAATTCCGTTAGGCTTCGCAAGAGAAATGGAGTGACTATGAAACCACCCGTCAGTCCATTGAGCGAATACCTCCCCAATTAGGCGCCGGTTGCTGGTCTGGCCAGCGCTAAGGGCCTAGGAAGAGCAGGGCGGCAGGGATGGTTTATTTGATTGGCACGAGCCCGCGCATTCGGAGTTGTTGAACCGGGCTTGTCAGGCCCAGTCAGTACTCTTCTGTATGCCTTGTGTGTGGAATACTTGGCGGAGCACCGGCCACATGCGAGAGATGTTGTTTGCACCTGTTGGCAGCGCTTCATGGTGTACGTCAGAGAGAGGGCCGTGCTGCTAGCTTCAGTCTCAGACCAACCCCATATGTTGGGCTTCCGGCGATGCGTGATGCTTTCAGGCTCCTAGGAGAAGGTACTCGTAGGTAAGGTTGGAGATGGAGAGCACTGGTATTCAGAATCATTCACTTGTCTAGGCAGCATATACTGAGTGGTCGGTGCCACGATGAAAAACGTTGGCCTTCGAGATGCTGGCGGGCGAGACAAAACACTCGTGGCAAGCTTGTGTAGTATGCATAAACCCTTTGTAACAAGACCGAAACTTGAGCATCATGACGGTGGACTATTTACCATTGCTCTTAGGTAATTTCGCGAAAATAAAGAAAAGTTTGGCATTTGCGATTACCAATCTATCACGAGATCATTGTGCTTTCAGAGAAAAGGTAGGAGCGATATAATGAGACTTCAAATTCTATACCTACTAGGTACCTACCTAGTAGTACTTGCTAAAAGAGGTGAGTGGCTACCTCAGGTATTCAGCACCCCAAGTCTGCGCTCCAGCATCCCATGTCTCGAATTCATGGCTACAACGGTGATGATGCCAGATACTACTAGGTAGAGGAATATACTACTAGGTACTTACTGTAGTAGCAGATACTAGAAGAAGATAGTGACAATGGTAGCTTCTGCTCAATAATGCACCCTAGGTAAACATAGGTAGTAGGAAACAAAAGGGCTTTCTTTCGCATTGATCCTATTTCGACATGGATAAGACAAATTGGGGTGCTGAATAGCAGGTAGCAGGAGGTAGCTCTCTCTACCTTGATTATTGTACTCCTGGAAAGAGCAAGTACAACGAGGGAGACTCATCGATTCATCCATGGAAGGCAGGCAGTACTCAAATTCGACTCCCACTCTATAATAAACGAAAGACAGGGAGCCAATACTCTTCCATAAAAGTACAAACCTCGTTGCACCCACAAACTTCAGGCCACCAATGCTGTTACCATCTCCGATTCGATTATTGATAGTACGGACTTAATCCAAAGCTCCGTCTTTGCCTTGCGCCTCTGTTTGCCTGCCCATGCGGGGGAGCTGTTTAGCAGGCTTACAGTAGCTAGGCCTCGCACTAAACTGCCCTCCTCTGCGCCATGCCCCTGGATCGATCACCACAGCTGTCTGTCCCCCTTTGGGATTGGGATTCGGATTCTCGACCCCGTCTACTGCTACTGCTACTGTATGCAACGCAACGCAACAGTCCAGCCTGCAGTACGAGCACGGAGCACGGCGGCCGGCTGTTTGGTTGACCCGCCGTCTGTCTGCTCTCAGTTGAAGACCCTCGCCAAGGCTGCGTCGTTTCTTTGACTGACAATCAATCCTGTCCTCCGTCTCCGTCGCCGCCTCCGCTTCGGCTCGGCCTTTGCGAGCATCTGCTGTCGTCTTCTAGCACGCGCGCAGCGAGGCCATCTCCGAAGCCCATTCCCGAACCGCGTCTGCCCCTTGTGGACGACTCAAGAATCGGCGCTTGATGGTTGCCCTGGCCCGCTCTCGCACCCGCCCCCGCGTCCGCGTTCCGCACGTCTGCCATCTCCGAGTCTCCATCATTCCGGTCACTTCGTTGCTCGTGATCGCTACCGAGACGGACGGCACCGTCTTTGCTCCAGGTCCGCCCGTCTAGCTCAGCCCAGGCGACGGCGGAATCCCCTGCCCCTCTCTTCTGGGCACAAGCCTGGGCTTACGGTTGCGCCGCCGGCTCGATCTGGCTTTACCCACTACCGTATCTCTCTATCTGCGTATCACTCACGCTCTATCGTGACTTCATCAACGGCTGTTAACCATGTTTGGATCCTTTGGCTTGGGTATGTCTCATCCATCTCCTCTTCCCCTTCTTCGGCATTCAAATTCCTTTCCGTTTGGAACTTGGCATGCGACCAACTCCTCTCCTCCCTTTCGTTCTTGCACCATCCACGCCAGATTTGGCTTTGTAATAACCTCTTCCTTCATTTCTTGTGTCTTATTTCACCATACCCCCCGTTCTTTTGACCGCAGCATCCTGTCCTCTGTGTTTTCTCTAAACGGCAACTAGCAAACCTGCCGCCAAAGGTCAAGGTAGCCCCCGAAGACATCCCGCCTCCCACGACTATTTGTCTTCCTCGCTACCAGCCTTTCGTCCAGGATGACGTTCCAGTCGATCCCGAACACGCCCTATCTAACTTACTCAAATGTACGGGCCGGATTTCTGCCGCCTCGGGAGCAATTGGCCTCTCTGCCATTGGATTTGATTTGAAACTGGATGTCCAAGTAGAGGAACTCATCCCCGACCAGTCCTTTCTCCCCGACTTTGAGAGGTGGGATAAACTTACGCTTGAGGAGGCTCGGGAGCAGAACCAGGCGGAGCGTCGACCTATAAGAAATGGCAACCTTTCCCCTGGATGCCACGTTTATGCAGAGCGTCGTAGGGAGCTCTCAAACGCAAATGAGGACGCCTTTCGTACAGTCCGTCGCCTCGCACCCCCCAAAGGGAGGCAGCAAGCTCGCCTTGGCAACGCCTATGAGTTCTTTCGCTGCCTTGAATTCTTCACCATGTATTGGGACGACCCAAGTCGGCCCCCCTCGCTCCCACCCTCTCCGGAACTGGCACCAACTGAGAATGGGGAAACCCCTGCTGCTCAGGAATCACTACCACCCCAAGTAACACGGACATCAGATGGTGGATCAATGCCCCCCGAATATCGCCAGAATCTTATTTCGGCCTTTGTCAAGCTTGTTGCGTATGACTTTGGCTGCAATGTTTCCATGTCTCGTCTCGAGCCAAGACTGCACCTGAGCTCTCCAGATGACCATCCTAGCCCGCGAAAATCATACAGTCCCTCCAATTGCCACTTTCTTTTCCAGAGTCCGACTACAAGAGAAGCAGCTCGTGCCGGACTTGTGTACGGTCCTCTTGGGGCGGTGAGTACGCGCCCGAGTGTGAATTTTACAACGCCAGACATCGAAACTGCGCAGTCTACCGATCTTGCCCGGGAAGTGCTGGCGGCGCTTATTACGGCCCAGCATAGGGCTCGTGAGGGCAAGGTCGAAACGCGATTTGGCGAGAACCAGTGGTGGACTTCCAAACCGAGATGGGGTGGTGGTACTGGAGGCCCCATCGGGCGAGAAATCGACGCGGATTCGCCTCTTGGGGACAAGGATGCTGCACCTACCGACTCAGAGAAAGCGGCCCGGCCTGCAGCGAAAAGAGCCCGAAAAACCATGTCCATTTATGACGCTTATCGAATGGTGCGCCCACCCGCTTTTACATGGGACAAGAAGGCTCGCTACGAAGCGGTTGGCAGGCAGAAGGGCGTGGACTATGACGATGTTTTCGTGATTAGCTCTATTCTCCACCACATTTCTATTCTCCGAGTGCGAGTGCCCGACCGTCTTCTGGAGGTTCTTGGCGGCTCTCCTGAAACGGATGTAACACGGCGCAGCTGGGGTAGAGTGCAAGGATGGAGAAGTCAATGGTTTGACCTGTTTGATACAGAGCAGCGACTTGCTGCCATGCGAATGCTTTGGGCCGTGATGGCTTATCAGATGAGGAAAGAACCGGAAGAGGAAGAAGACGCTACAATGGCTGACAATTGAACACTGTCGAGGCTTGTGAGGAGAGAACTACCTAGTGATGTTAGAGAGCGGGAGATATAGGGAAACACATAAGACCATGCTGTTGATACGCGGGCTGGATTTCTAGGATACATCCAAGATGCGGCAGGATTTCGTGTTTATGAAAGCTAAGGTTAGAGAATATACACTGGCACGTGTGCTACTGTGGACCACGAAGCCGAGAGTAATGCAGGTGATGATGTAGAGTAACTACCTACGAAGGTGATGTAAAGCATGTGCGTGACATCCATCTACAAGTGTATTCGCCATCTAGCGTCTAGGGTTGATGCATCATCGGGCCTTTCTGGCTCAATAAAAAGGCAAAAAGGTAAAACGCGTAGATGTGACATCGTTTTCGCACGTGTGATTCGCGTAGCCCATGTTCACATTTCCCGTGGATAAGATACTATGTACTCCGTAGGATGCATGTGATTATTCGTTTATGCAAGCGCTATGAAGCAAGATTGAAATGGAAGCTTATCGATTGATAAGACTGGTAGTATAAGAATGCACGCTGCGGGACGCTGTAGATGGCATTTGATCAAATGAGATCGTTGGATGGCTCAAGGAGATTGCAGACGTTCCAGTGAAGGATGTCCCGCGCTGCGATTGAGTCCTCCACGCTGTCGTGTCCCTTGCCCCTAATTTGGATATCACGCCCAAGCCTCTCCTTCGCCAGTGCTTTCAACGATAGCCCTCCTCTTTGTCTTGGTGCAGCAGGGCCCTTCTCGTCGGTCCCTTGTTGAGTGGTTGCTGCATCTTGTTGAAGCTCTTGCTCAACAGCAATGGCCTCGGAAGTTTGTCCTGTTTGCTTCTCCTGCTTCTCCTCCTCTGGAGGCCTGTTTGCCTTTTCGACTAGGTACGTGTCGATGATGACGGGGTGAATCCAGCGCAAAGAGGTTAAATCAGAGTTGGCGCCGTGTCCAATGACTATGGTATTGGGGCCGATAAACTCCCAGAGGGCCTTTCTAGCAGCGGAGCGGCCCATAAGGCACGACCGCGTGCGTCGTGCGTTCTCCATATCTTGCCTAGTGACTCCCGAGAACCTTGTGTTGAAATGAATCATCTTAACATCAGGATACACAAGTTTATCGAGCAGGACATGGCCTGAGAAGTAATCGACAGCAGAAACGCGGATCAGCTCGGATTCTCCCGTTGAAGCTGTTCCCATTTCGCAGTCGATGACGACGGCGGCTGCTGGAACGCCCCTGGATTGGAAGAAGGGTGTGTGGAAGTATTTCCATTCCCTTTCCAGCTCACCGGCGGCATACATCTTTGGCGTATGATCTTCTTTGCCCTGGCATGGAGGCGAACCGGGGATGCCTTGACAGCAGGTCCATTTCTAATCCTGGGATGTGAGCTTTTGCCATCTCATTTATATGAAGAGAGGAGAGAAGAAAGAAAGACGAACCCGTTGAATGACTCTTCCGGGATGATATTTGCAGTGCAAGACTGGCTTCTTAGCTTTCTTGGATGAGTCACCTTGGTCGGCCTGACTGATAGGTTTGCCGAGGTCCTCCTCCTCATCATCGTCATCATTATTTCTGCCTCTTTGAACTGGTGTCTTGGGCAAGTAACCAGTCTTTTTCAACTTGGAAGGAAGATCTCAAAGCATAACGTCAGCCTTCATACATGCGTTTATATATACGAAACACTTACGGCGGCTGCATAGAAAACACCTCCGCTTGCGATCTAGATAGTCTTGCGATAGCTGCTGCATGACATAGCCGGCCTTTTGCAGGTCAGAATTAAAATGCGTCAAGCTCTGGAGTTGCTGAAGATATTCCCCAGAGCTCTGGATTGGCTCGGGCTGGTTGTCGCCTGAGGGTGTTGAAAACGAAATGGGAATGGCCACTGGGCGGGCCCACGCACGCGACATGGTCGTTGAAGGGTGGGAGAAGCAGGCTTGAGGAAAAAGAGAGAAACAGTGTGCAAAACAAATGGAAGAATGAAATTAACGCTAGAATGATTTATGAGAGCATGAGTTTGATGTGTGATGATGGGAGAGGGGAAGAAAGAGAGAGGGAGAGATGAAACTGATGGAGAAAGGCTGAGTGAGTAAGAGGTGCCTTTGATTAGCGGCATATCGATTGTGCCTAGTCAGGCACCAGTTCGATGTTATGTTTGGCCGCCAGTAGTCAGTCGCACAGGGTGGCCTACAAGACGCAGAAATGCCCAAGAGCTGCAGAGGCGAGGCTTTGATGATATGTGTATAGTATCTAGTGATTGTATCAAATTGAAAACATATTCTGCATCTTTTGGTCTTTCTTCACCTTTCCTCTCCTTTGTTGTGCTCTGCCCAAGGTATCTCAGGCATTGTGTCGTTCATCTGCTAGGTTTGTTACTATTACCACCTACTACAAGGCTGAACATGGTGATATTAACACCCAACAGAATGCTAGGTAGTACTAAGTGCTCGTAGTAGCAGCAATGTCTCAGCCCAGTACATTGCCTATTATCGATAACGCCTCGATGGCTTTGCCTCAATGACTTCATCCCGTGTCGCATTAAGACTGGCGTCAAGTAACGTCTTTACCGGGGCTGCCTCTAGTCTTAAGTCCGTGCCATTGAACCCCAGTCAACGTAACGGCGCGCGCCCTATCCGCAGCGCTAATGTTAACACATGTACATTGCGGCTACATCTACATTTCTGTATGTTGTACAGAGTAATACATAAATGCCCAACGGGGGCCTTGGGTATCTACTTATAGAATCCAGTGAGAGAAAGACACATCACAGGCAACCGATCAGGGTTAGAACACCAACCAATATAGTACTTCAAAGGGCAATCAGTACTGGAGCCATGAGCACTCCAGCCCTCTCCAACGGCACAGAGGCCACCTCAAGCACAGACACGCCTCGCCTCATCATCGAGTTTCCTCCGGCTGCGGTGGCTGACGACCTCTCTCTCATCTCCGCCATTACCAAACTAGTGAATCTGGTATTCATCGAAGCAGAAGCCGGCATCTGGAACCATGGCTTCGTGCGCACCTCTGACGCCGAGGTGGCAGACTTTATCCGCAAAGGCCAACTAGCCGTTGCCTATCTCGCCTCTCCCTCATTAGCATCCGAAGAAGACCAGGGAACTCCTCAAAAGGGCCAGTTGGCAGGATGCGTATATGTCAAGCGTGCTTCAGACTCAATGTGCACCTTAGGCATGCTCACCCTCGACAAGACGCACCAGGGACTCGGACTGGGCCGCGAGATCTTCAAGTTTGTGGAGGAGTACTGTCTGTCTCTGGGCTGCGACACCCTCGGGCTGGACATCTTGGTGCCGACGAGCTATGCCCATCCGCTCAAGACGAGGATGGAGGCGTGGTATAGACGGCTGGGGTTCCAGCTGGTGAGGCTGGCCGATTTTGCGGATGATTACCCTGCATTGGCGCCACTGCTGGCTGGGCCTGTGGACTATAGAGTTTTTGAAAAGAAGCTGAAATAGACGGAGATCGAGATTCATCGATTGTGGAATTGGATCATCAGATGTGCCTACTGAATCACAGAGAGAGATTTGTCAACTTGGGATCTCGATAGTTGTATATGCCGTCATCTATGATGTTCCCTGCCGGGCACTGGGGTTTGGCTGTTTTAGACGAGGAAACCTGGAATAGAGAGTCAGGATATAGAACTACTATTAGAATAAGACAATAAATTACTAGTTTCACATAATTACTAAAGCTTCCGGGTAGATTTGACTTGAGACATGCTGCCGTAAGAATATATACAGGATATCAGTAACAGACTCGCTCCCCCATTGATCTCTTTTTCTGATTGTGTACAACGCCCCTGAGACAGGCTTTCGTTCAAAAGTTATTTATTTCAACCTGTGTTTTTTAATACGGTTGACTCTCTTAATCAACCCGCTTGGCTCCACCATATTAACGCTTTGCAAGGCTCATAAAATTCATTCACCATGCTAGTCTTATCCTCAAAGGGCCTCCTGGCCTTGGCCTTCGTTGTTCGTCTATGCGAAGCTGGTCAAACGCCTCAGATGCAATGGGTTCCAGACACCATCTCCAGTTGTATCGATTGGTGGGATAATGATGGCACGAAGACCCGTGAATATGTCAGGGATATGTTCAAAATTAGCAGAATCACAAGACAAATGCATAGAAAAGAGCGCGATGAGGGATAGAACAATAAGCATTCCGTAATAATAAAAAGCAAAAGGAACTACCTATCTAGTACTCAGGTTTACCGTCGTCTGCTGACTTGCCCGGAACACAGCATGTAACTCCGCGCCTTTCCAACTCCTCGTTATGAGCCCGAATTTTTGCTTTATCCTCTTCTGTAAACTTCCTAGGAATATTCTCCGCATCGGGGTGGAACATATCCCAACGGGATATGTTGCGGCCGTCGGCGGTGAGTAATCTCTCGGGTATCGGTAGACCATCGTAATATTCTCTGATCTGGGTTGGGTTGAGGCCAACTGCATCAAGAATATTCCGTTCGTTGTCAAAAGTGCGAAGCACACCATCATAGCCTAATGAACTTATGTGATGTCCGTTTGGATCCTTCTTCATTAATTTTTGGATATCGCGTAAAGACATATTGTTGCCTATAGGTTGTTGATCCTAGATTTAGATAATTAAATAATTAGTATACTAATAAATAAGAGAGTTCGAGGAGTACTTACTAGCAGTTTATCCGCCATATTGCCAGCGAGCTGATGTAAGTAATGAAAGTAATGACGGCGCGGACTCGTAAAGATTTCGAGGAAAAATTATGCTTTTTAGATGCGGGGTATAGTATGTCCTCTCTTAATATATATATCTAGGAAAAGGCAATGCAGCAGGATGAAGGTGCAGGATCCGGTTCGTCACACACGGCCACTCTGACCAACATGTAATTACTTAGACAGGGGTTATTGCACTATTCTCTGCGAGACGTAGCCACTCTGACCAACATACAGTTACTTTAACAGGGATTATTGCGCTGTTCTGCACGAGATATCTACTCTGACCAACATGCAGTTACTTTGATAGGGTTTTGGCTGCTGGCGACCCAGCGAAAATTAATCTCTCAACGCACTTTGTCTTATAACAAAAGTCCCAACAACACAGTGGAAGACCAAGAAAGACAGCAAGGTATTAAAACCAGAACAGATAGCAAGGTCCGAACGGGACTACGAATTGATTAATATAAATAGAGCAGCCTTCTCCTACCTGCAGAACGACAAGGTAAACAGAGCCTTTACAGCAATCCTTAATGCCCATACTTCGTTATCCTGCCAAAGATAATAATATCGTATCGCCCAACATGCAAGCCAACCTCTTTAAAATCCTTGCTATCACCGCCGCGTTGTCAACGGTGCAGTCCGCCCCAGTAGAGACTGCTAAGGGGCAGGTCACCCAGGGGCAGGTCAATGGAACTCAGACCAATGAGACTCACATCAACGAGGCTCATGTCAACGTAGTACCTGTACGTGCTCTGCTTGAGCGTTTCCAAAAAGAAAAAAAAAAACTACATATAATACTTTCTATCGCTTCTCCGAAGACTAATACTAAAGATCCGTCTTCTTAGGCCCCGCAGCAGATCTGCTATAGGGGGGTAGCTCCTCATATCAGCACAAGAGAGAGGGAGGGAGATGTTTTCGCGCGGGCTTGCAGGGATTTTTCCTGCTACACAAGCTCTCAGTGTATTAAATGGGGATGTGCTGAATGCAATCTTCACTTTGACACGTGTGGCAATTCATGGACGTTATGCTATTAGCGTACCAGTCGGATGCCCGCTAAGGCGTTCATAGGGGCAAGCAAAGCTGCGTTCGATCAGAGGGTCATCCAGTTCGATTGCTGTAAGCTAGTTTGATTAGGCTCTTCCTTAATCAAGAACTTTTGATCAAGGTTATCCCGTTCGATTAAGGTTATCCGATCGTTTCTTCCTTACCACTTGGTAGCTAGGCACTCCTATCGCTAGATTCAATTACATCAGGGCTTGCCCGTAGCACTCCCCTGCAGCGCCCGGCTTTCTTATATAGTAAAATTTATATCATTTTAAGCGCGAGAAACGCTGGTCTCCTTTGTATGAATTGCATGGAATTCCGCGAAAGCGTTATATGGCAATTTGCGATTATTATAAGAAAAAGCAGTACGTAGCTTTTTGAAGACGTACTGACGCCACAAAAGCAATATCGCGATACTATCTTTGACCTTAGAAAAACACTATAATTGAGAGTCTCTGATACATACGAAGGCGGTGACTTAAGGCGAAAACAGCCAATTGCAAGTCGAGATTTATTTTGACTTCCCTAGCACTTAGGGAGTTGTCAGATTAATAGAAGCAAAGCTGGAAGCAGCTCTTCACTCCGGTTGAACCTTCGCAAAGCTGCTTCGCAGCTTTGCTTGATCATGGGTTCTGGACCGTCATTTCAGCTTGGAAAGAAAGCAAGTGTGGGGATAGACTGTGGTTAGGGCCGATCTAGTTTTATATCTAGAGACAATTGCACATCACACCGAGCTGAAAGAGGATACCTAAGTCGTTGGTTCTCTTCCCTTGGGCTGCCTCTTTGGCCCTTGGAACCACTTGGACTAGATCTCCAGCCCGGGCAACGTACATCTGCCGAGATGCGTTGACGTCGTAGGCTATTTTGGCCAACCGGGGCTCTCCCAAAGATTGGAATCTGCACAGACGATCTACGAATCTGCCTCCCGTGGATTTCCCACGCCCCTCGACCCCCAGGCAACCAAATTCTTTCCTTGTTTACTTTACCCCGTCCCTCGGAGCCGAGCGAATAGCAAGACACGCCTTGCCTCGAAAATGGGGTTGCGGACCAACCGACACCTGAGTCGCAGGACTCAAACTAAATCTATCAGGCCATTTTTTCCAGCTGGACAGGCACGTCAGAGCTTTCCCTGTCCATCGATCGGCGGGCGAAGCCAGAGCAGACTAATTAACATTCTCCCTTGGGTTGAAAAAAGAAAGAAGGAAGAATCTCCGTAGCTAGACTGCAATTACAATCCCACACCCCTTCGCGCTTTTGTGTGGCTTGAGCTCCCCCGGACGGAAAGGCGTCCTGGGGATGTGATTGGACCATGCACGACGGGTTCAGCTGCTTTCAGAACCCTGTATTTTCTGTTGTTAAATGGTGGAGCTGAAAGAGAAATCTTTCGTCTTGGGAGTCCCTTGCTGCATGAAAAATCTTTCGCCATGATGCTTCTGGGTTAGCTCCAAAGTTTTGCTGTTCCGATGAGGATGCTGCCTGTGCTGTGCTGTACTTCGCTTTTTCGCTTCGGTGTGCTTTTTTGCTTTGCTTTGCTGGCTAGTATCGGATGAGCCTCACTTACTGACTGGCTGCAGCGGTGCACACTTGGCGATGGCATCACTTTGCGGTAGACGGATAAGTCCGAGAGAAGGGTATGGTTGGCTGGGGGGGCATCAATGTTTCGGGGCAATTGCCGCGCGCCATGAGAGATTGATGGGCGTAGAGTATTGGGTAGATGTAGAT
Organism: Trichoderma guizhouense; assembly: GCA_002022785.1. Lineage (NCBI taxonomy): Eukaryota > Fungi > Ascomycota > Sordariomycetes > Hypocreales > Hypocreaceae > Trichoderma > Trichoderma guizhouense. The sequence goes on along the minus strand of LVVK01000023.1, from coordinate 2,244,206 downwards.
GCTGCAATTAAATGAGGCTAATTAGTCCAGATTGATGACTTGGCGGTGGTTGTGTGTGTGGTGACGTGCAGCCTTGGGGTCGCAACAGACGCTGTGTGTGTGTGCTGGTTGTATGGCGGTTTGGTTGGCACTGCAACATCCATTGATCCAATTGCCTATTACTACTAGAGTACTGTCTTACAATGCTGCACTTCTGATGTGTCGTCATGGAAAACATCAACATCAGATGCATTGTCGCACATTAGTGCAGCACCAAGAGCAGAGCATCTGCAGCAATACAGTAGCCGCCTGCATGCGCCGTGCCCTACAACTGATGCCGAATGCTGTAAACAGTCAACATACGGGGGAAAAAACAAACAAAACACACAGCACTGCCATGATGACCCGCATCGGGGTCTCCGTTCGGCGAGGCAATGCCGCCATGCAAGACGCCATGTGGCCGAACCGCCCATCTTTTTCCGCGGGTTCGATGCCAAGCTGACGGTTACGGTAACAAAAGGGGTCCAAGCGTTTTTTTTCTGTTCTGTTCCCTTCTATTTGGTCCCTTTGCATCGGTAGAGGAAGATGGAAGCCAAAGGGACTGGACTGGACGGGGGCCGGTTTGGGTACCGTATTGGATTGGTGGCGCCATTGCGGCAGAACCAAAAATCGTAGCGAACATGGGGCTTGTACATTACCGTTGAGGCGCAGGAGGTGCATATGCTGGTCTTTGACGTATTGCCAATTGAGATGGATCTTCAATGTCATCATTGTCGGTTTTTGATATCATTGCCATGTTGATGAGAACAGGCATGCACTTGTCTGGTGTTTTTCCCGCTTTGCGTCATTTGCGCATTTGCAGTGCCCCGGCCTTGACCGAGGTTCAATTCCTAGGTATTGAGAGCACTACACTCAATCCAACGGCTGACTGTCCATGTAAGCGAGAACGATCGTCGCGCCTCAACGGTCATTGTCTCAGACTGTCTAAGATGCGCTTGACAACGATGGAAGTTGGAAGTCTAGTACATGTACATGTATTCGGTGCTAAGATGGCATCTCGGATTGCTGCCAATCAATCCTCAGCTTTTATGCCCAAAGCACCGATGCCCCAGTCCACGCTTGGTGCTGGGCTGGGATTTAGCGAAGCTTTATTGCGCCTAACACCGGGTAGGGATGAAGGATATACGAGTATCGAACGGCCCGTGTCGTCTCGCCTCGTCTGCAACGGAGATGAATGATATCCAGCCGGAACATTAGTCATTACCTACATACTGACCGAGCGCTGTAACCAGCATCCCTCCTACATACTCGAGCCCTTCTTCCAGAGCCTCTCTTGCGCCTTGTTAGGTCATAAGCAACGTTGAACTTACTTACACACTAGCCTCAACTGTGTACCTGTATCCCATTTGATCTCCTGCTCCCCATCAGGCGCCCAATCGCACCCGTGCCTTGTCGTCAGTCGGAGCCGTAGACCGAGATACAGCCCGAGCAACTGGCTGCAACCCTCCTGGCATCCAACCCTGGCCGGCTGGAACCCCGGCAGCCCATCGGAGGAGGCATCGTTTCTGGTCATCTCAATCTCAAACCCCAATCCAGCATCGCCCGCCACCGGTCGTTTATTACGGACTCGTTAGTGGGCGCTGCTAGCGGTTGAGCTGCAGCCGTTAGCGCCCTGTAGGTACCTGTAAACTGCACGCTGTAGCTACCGCAGAACCCCGCCACCACCAGCAACATTTAATCCACAGCACCATCCATCCAACTCCACTCGCTATCCGCAACCCACCACCGCCAGCTCATCGTCACCCGACCTCCGCCCAGCGGGTTCTTGCGATTTCATCGTGTCCCGGACCCGAAGCAAAAGAGACAAAAACCCTCCAGACGAGCGCTCTCGCCACCATTGTCAGCTTCAATCCATCCCTCGGCGCCTAGCCTGCCAAATCCACGCCTCTTGTCGCAGTCTCGCCCACGCCCTGCTGGAGGATCCCCTTCATCCCTCTCTCGCTCAGCTGGTGTCGACATCAGTCCTAGTCCTAGTCTTTCTCTCTTTATTACTATCAATTTTTTCTTCCGTCTTTCTCTGCCGCCCGCTTTTCACTTCACATGCTCGAGTAGTAGCAGCAGCTGGACTGGACTGGACTTGTACGATTCCACTCGACACTCCCACAGCTCGACTGACTTTGTGTCCCCCGCGTCTTTCCTCCACACACCCGCCATCTCATCAATCATATCCAAACGTCCGCTAGCTCTGATTCTGATTGATCGACCTCGGACCTGACCGCCCAGCTACACGTGCTTTCCTCGATAAGATTGCCAGCGCATTGGGAGCAGAGCCAGGCTTGCCTTCCATCAACGCGATTGCTGCGTGCACCTCGGACTTTGGATCGACGACCGAGCAATTCTTTTGCACGCGACAGCTTGGACCTTTCTGCACCCGATTCTGTTGGTGCACCTCTTTTGCAACACCCCCGTCGTCATTTTGCAACTCTAGCCAAACTCTCGGCTCCAACCGCCCGCCAGCTTAGCTCCCAACGGCGCGCTTGCTTGCGCTGCCTTGCCCAACCGCCCGAGCAGAAAAGCTTCATCCAAGCTTCGTTTCGAATCCGTCCTCGCTTCCTCTCCATCTCCTAAAAAATGTCTGGATACCCAGCCTACAACGGCGGCGGCTATGCCGCACCACCGCAGCAGCAATACCAGCAGCAGGGTGGCTACTATCCGTATGAGATCCTCCCAATTCCCCTTTCCAAACCATGTCCAACGCTGCCCCGGCGATTGTGCTCCCGAAATCACAAATCTCTTCCCATGCTTCATCAGACATAGCCGCATCTTGCTTCATCGCTACACTGGACGTTGATGCTTACACCATTTGCCTCTCTCCAGGCCTCAGCAGCCCACTTACAACGGCGGCTATCCGCCCCAAGGGCATCAACCGTCTCCCCAGCCCGGCTACGGCTACCACGCTCCTCCCCAACAGCAGTACCAATATCAGGTATGGCCGATGCCCTTAACCCAGAAATACATCGAAGAAGACACCGAGATTGCTCAGGATTCTGCAACTGCTTACACGCAATGACGAATGTAGCAACCTCATCCTCAGCAGCATGCCCCTCCCCAACAGCAATACAACTACGCCCAGCAACCTCAGCCCAACTATAACGGACGTCCTGGTACGGTGATCAAGAGCCTCCTTATTCCAAAGCTGTGTGCTGACATGATGAAATAGGCATGCCTGCACCCGGTCCTGCTGCCCCAAATGGTTACAGTCAAGGACGCCCTAGCGGTAATCCTCCGGCCCCTCCGAATGGGCCGCAAAGCTTTGGTCACGGCGCACCAGGCTATGCTTTCCGATACTCCAACTGCACTGGCCGCAGAAAAGCGCTGCTGATTGGTATCAACTACTTTGGCCAACGTGGCCAGCTGCGAGGCTGCATCAACGATGTCAGAAACATGACGGCCTACTTGGTGGAGCAGTTTGGTTACAAGAGAGAAGACATGGTCATTCTGACTGACGATCAACAAAACCCCATGAGCCAGCCTACAAAGCAAAACATTCTCCGTGCAATGCACTGGCTAGTTAAGGATGCCAGACCCAATGACTCTCTCTTCTTCCACTACTCCGGTAAGTTTTTACCCCTGCTGTGTTCCTCGGCATCTTGCTTTGAGTTAGCTTGCGTGCTGATCACCCCTAGGCCACGGTGGGCAAACAAAGGACCTTGACGGCGATGAGCCCGATGGATATGACGAAGTCATTTACCCAGTTGATTTCAGGCAACATGGGCACATCACAGATGACGAGATGCACCGCATCATGGTCACCCCCCTGCAGGCAGGTGTAAGGCTGACAGCCATCTTCGATTCGTGCCATTCTGGCACGGCACTCGACCTGCCATACATCTATTCTACACAAGGTATCCTCAAGGAGCCCAACTTGGCCAAGGAGGCCGGCCAGGGCTTGCTCGGCGTCATTTCCTCGTACAGCCAGGGAGATCTCGGCGGTGTTGCCAACAACATCATCGGATTCTTCAAGAAGGCCACCACTGGCGAAGAAGCCCACAACAGGGCCCTCGCAACCAAGACTTCTCCTGCCGACGTCATCATGTGGTCGGGAAGCAAAGACGACCAAACCTCGTAAGTCAATTGTCTCAACATTAACTGATCAAGCCATCGCTAACAGTGTTTTCTTATCAGTGCCGATGCCACCATTGCTTCACAAGCCACTGGTGCCATGTCCTGGGCGTTTGTCACGGCTCTCAGGAAGAACCCCCAGCAGAGCTACGTCCAGCTGCTCAACAGCATCCGAGACGAGCTCGCTACAAAATACACACAAAAGCCGCAGCTCTCCTGTAGCCATCCTCTTAGTAAGTTTCCCTTGCAGATATGTCAGGTAGGGTAGTACCTTTCCTAACATATTTGCAGATACCAATCTCTTATTTGTCATGTGAAGGATTTCCTGGCTTTCCTACACTAAAAATTTAAAACGGTTGAGCGGGTCTGTTCACGCGGTTATCATCACTTTTTGTATATGATCTATATGTAGCCACAGATGATACGACGCTCTGAATAAAGCATGATAGGTGGTTCATCGGATTTGGGATTTGGAAAATCCAGCTGGTCTCTTTTCTTTTTCTCCCTTGGGGTCTTTTTGTTGATTACTACTTTTTTTATTCTTCGATTTGTCCATGTTTTTAGTCTTCCTGATTACGGCCGGTCTTTATTAATGGGAATTCATTTGGAAAACAAAAAATATTTCTTTTTGGGCTAGCATACGATATATCGAGAACGTGGCAATTAGCTAGCATAAAACATTTATAAAGAGTTGTTAAACTGCGTAACCTACAAGCATGTCACTCGAAATACAATAACCATGGATACGTGTTGAGTTATGTGGACAGTTGTCTAGGGCATCCCTTTGCGATATCTCGTATCTAAAATACCGATCTTATGTCACGACGATCACTGGAATTAACTTGATGAGAGACATATTTATGCGAATGAGCCGCATCGAGCTGTTTTAATAAAAATATTCAAACTCTGTAAAGTAGACCGAAAAAAATCAAATCCAGTGTCTTTCCCTCCCCAACGCCATTGCTACCGTCAGCCCAATCCAACCGGGCGATTCCATCCTATGCATGCCAAAAAAACAAAGAGATGATTCTATCCTGTACATAGTTGACCTTCATAAACCGTATCCTTGCAAGCAATTCATGAAAAAAAGAAGTCGTTAGCGTTAGGAATCAGATCTGACTCTAGGATCAACTCCCACCCAAAAATAACCATGATTATAATAAAAAAAAAGACAAGAGAATAGAAAGATGTATATGGGTATCTTCTCCTCCGCAAAACAATATTGGGAGGTTAGGCATTAGATATGCCAACAACATGTATTTGTATTTTGCAATACATGTTTTAGTAGAGAGCCTCGACAGGGACGGCGCTGAGAAGCTTCATGCGCTTATCACGACGCTTCTCCCTGATATCCAGGCGGAGCTGTTTGCGAACATCCTCTTGGGGAGCCCACTTACGGGCGGCGATGCGCATGCGAGCGATGAAGCGGGCCATGACGAGGAAGGCCTTGAGAGTTGTCGGAGACTGAGTGGGTGCGGGAAGTTCGGGGATAGAGACGGGATGGCGGCTTTGAAGGACGTAGGCGCGGGCCTTTTGTATCTCACGGACTTGAGCTTTGTTGCAGGCCATTGCGACATCGAGCTGCAGCTGAACGAACTTCTTTGCGTATGAGACGTCCTTTCGAAGAGCTGCTTCACGCTCCCACCGAGCATGCATAAACTCCATCTGGAGCATCATGTCGCTCGACTTTTGTCTGTGCTGTGCTTCCGTGTTCTCGGCCGCCCTCACAATGGTATTCAGCACCTCGTCAGCGCTGCCGCGGTGGTGACGATGTCTCTGGACCTCCTGGGCCTCTCTCTTCAGAAGCTGAAGGTCTTTCTGCAGCTTCTCGGCGCTCACGCGATACGCCGCTCGCTCGCTGCGGGTGCGTTCGAGCTTCAGTCGCAAGGCGGCCTCGGATGCGACGAGGTTTTCGATGAGCTTCTCCTGCTGCAAAACGTCGTGCTCGAGGCTTTCAAGCTCAGCTTGGTTCACGCGCAACTGCTGGCTCTGCTTGTTGGTCTCCGAACGAGATGCAGAGGCCGCATCGCGCTCACGCTTGACCTTTTCCAGTTTTTGTATAACGCGCTGCATGGCGAGCTCATGCTGGGCTGACATTTCCTCGGCGTCCTCTTCGGCCTTCTCGAGCAGCTCTTCCATGGCAGACTTTTCGTCTTCGATATCAATCAGCTTTTGCTGGAGCTGCTTGATGGTCTGGGATGCCTTGTTCTCGGCGGCGCCGCGGATTTCGAGTTCCTCCACCCGGTTGACCTGCGCCTGATAGTCGATCTTGGTCTGGCGGAGCTCATCGCGTACAGTAGATAGCTCACTGCGGATCTGAGTCAAAAGGCCCTGGCGCGTCTCCAAGGCCTCCTGAAGACTGTCGATTTGTCGATTCAGTACGCCTTCCTCGCTTCGGTGGCGATCAGCTTCGCTCTGCATCACCTCCTGAAGCTTGGTTTCCTTGCTGGAGAGAGAGCCCTCAGCTTGGCGTAGACGGTCTACTGTTCGCTGAAGACCGGCAGCCCTTTGCTCGGCTTGGTCTCGCCTCGACTGCAGCATCCGTTTTTCAGTCTCCCACTCTGTACTGTCGTTATCGTACAGGTTGTCTTTTTCCCGAATCACCGCCCTCAGATCCTCGACCTCTTGTTCCAGGTTGGCAATTTCCATCCTGAGATTCGAAATCTCCGCCTGATGATTCGAGATCTCGTCGTCTAGCCTCTGGATTTCGTCCTCGTACTGGGCTCGTATCTCTTCCTCGGTCTCGCCACTCTTCTTCTTCTCCTCTGCGAGCATCTTCTCCAGGTTATGAACTTCAGCTTCCAACTTTTGGAGGTCGTGGCCCTTTTTCTTTTCCTCTGAAAGCATCTTTTCCAGACTGTAGACTTCAGCCTCCAATTTTTGGCGTTCAAAATCTTGTTGGCCTTGCCCAAAGAGCCCGAAACTGCTGCGCCCAAAGTTGCTCTGGCCAAAGCCGTTGCGCCCAAAACCATTCTGCCCAAAACCATTCTTCTGTCCAAAAGCATTTTGTCCAAAGCCATTTTGCCCGAAGCCATTCTGTTCAAAGCCGTTTTGTTCAAAGGGGCTGTGTTTCTGTCGTAACTCTTGTACGGTTGCTTGCAGATTGCTATTGTTAGCTCGGAGATTGTCGTTGGTGGTTTGGAGATTGTCATTGGTATTTTGGAGATTGTTGTTGGTCGCTTTGAGGTCTTTGTTGACCGCTTGGAGATTGTCGTTGGCTGCTTGGAGCTTTTCGATTTCCGTAAGCAGTGTTGCGGCCTCCTGCTCGATTGCAGCATACTCTTGTACGGTCGCTTGGAGATTGTTGTTATCCATGGCTAACTTTGCCGCCTTCTTCTCTAATGCTGCAAACTCTGCCTGAAGTTGAGCAATTCTCTGCTCACGCTGCCGAGATAGCCCTTTGGGAATGAAGGACACATTCGCCCTCTCTTCCTCGAACTCGTCCAAAACCATCTCTGCCTTTTCCTTTTGGGACAAGGCAGAATTCAGCTTTCTCTTTGTCTCTTCGAGATCGTAAAGCTTGTTCTCTTGGTCTTGTATGATGCGTTGCTTCTCACGGAGCTCGGTCCTGAGGTGTTTGTTGTCAAACTGTAGGCTTTGAACTTGGCCTTCATGGCCTCGTCCCTGGGAAACCTGAAGTTGTAGCTCATCTCGCTCAGACTCGACAGCTTGGAAGTTCTGTTGTAGTGTGTCTACATCTTCTTGCCGCTTTCTCAGTAAAGTTTGCTTCTCAATGAGCTTGGTTTCAAGTTCCTCAATCGTGCCCTCTAATTCAGTGATGTTGGCGTCGCGATTTTGAAGTTCGGCTTCATAGTCCTCAATCTTGGCCTCCAGTTCATTGATATTAGTCTCGCGCGCTTGGAGCTCGGCTTGAAGCTCTTCATTATTATCCTGCAACTCTTTGATTCGCTCTTCGCCGTCTTCGCCATTAGAAACTTGGTTTTGAAGTTTATCCATCTCGGATTCGAAGTCCTGGAGTGTCTGTTGTAACGTTTCCAATCTTTCTTCCTGATCTGTAATTATGACCTCCTTCTCACGAATCTCTGCTTTTAAATCCTCAATCTCGTCTTGTAAGGTCTCTACTCTGTCATCCTGATCTTGGCCCTCGGAAATCTGGCGCTGTAGTTCCTCAATATCGGTTTCACGATCTTGGAGATTCTGTCGTAATGTGTCCATCTCGGTTTGCACATCAATGGAGTTGGCATACTTCTTTTTTGCGCTTTCCTCCAACTCTAGCCCTCGGTGGCGAGACTTCTCGAGATCACGCTCGACAGTGGTGATCTGCTTCTTCAGTCGTTGAAGCTCGCGTTGCATTGTGACTTTTTCCACTTTGAGCTCCGTGTTTTCTTTTAGAGCTGCTTCATTATAGCCAGGGCCTGATTTCATGAGGGCATCATTTAAAAATTGAATTTTTAGCTTGAGACCGAAGTTCTCTTTCTCGATCTTGTCAATGACATTTTCTTGCTCTCTTAGAGATAGTTGCTTGCCGTCCTGCAGAGGACCCATATCTCCATTCCTGCGCGGCGGAGGACCTATCGGTGTCGAAGAGATGCTGCTGTTAATTTGTGGTGTATCGAGGTATGATGCGTTGTGATTCGAATAGACGGAAAAGTCCATTCGCGGAAGTGGTGTCATTTCGTCCTCGTCGATTGTCCTTAATGCAGCTGGAGTGGTGCTTGCGGCGGCATTGTTCTCTTTGCCATTCTTCCTTGTGCTGTTCATTGTAGCGGACTTGAGCATTGGTGTGAATTCTCCGCCTCCAACGTTTGACGGTAGATTTGGACGATCCGCAAGTGGTCCCTTTCGGCGGGGTGTTCTGAAGTTGGAGCGTCTGCCATTGCGCAGTCGCTGTAGCAAGTCATCATCCTTGTCTGGAGCGATAAAGGATGCTTCGGGAGAAATGTCTGAGATATCGGGCAGTCGGTTAAGATATGTCGCGTCACCAGCATTGCTTCGTGGTGTATCGAGCACGCCGCCAAAGGCATGATGGGCCATTTTGGCGGCTGGTTATGGATGAATCGAGGGATTGTGCGAGCTGGTCGTGGACGTGATTCGAGGCCAAGCTTTATAACGACGCCTATTGTGCGAGGAAGCCAGGTAGAGCGCAAGCTGTAGTAGATCTGCTCGATGAATAGTGACTGAATTCGGAGAGCGAAGGAAGGTGTAAAGTAGCGGTAACGAATATTGCGAATAGCGTGCGGTTTGCACAGGTAAATTGGAGAAATTGAACTGAGCCGTGAGACAAGAGCGTGGGATGTTCAAGGCAGGGTTTCGCGTGGGAGCGAGGAGGTTAAATATGAATCTGTGCTGGTTGTTTATCGCGTTAGCCTTGTTTACATTCATGCCGAGTTAGGACTAGCGCCGCAGAAGTTCAGCGTCAATCTGGTGGCTTTTTTCTTCAAGTATGATAAACTCAATTATTCTTCTGAGCTTGGGCGACATTGAGTTTTTACAATGATTTACTTTTTGGCAATTCAATTTGTATGCAAACGCAAGTTTCTTGGTATAAACTAAAACGTCTTATCAATTTTGGGTCTCTCCCTTGTATATCGGTGAGCTATACTGCTAGGTACGGACTAACATGGACGTTTCCCTGTTACAGGAATTTGTTCATGTACTTGACACTAGCAATTAGCGAAGAAAAAATGAAATCTTATTGAAATATACTATCAAGTGTTTTGTACCCTTTACGTAAGCATCCTGAATGTTTTGGACACCAAAGATAGGTACCTATGTATAGAAGGCAGACGTCCACAGAGCAAAGTCTTGAGCAGCCCAAATGTGTAAGTGCCACCAACCATCTACATGTGGGGGATTTTCCCTAGCTTACACCACCACTTCTGTACGTACCCTGCAGTGCGAAGTTGGGCAAAAATGGCGGGGTATCTCGAATAAGGCTTTGTACAAGATTTTGGGCCTTTGGCTACAGAGTATTCGATGACTCAAATATTTACTTTCCCACTTCATATAGTGTTTACGTAGATACTGGTATCTATGGAAACTGAGCTCTGACTTTTGCTATTCGATGCCTTATCTACTTCATAGTAAATGCAAATCCAAACTCTCCTTGGGAACGACGCAAGTGCCGGCGTTTATCCGCCACGAACTACATCTCGCGGTGTAAGTCGGTTTATTGCATCTTCTCCCCGATAGATGCATGAATCCCGTTTGCGGGGAAAGGCGGAACGCATGGCGAATGGTCAAGGATCCGTCGCAATGACCGATATGCGAGTAATCCGGGCATAAATGCCAGGGTTTGGCCATCCCAATTTGCATTGGCATCTTTTTCGTTCTACAGAGCAGAGGGCACCGGCGCTCCTCGTTTTCGCATCGATGTTGGTATCCGAGAGTCCGCTGTCATCTGTTTTCTCGCCACGATAGAAAGGGCGGCGAGAGGAGCAATTTTGTCTTGGAGGTCGCTGAGACACAACATCCGGGGTCCTGAAAACTTGCATTCATCATCTCACATATTCTGTGGATCACTGCAGCTATGGAGCAGAATCGCTACGATGGCGTCTTATCGCTAGACCAGATGCCTGACGAGATCATCGGCCATCTTCTCTACTATCTCTCGCCTTACGACAACCTTTACAACGTTCAGTTGGTGTCCCATCGCTTCTATCGCCTTGCCAATGAACCCCTTCTATGGAGGCACCACTGCCGTAGCTCTTTCAAGTACTGGAACCCGCGGCACAGGTTTCACAAGAGGGCGGCGGCACTGGCTCAAGAGACGGACTGGAAAGAGCTTTTCATCTTCAGAAGCGCTCGAAACCAACAGGTATCCGCTTTGTTGGATGAGATCATCCGGACCAAGGTCAACCGCGTAAGAGGCTTCGAAATCATAGGCCAGATCGGGTACGATGCCAAAGATTTTCTTCTGGGGCAATGCCAAACATCTCCCTCTGCTGAAGATGGATTGGCTAGAAGGTACGCTTCTCTAGCCTCTGCTATATCCTGCGATCCCCTTTCGGACCATCTTGCAAACTCACACTGTGGTGTAGATACTATAGCAATGCGCTCTTGGATACGATCCACAAGCATATTGCTATTCAAGAATGGCAGTCGCTTATGCTGTCTCCCCAGCCATCTAGCGTACGGCTAGCAGGAGAGCAGCTTGAAAGAGCGCTTGGCGCATTTGACCTGTTCGTGCTGCACGATCAGCGTGGCGACCTTGATGATGTATGTCCTCTAGTCCAATGCTTTACTGATGTAACCTTTACTAAGTTGATGAGATCACACAAATGTTTGATGAGATTACGGCTTCTTTTCGATCTACTCATCCAAAGTTTAAAAACTGGTCAACTCGCAGAAAGGCACTGAAGTTGCTCCGCTGGCTTCGTGCACAGAATTTTACAGGAGTACAGAACCCAGAGAGGAACTATCGCAATTTGAGAAACTGCTTAATCGGCCAAGCTTTGCGTCACCCAGACCACGAGTCCATCCCAATCATTTCTACCGCCATCTTCTGCTGCGTGGCATCGCGACTCGATATCGATGCTCGGTGCTGCGCATTTCCCACTCATGTACATGCTATTGTGTACTCGCCACCTGGGCATGCTTTGGATGGTGAAATTGTGGAGGACTTGGAAGCACAGCCCGAGTGCATGTTCCTCGATCCGTATGGGAGCGATTACGAGATTCAACTGCAATATCTCCAAATGACGTTGACCCGGTTAGGCTTGCGGGAGCACGCCGCACTGTTTCTTGCCCCTGTCCCAGCAGCAACAATGACTATGCGGACAGCACAGAATATCAGAGCTACCCTGGCGAGGATATCAGACATGCAAGACCACGCACATCCCGAGCTTAGCCAACTTATGCACGGAGACAGTAGAATGAATGCCGATGCCTGTCTTTATGCTGCTTCATGGGCCACATTATTGTTGACCCCTCCGAACAACACCTCGTGGCTCGAGCGATTGGCGAAATTCCTACGTCGATTCCCCGGGGCCTGGCCTGAGGATGTTTGGATGGTCGAAAAATACCTGTGGCCGTTGTATAGTAGTGTCATCAACCCGAGAGACGGATTCCCTCGCAACATCGACGCTGGTTTTGGCAACCCCTGGCAGTTTTGGCAGTTTGTACGAGATGCTGATGGCATGGCCCCGCTTGTACACCGAAGAGACCTCTGCGATGATCCGAGGGGACCTCCGTTCAAGGTCGGCCAAGTGTTTCGGCATCGTCGATATGGCTGGCTTGGCGCTATTACCAGCTGGCATGAAAGGGGCTCTCAACAAGCAAACGCGCAAGAACAGTCTCGTGAGGATTCACTCCAGTATATTCACAACCGCAGGCCAACTAGCTCTCACTACTCGCTCTGCTTTATGTGCATGTAAGTCTCTTGGTTATCCTTTGAAAACCTGTTGCTCTTATAATCATCCGCTTACACTCTCGCAGAACTGAAACGGAACCCGAACAACATGTGGTGGCCCTGCGTAATGTCGAGCTCGTCTCTGACCCGTCCGTCGTCAAAGAGGGCATGTTCCCCTTGGCCGGGAAGTTCTTCAAGAGATTTGACGCCGATACCTGCAAGTTCATTTCCAATATTCGAGAGGAGTTCCCACTCGATTAGGCTTGAGGGTGAACTTTTATGCTGGGATTTATAGGGATCTGTCCTGCGCAGGATTTTTCCCCCATCCCCATATCCTTTTTTGTTACAACATTTATATACCCCTGAGCATGAGTTGCATGACGCGATGGTAGACTGGAGTCGGATTTGTTATCGGAGGCGTATGGCCCCTTGGATTCTGGGACGACCTGCTTCAAAATAGAGAATACTTGATACCACTTCCTCATCGAAGTGATGGAATACCATTGGATACATTATATATTAATCACCTGATACCCATCCGCTTGAGCTTCATTCTCCCATTTGTACCACTGAATTACTATAAGCATCTCTTAATGTGCCCAACGTAGGCTCGCTGTATGAGTAGATGCAATACTCGAGACCCCGTCATCCTTCACTGCCCTTCGCTCAGCTTCTGCCCGCCTCCCCCTTAGTCTATTGTACAATGATCTTAGGAATTCTCGATAAGTTCTTCAAGGACGCCTTTCTCTGCGAGTTTCTGCACCCATCTGTGCAAAGCCTGACCGAAATCCTTTTTGCGATCCTTGACTCGTTGCTCATCCACGCTGAGAGAAATAATCTCGGCTCTGTGCTCTCCAATGGCAACCTTCAAGTCGACGACAAGCCGCTGATACAGATCATAAGCTTCGTCAATATTACTCGCAACACGCGAGATTTCTGCTTTTACCGCGTTGGGAAACGTTGCGTTCTCGATATCGGAGGGTAGTAGATTGAACTCGGACAAGTCGGCTGGATTTTCCAAGATCGGCGGCTGGCCGTTGATTAAATCTGCGAATTCAGAATTGTCCTTCATTTGATCTTTCAAGAAGCGGATGGTAGCGGCTACTTGAGCGATGGCGCGAGAGTGTAGCGCAGCAGGGCGTTGGCAGAGAGCGAGGAGGTTGAAGGCTATTTGGCTCTCCTCATATTGTAATATTCGACCCTCAATTTGGGGTCTTGCAATGTTTGTCCAGCAAGTCTCGTGGGATTCAATTGGACCTTTTGAAATATGGAACGCTAATTAGTTCTTCAAGAGCGTTGGATCTGGCTGCTTCATCGGTTTACTCACCTATTCGATGGGGCTTGCTACGGAGCCCATCCAGCTCCCAGACGTACCCATCTACTGGAACATAGGCAATAAAGTGAAATCCATATGATTCGTGCACTCTTGTATTCTTGCTGGTTTTCTTTGCGGCCTTGGATTTTGTCTTTGCCTTTTTACTCTTTGTATGTGACACGGCGTGTTCCAGGCAGAGGTCGGCATTGAGATGGTCCATGCGCCTGGTAAATGAATTATGGATGCTTCTCATAAACTTGTTGTTACTGACTGCATGCCCTCGGAGAACGGTGTTGAGATCCTTGGTCTCCTTCTTGAATTCTCGAAGCTTGTCGCCCAGTTCAATGTTTGGGGCGTTCATGACGATGTTGAGTAAAGCAAATGTAGCACAGGCATTATTTGTTGTCTATGCATTAAGGGAATTAGACATGAAGACCCAAAAAATAGATAACACACGGGGCCTGATGGATATTTACCTGGTTGGCGAACCACAGTGAACCTGTCTCATCTTCCCCTTCGCTTTCGTCTGCGTCGGAGGTATACTGGAACAGAAATATCAAGCCATATATCGGTTTCCTGCAAGCATGTGAGCTTTACAACCCTCTTAATAGCATTCTTAGAACTCACAGGAGTGTATCTAGCCAGCTTTGGTCAATGCTGAAGAGTTCTTGCACCTTGACGTCTTTAACCCCTAGGTCTTGCAGAATGGTATTGAAGAACGCCTAAGAGCTATCTGTTAGTACTCAGCTTTGATGTCTCATCCGGCGAGTGTTCATCACATTGTAGCCGTGTTGAGCGGACCCCATCCATTTCATCGCGTCGACTGGGAGCAAAGTAAGCGGCTGTAACTCACAGGTTCAGATTCAAGCTCAACCCAGCCCTCCCACTCCTCGATATCCGTTGTTGTGAGAGGTCGTAGCGCTTCATCTAACATATTCTCGGGCAAGTTCAATGATTCTGTTGCAGCCTCGGCCGCCTTGCGCTTAGGATTTCGTCGTCGTTCGTTCAAGCTACTGGTAGATGAGGTTTCTATGGATGCTTCTGGAGCCTTGACAGCGATGGATACGGCCCGCCGGGAAGACCGGCGAAGAGGTCTTTCTGAAGGTGCATCATCTGTGTCTTTTGGCGAACTGATCCTAAAACTATTAGACATCTTTGCCACCCAAGCCAGGATTATGTGGTGAAGGGGTGAGTGGACTAAAGTCGGGTGGCTTTAAGGCAATCGGATTTTCTGTTATACGCAGAGTAAAGAGGGGTATGTGTTGAAAAAAAGAATAAGAAGGAATAAGGTGATATGAGAAAGGAAGTTCGCAAATTGGGACAAGTTGCTCAGCTGGCTGAGGCAAAGATGAGTGCGCGATAGATTGAGTTGGGAAATCAATGTGGTTTCTTTGCCACTTGGAGATGGCATCCGTTCTTGTCCTGCTACGTAATATAGACAGGCTCAAACATTCTTTTCTCTTTGATGGTGTAGGTGTTTTGGGGTTGAACTTGGTTGATGTGAAGAAGCAATGAGGCATCCGAGGTGAATTGGATGCTTCAGGACTTGGTGCTGATTCAGGGCATTTACTTGCTGATGACGGACCTGTGTGATAGACTGGTGGCCATGATGAGGATTCACCGAGGAAACTCGCATATTCTGGAGGAATTTGGCGTGAGAGGATGACGAAATGAGTCTTTCCAGTTGTCGTATCGCTCAAATCATCATCGCCCTCTCCGTCACTTTCCGTATACTGACGGGTACTCGATGCCGATCTTCTGCCTGTAGTTGGACAAGAGAGTACAAACAAATACGCGTCGTTGGTTATCGATGAAAGTAGGAATTATTGGGCGATCATCACAAGATGCTGATAATGTGTTTCTTTGATGTGTATTTGCTAATGAGAGCTATAGAGGAGAAAGATGGAGAGCATTTTATTTCGGCCTTGTTGTAGAGAGACCAAGTACATTCAAGCTGCCTTGTCCATTATCTTGACAGGAGCACTCTGGCAGCGAACTGAATCCAGCTCGGTGAGTGGCTAGAATTCACAGCTCTCCTACGGCCTAGTGTCCTTTCACCCAATCAGAGCGCAGGATTCGGCATAAAAACCCGCTAACCCCGCTGACGGCATCGCTGTTGATTAGCTCCAGGCGCTCCGTTTCAGTGAGCCAACAGAAGTCGCGTCTGGACGTGTCGGCATTTCAACCGCCAAAAAAGGGCATCCACTGAAAAATTAGGTAAACTTGGTCCAACCACCAGGCACCCCAAATCTCCAACTCAATTCGCCCAAAGACACGCGACAGCACAAGCCATCAGCGAAACGCCATTCCGCCTGCTTTTGCTCCCCCGTGTAAAGGCCCTACGAGTGCGCTGCTGCTGCTACCGATGCCTCTGCGCACAATCTCACAACACCACGGAATGCGATGAGCGCGACTCATCGCCTGCGGTCTGGGTTCCCAGCAACCCAAACTGCCGCCACCAGACGACGACTGCAAGACGACAACGAGCTGCCGGCCGATGCCTTTAGCTCAAAACTCGGATTGAACAGAAACCCAAAGCTGCCTTTGGCCCAGGAGAAAGCAGCTCCCTGCATCTCCAGCACCCAGCCCGTCATTCCCTTGACGCTCCTCGATGCGCCACAACAACGATTGTACGCCTTTGCTGTTTACGTCTTGCTGTGGGCGTGGAAACTCTACGACTGGCTACAGGTGGTGGAGGACGGAGATGCCTCTTGGTGGCTCTTTTTGAAATGGATTCTCATTGACTTTGTTTTCCTCTTTGGACTTCCAGAGCTGAGGATACCATGGCTGGAGCTCTCTCAGCTCGTGGTTACCGCTGTTTTTGCATCTCACCTAGTGACTAACTACATGCTCATGTTTAACATTCCGGTACGTTTACCCGCGTCAATTCATCTCGGCGGCATTGGGTTGCTAATTGAGAGCTAGCTTCCATGGCAAGGTTGGCTCCTTGGTGTTGCCAAGGTCCTCTACGATCGTGAGATTTCCGTCTCCGAACACCACGTTAAAGTCTCCAACATCCTGAACAACCACTCGTTAATCATGGGCAAGCAAACCATCAACATTCTTCCCGAAGGTTCTGCCGTTCTCAACCCCGACCATACACCCTTTTGCTTGTCGGCCAAAACCCAGACCTCGGCCTCTCTTCCAATCTTCTTCAACTCTACTGTTCCTGCCGAAATTGAGATCCTTCGTCTTGATCTGGATACTGGTAAAGAAGAAACCATCAAGATTCCGAATCGAGAAATAAATAAGGTGGCCAAGATCATTCGGGAACACAATGCGGACCCTGATCATGTCCCGTTCCATTGGACATACCCAGTCAAGAAGCCGGGCATCTATCGACTAAGCAAGGTTTTGGATGAGTATAAGCTCGAGGTTCAGAGACCAGTCAGGGATACATACGTGGTACCTTGCCCACAAGCCAAGATCCGAACGGCCGATTCTCCGAACCGATGTATTCGTGATTTGTCCAACCTGTCGCTCGACGTAGTCGGCACGCCACCATTGAAGATTAAATACTCGCGATCAATCAACGGGAAAAGCCATGCTTTCCACTTCCAGAGTCTGCAGCCAGAAGGATTTACCTCGCCGCTGGTCAGCACCTCCGGCTTGGATCTTGACAACGGCGACGACGTATCCTGGGTCAGACCTCAGCAGGTCACTGTGCAACTTAATGAGTCTATGGCTACCACTGGAGACTGGGAGTATTCGGTTGAGGAGGTGTATGATGCCCTTGGCAACGTTGTCAAATATACGGATACATATGAAGAGCTGGATGCGCTCAAGACGAAATCGCTTACCCAGAAATTCTCTGTCAAAGAGCGACCCAAGATTCGCATGCAGGGTTGTGATTTGAGAAATCCCATCAAGGTGGCAAGGGGTCGTGCAACCAAACTGCCCATCAGCTTTGGCCTCCCCGGTCCCGTGGATGATACTTCTCACAAGGTTACGTGGGAGTTCTCACCTATCGATTCAATTACAAACAGCGGCGATCACGGTGACCAGGTTTCGATTGGAAAGCACTTTGCCAAGAATTCTCTCGATAAGCCGTTGGTGTCAGAGCCTGGTCTCTACACGTTGAAATCTGTTTCAAGCGGATCTTGTGCTGGTGAAGTGGATGAGCCTTCCTCTTGTTTGCTGTTGAATCCTCTGGAGCCTCACCTGAATCTGCGAACAGAGGAGATACCCGACAAATGCGCTGGCAACTCTGTTGGTCTGCGCGTTGATTTGGATCTCGTCGGTACACCTCCGTTCACTGTACGGTACGACATTATCTCCGATGGACGTGTCGAAAAGCAGACCCACCGTGTGGATGCTTTGAGATCTCAGATTGAGCTCGTTCCTCGAAAGGCCGGACGTTATAAGTACATCTTCAAGTCTATCGACGACGATGTCTACACCGGATTACCCCTGACAGGCGAAGACAAGGTTCTGGAGCAAGTAGTCAAGCCGGCTGCGTCGGCGTACATCTCCAACCCCGAGAAGACAATCAACGCATGTCTCGAATCTGAAGTGGACGTTGACGTCGTGCTTGCTGGAGACCCGCCATTCAGCTTGGAATGGGAAATCATTCACGATGGCAAGCGCAAGCCTGGACGTGCAACCAAGATTGAAGATAGTCACTTCAAGATCCAGACATCGACTTTGACAAAGGGTGGAGAATACATTCTTGCTCTCAGCAGTGTCCAGGATCAGCGGGGATGTAGAACTTTCTTGCAAGATCAACTCAAAATCTCTGTGCGTCGCCAGCGACCTAGAGGTGCTTTCGGTTTGATTGAGCAAAAGAACAGCATTATGGCCATTGAAGATACGGCCCTTCGCCTGCCACTTCGCCTTCAGGGAGAGGCTCCTTGGACTGTCTCCTATCGAAACTTGGACAGGCCGACCGATATCATCACTAAGACCGTTAACGGACCAAACGATTACCTTTTGGTCAGGTCCCGAGGCACCTACGAGCTTGTTGACATTGTAGACAAGCAATGCCCTGGAACCGTTGAACCCTCAGCCTCCAAGTTTGAAGTCGATTGGTTTCCTCGACCAGAGATTACCATCGTCCCGTCTAATAGCATCAAAGACGCTGGCAGCGTGTTTATCAAGCAGGAGATTTGTGAAGGTGATGTTGATGGATTTGAAGTCAAGATGAAAGGTAAGCTTCCTTTTGGCGTCATAAGTAGACGGGTCCCGAGTAGTGCACGGCATACTGACTTTAGCCATACAGGATCCGCTCCATACCACGTTGAATACGAGGTCAGACATAAGCCAGTACAGGGCGCTGCTTCGCTGAGCTCGAGACGTTTCGACGCTGCCTTGTCAAAGGCTGCTGTTGCCATGGACACATCCAAGGCTGGCGATTACACTTACAAATTCTCTGGATTGGCAGATAATCTCTACAACACAGATAAGCATTTTAACCCCCTGACAGTCCAGCAACGTGTGAACGCGAAGCCGTCCGCCACTTTCTCCAAGCCAGGCCAGACATTCAAATACTGTCTGGAAGAGCAAGAGCAAGAAGACGTGATTCCCATCACTCTTACCGGTATTCCCCCCTTCAACGTCGAGGTAGAAATCAAGCATCAAGTCGGATCTCCCCCGGAAACCTACAGAATTCCCTCCATTCAAACCAATTCTTATGGCATGTCTATTCCTCGACAGCATCTTCGCCTCGGCAACCAGCAGCTGCTCATCCGCACCGTCCGCGATGCCCGAGGCTGCCTGAGGAAGTACGACATTGGCGGGCCATCTATCCAAGTCCAACTGTACGACGCCCCATCAATATACCCACTGGAGTCTCGCAACGATTACTGCATCGGCGAGCGTATTGCTTATACCCTCTCTGGCACTCCGCCATTTGACATTGCTTACGACTTCAACGGCCAATGGCATGCAAAGTCACAGACTACCAGCTTCCGGCGTATTGCTGAGAAGCCTGGCGAGTTTATCATCACTAGCATCTCCGACAAGGCCAGCGAATGCCGTGCTGCTGTTAATATCCCCAAAACCATTCACCCTCTACCTAGCGTGCAGATCAGCCGTGGTAAACACTCTCGAGTGGACATCCACGAAGGAAATGAGGTGGACATTCTCTTTGAATTCTGGGGCACTCCTCCGTTTGAATTCACTTATACACGCAGCAGCAACGCCAAAAAGGGACAGCGAAGTATCGTACTCGAGACTAGACACGACGTCTCGTACGAACACAGCAAGGTCGTCAAGGCTAGCCAGGAGGGTACATACGAAGTCGTTGCAATCAAGGACAAGTTCTGCTCCTTTTCCATGCAGCAAGTGGAGCAAAAGAAGGGACGATAGAAGGCGAGCGTCATTATATTGGAAAACGAAAAGATAGACATGCTGCGACGAATTCAGAGATGAGATATGGAAGGGGGGGAGAAGGAAAATAATCTTGTAACACATGAATTGATTGGCCGGGGGGAGGCTGGAACTGTAGGCGGGATGGGATACATTCTGTACATATGCACTTTATACCATGGCACGGCGTTTTTGAGTATGGAAGAAACCAGGTTGACGAACTGGAAATTTATTTTTCAAAGTGTTTTTTGTAGTATTCTAATGAAGAAAAGAGGGTTTCTGAATGGTTGAGAAACCGCTATAAGCTGGGTAAAAATGCCATGTCCGTTTTGTATTGGACTTTTTTACGTAGAAGGGTGCTATATACAAATCATGTCCAAAAATTATGGCTTGTCGGCCAAGTTAATTTACTCGTCCTCATCTGCTACCTCGATTTTCTTGATCATGTCTCCTCCTGCTCGCGCAATTTCTAGGAGAACCGCCTTGCGATTCAGCTCGACTTGGTCGCCGTCACCCTTGACGGAGTGGAAGTTATATGACAGGCCTGCTCTGAACTTTTGCTTCTGCAGTCGAGGGTTCCAAAGGGCCGCCACCACGCCATCATCTGCGCTGCCTTTGAAAAACAGCAGCGTGTCTTCATATACACGCTCAAGTTCCTCGATAAAGACGTCCGTCGGGTGAGCGCGGATGGGCAGCGGGACGGATGCCGTCAGGGCATCGAGGTTCTTGAACTGAGACTGCTTTCTTCCACCGGACTCGACGGCCGTTTCGCGGACGATGGATTTGATGGCCTTGGAGGACAAGTGGAATAGGACGTCGTAGTCCTGGAGAGCGGTCTCGAAGAGCAGAGACGGGTCGAGGCGGATGCCCTTTTCGCGGACGAGCTTGCAGGCTGCCTTTGCGAGATGTGTCATGCGGGAGGCGACTAGCTTTGAAGGTCCGTTGCGGGTATATGCGAGGCCGGATTGGTCGTGGGAGGTGGCTACACACATGACCTTGTCGTTCATGTTGGGGTCTCGCTTCCTCCAGGTTTGGAGCTCGTGGTGCAGAGACGAGCGGTCGTCTTCGGAGAGATCCTCTCCAGTGTCAACGATCAAAGCTTCATCGCGCCAGTCCCATTTCGAAAGGAAGAAGAGCGTCCGTAGCAGACCCGTGACTACGGATGAGGGCTGTTTCCAGGGGTAGGGCTGGAGGAAGGCATGAAGGACGAAGAGCTCGATGAGTTCTTCGCGGATGTGGCCGGTTAGCTTGTGGCAGTTGAACCAATGCTTGACTAGTCGGATGGTTGACGAGAGGGGCGGGAAGCGAGTACAAAACGTTGCAATGGTCTGAGTATGCAGCGGGAGAGTGTTGTACAGCCAGTTGAGCTTCACAAAAGCTTCCTCGGCTTCTTCACGGACACGAGGCTCGAGCGTCTTGTTCTTGACTTGCCGTTCGAGGAGCTTCTCTTCCAAGTCGCAGTGTATCCTCAGCCGGTATGCTGCCCCATTCTCATAAATGATATCGAGGAAGGCCAAGTTCTCGATGCCGAGTTCCACGTTCTCGCGGCCCAAGTATGTGCTGATCTTTCCATTCGCTTTTCTCAACCTCCTGTCAATGTCGAGAAGGAATTCAACCTTTGCCTCTTGAATGGCTGTGAGATTCTCGGGCCACTTGCTTGATGCTTCAAAGTAAAGGTTCACGTCCATGAGTTCGATGGATCCCTTATGGTAACCCACCAGCGGCGGCTCGATGGACGCATAGCGCGCGGACGAGGACGTAGGAGAGAGCTGTCTGATGTGCAATGGCAGTTCTTCGAGGTTGCGGATATCTCTTTCAAAGTCTTGGAATGCTTGTCTGGCTGAATCAAAGGCCGACTTGTCTAGATGTGAAAGGCTGATGATGGAAGAAAAGGCACCGCCGATAGTTGTCACTTGGTCTTTTGAAATCTTCAAATGACGCTGGAGAGTGTAATGGGTAATCTCCTCGCAGATCTGCAACGGAAGCTTACTGGACCACTCAACACACTCCAGAATGCTGCCGTCTTTGAATCGTCGCAATTCAGCCTTGTCACCCCAAAACTGTCGAAATTTTGCAGCTTCCTTTTGCTCTTCGGCGGGGGGACCGAACTCCATCTGCCTTGGCATGTGGGCTGGATCAAAGATTACGCCAACAAGGACACGCAGGACTTCTTTGGCTGGAGGCTTGGACAGTGACCAGTGTCCTCTCTGAGGTAACTGGAATTGTACAAGTTGTGCTCGGTCACCATACGCTCGCTTGAGATGTTTGTATGCTTCGAGACAGAAGTTGGTCACGGCGCCGCTGCGGTCAGCAGTTTCAGAGAATTTCGCTACATCGGAGATCTGGATCTCGAAAATGACATCAAATGTTTGAAACGGAACATCGGCCTTGATGATAAAGGTAGGGTCGAATTTGTCGGCCATGACATCGGCGAGAAGATCAGTAGTTGACTTTGCGTAGGTCTGCAGCAAGCTAGCCGACCATGGAGTCATCTTGAACAAGAGGTTGAGCTGTCTGACGGGGTCAAACATGACAGGGCCGGCCTCTCGAACAGTATCTGCGGAAACGCTAGAAGAGCCAAAGGTGTACGGCTTCTTGCTGAGATCAGTTGTAGATAAAAACTGAAGTGCTGCCTTGAAAAGTTCGGTGCTGCTCAGCGAAGTCGATAGAGCTGCTTGCCCGTTTCTACCACCTGTTTGCAAAAGCAAAGCAATCATGGTCGCCCATTCGAAATGGCCGAAGCCTCCCTGAGAGATGGCGCTTCCGAAACCACGCTGCTGAAGCCACGTCCTTCCAAGGATGCAAGCATCCGGGAAAGCAGGGCATTCCTTTTTGATATGGGTAAGTAGTCGTAGGTAAGGAATAAAAGTTCGCTCGGCATTCAGAGTGGAGTTGTAAAACGGTGTTGCAGCTTGAGCGGCCTTCTTTTCGTCCACCTCGCCCAGCCGGTTGTTGTTGGACTTTGGAGTCACCTTGGACCAGGGGAATAGGTCATCAGGAGCACAAGGAATAAGTTTGATAGTATAAGATGACTTCTTGGCTTTCTTCTTGGTCTCTCGCTCATCGCTTCCATCGTTCGAAGCTTTAGGTCGGAGAACGACAATCGGCAGCAGAGGGTTCTCGTTCAGGTTCTCAAAGCTCAGTTCCATATCCTCGGCAAACTCTTTGCGCACACGAGCGGCAATGTATGAGATGTAGTAGGCTCGGCGGTAGAAGTATCGCATGTTTGTATAGTCCTTGTCTTGGAATAACGAGGCGGGCATCTGAACGACCATGTCGATTCCAAATTCGGACTGCGTCTTGATCATGGTTCGAGAAACATAGCTTCCAACGACGTTGCATTGTGACGGAGGTGCATAAGAGACCTTGTATGGTGCATCCTTTGCTGGCTTCGGGTCGGGAAACGGAATCACGATGCGATGCTCTTTTTCGAACTTGATGGTGGCCTCGGAAATCTGATTCGTGTTAGGACTTATTCATAGCTCTCTACTCCTCGAGCTCGTGTAAAACTCACTGGCCTAGGATCATGAGGCTCAATTGAGTCGATTATGCTTTTAAGTCGGTGCAATTGGCCATCAACACCATGGAGTGCCTTTTCATAGTTTGGCTTGGCCTCCTTCAGCAGCTCATCCGTCTGCAAGACAAAGGTGCTAGCAGCGTTGACGCGGGCCGTGTTTCGCGATTCGAAGTCAATAAGACCAGAGTGGCGGATTCCGCCTTCATGGCCAATCTTGCGGCGCTTCGAGCTTGATTCCATGGTGTCACTCGGCATCTCGTGCACCGTGGCTTGGTGTAGGCGAGCTTGGTGTTGAGCGCATGTCGCATGGGAATTTTTTTTTGCTTGATACTGAGAGTCGCGGGGCGATAAGCTCGCTGATAAGAAATATATTCCATAACAGTTCTAGCGTGGCTGAAGTGCTCCACGCGCAATGAAGCAGCGTTTAAGTACTACCTATGCAATCACTTCAATTCTTACTTATACAGGATGATAATTATGAAGTTGATGAAGCAGAAGATAATCTACACTGGTTCAATGGTTGTAATTGCAATGCAATTCTTACTAGGGGTTCAAATTACTATTTTTTGTGTGAGACGCTTATGCTTCTCTGTGGCAGGTATTGATAATCTAGAATACGAGTACGGCATCCTGCTCAGTTCTTCCAAGCAAGCTCACCGAAAAAGTTGCGGTTTGGAGCTATTCAAAGCCAAGCATGGGCGAACAGAGAAGGAAAATATCCGTCGCTTAAAAGGAATAAAAGACGAAGGAAACAAATTGAGATTAAGGTGATAGTCTCTACAACTAGTATGGAGCCAAGCGTTGGTGGCTTGTGAATATTGAAGTAGGCTTACATATCCGCCGCGACTTACACACGCAGGACGCCTTTAAACATTCAAGGTGCGAACTTACTAGGAGCGGCATTTCTCACAGAGAAGCAACTAATGCCGGCTAGCCTAATGAAGGCTCTATTTTCTGCAGCAGGTAAATGCTGAGATCTTGGAACGATTGCGCCCCCATGTGTCAGATCTATGCTTCGGTACAAACATTAACCGCTGATGACTCCTTGCCGCCGTCCTGAAATAGTCTCTTTCTTGCCAACTGCTGCCCACTTTTTAATACACGGATATAAGAGCACTCGGCTTGGTTACCATTAAAGTAAGTGGAGACGGATGAAGTTGCATAGCGTGCTTTACAAAGCGTCGAAGCTCGCCTTGGTTGCCTATTGTTTTTCCTCAGCTGGCATGTGAACCGGTGTTTTCTTAGCCTCATTCTAGAAACAACTTGAGCAACAGGTATCCACCATGGAGATGCTTTAGTAGATTGGAATTCGTAAAAGGTGCTGACTTGATGACGTTTGTTGATAGATTCTGATAATAAATTTGTCTTAAAAGGCGGCAGGAGTTTAGACGTGGAAGCTCCGTTGGATCGGTCTATAGCGCCTCGGAACATGGCGACGGATGAAGTTACCCAGTTTGCGGCTTAAGGGGTTTTCAACGGGGTGCTGATATCATTGAGAGGCCAATGACTTTAATCTTCTCGCGCTAGTTGCCATGATCTTGACAGACCACTCCTAATGATCTCGGTATAGTTGCTGAAAAATCCTTAAAATGGAGAACAAAAAAAAGAGAGCATAGAACTTAGAACAGAATAGATAAATACCACAAGATACCCTCTGATCACTTCAATCAATCCTCTCATCATCACAATTCACTCGACTTATTCCGACCACAAACATCGACATGTCTCTCGGACGCACCGTTCTCCTCAACACGGGCCACAAGTTCCCAACTTTGGGTTACGGCACTTGGCAGTCCGCCCCTGGTGTCGTTGGTCAAGGCGTTTATGAGGCCCTCAAGATTGGTTATAGACATCTTGATCTCGCCAAGATCTACGAGAACCAAGTCGAAGTTGGGAAGGGAATCAAGAAGGCCCTTGCAGAAATCCCTGGCTTGAAACGTGAAGATATCTTCATTACTAGCAAGCTGTGGAACAACAGCCATCGCCCGCAAGATGTCGAGCCCACCCTTGACGACACCCTTGAAGAGCTGGGACTTGATTACCTTGATGTAAGTGCCTATTATACAATTAACTGGTGCAATTGATATAGTAGGGCAGCGTCTAACTCTTGACGATTATAGCTCTACCTTGTACACTGGCCAGTTGCTTTCGCCCCAGGCAAGGAACTCATTCCCAAAGATGCAGCAACCGGCGTGATCCTTCTTGACAATGGAGTTTCAATTTGCCAGACATGGAAGGGTAAGTGTGGAAATTCTGTCCTGAGCTCAAATAAGAAGTTGGTAGAGCGAGATGTTTGACTGACACCTGTTTGCGTTATAGCCATGACTCAGCTACCTAAGAGCAAGGTTCGCTCAATTGGTGTCTCAAACTTTGCAATTGAGCACGTAAGTTGACCCATCATATCAACGTATTGCTTCGACCGCTGACACAGTCGTTTCTGTAATTAGTTGGAGGCAATCATCAAGGACTCGGGCATTGTTCCCGCCGTCAACCAAATTGAGCGACACCCTCGAATCCCTAACCCTCCTCTGATCAAATACTGCAAGGAAAAGGGCATCGTCATCACAGCGTATTCCGCATTTGGAAACAATTTCTTCGGCCTCCCGTTGCTCGTCAACGTCCCAGAGGTCAAGGCCATCGCAGAGCGTCTCTCCAAGGTCCAGGGCAAGACTGTCACTCCCGCACAAGTCATTCTCGCCTGGTCCCAGCTTGACGGCCACACCGTCATCCCCAAATCGGTCACGCCGGAGCGAATCTTGGAAAACTTTCAGGAAGTCGGACTTGATGACCAAGCTATCCGAGACCTCGACAAGTTTGGTGAAACCCCACAGCGACTCAACCTTCCCGGATGCGAGTGTAAGTGGAGCATGAATCCTACCCAGCCAGACATGAATCCATAGCTTTATGCAAAACACTGACCTGCTTAAAACAGGGAATATCAACATCTTCGGAGATGAGAAAGAAAGCAAAACCACGAATCAGATCATCGTAAACGCATGAAGATGACCTTTAGGGAATGTGGTGCTGACCTTTGGGGAATGTGGTGCAGTAAGATAGATCAACGTCAGGGTGTCTTTGTGTCTTTTGGGAAATAGCACTGCAGCAAGCTAAATCAACTATCCAATTACAATGAGCCACATTCAAGTTGTACGGTGAATGACTCTGAGGTCAATTGTCCATAACCTTAACGATGAAGCTAAAGAAACAAGCGGCGCGGAAGTCCGCTATCCTCCGCCCCGGCACTCATGGCACCCATGTGAATGCAAGGAAGCGCGACAAAATCTTTGAAACAACTGAAGCGAAAGCGAGCGGCTTACTCTGTGTGGCTTTTATTGTCCACTTCAACAAAGCGCACGCGTCTCCAACATGGCGCAGTCTGCGTGTGCAGTTGACGCTGAATCCTTGTGAATCCAGTAACTGGTTCAGTAATCGGATCAGGAGTTTGACCAGCGGCGTTCTCCATCCTCCGAGCGTACTGGGCAGAAGGTCGTATTGAAGGCCGGGCTTCGCTGTTGGCCGAGGCCCGCAGACAAAGTGAAGTTATATATACTGAGAGATTGTCCATGGCAGACGTAAACAATCAAATCAGAATCAAACGACACTCCTCTTCCTTACAAACCATCAGCATAGCCATAAACAACATTTCACAATGGCCATTGACCACACCTCCATTTCAGTCCCCGAGGACAAATTCAAGGAGTGCGTGGCGCTTTACGTCAAGGCCCTCGAACCACTTGGATACGAAATTGCCTATCAGTTTGGAGAGTACACCGTTGGATTTGGTTCAAAGCTCGACGCCCGAGAGGGCTATAAAGTGGCTGACTTTTGGGCAAAGGGAGCCAAGGAGGAAACCACCAAGGCGCACATTGCGTTCCGCGCTTCAGGTAAGGGTCTATGCTAGATTGTTAGATGTTCGTACGAGTATGTTATTGACACAACCTCAATAGACCGAGCTGCGGTAGACGCGTTCCACGCCGCAGGGATTTCGGCTGGAGGGCAAGATAATGGCGCACCTGGTGTGCGAGCGCATTATCACGCCAACTACTATGCTGCCTTTGTGCTGGATGCAGCAGGCAATAACATTGAAGTTGTGTGCCACAACCCATAGAATGGGTCTAGCCGTTGGATTTGGATTTGGATTCGGGGAGTGTTCTTGACTGGGGAAAAATTGCCAGCAATTTTGAGGCTTTGAAATTCGTTTGGCGTTAGAAAAAGAACATCATCTTGTATGAAGGTTTTGGATGAGCCGTATGCAGTCCGGATGTATGCTCTAGTAGACAGAGTAGTCATACCCCAAGTGACGATGATAGTCACTCTCGGCGGTTTCAAACATGTAATCTGATTTCATGTTAGTAGTAACAAAACATCTCAAGTGCACGATCATATTCTTCAAATGATGTAGCCAAGAACTAGATTAGTGAGTGGCCTGGACTAGTGTGGATCGCGGGTTCTTCACACCCAAGAAGCCGTCTTTGAGTAACCGAGATGATTTTACCGGCAAAGGTAATACAATCATAATTCGAGTTTGACGTTTTCAGATGTGAGTTTAGCCATGCAGTACGGAGAGTAGTAAGCAGGTTAAAACGAATAGCGCAGCCGGCAAGTTAGGGCAAGTTATGGCAAATTCCCCCAAATTGGCCGAGGGTAGAGGGGAGTTAGGGGATTTCCTTCGGAATCGGGGCCCCGTTGCCGAAGCTCGCATAAGCCTGCAAACCACGAGAGGATGCACATGTGATGAGATGGCTATAAGAACGAGAATAATACAATAATATTAAGAATGAAGATTCTGTAGCCATCAAGCAGTTTTGGAATAAGAAATGAATGAATTGCAGAATGAGAAAATGCAATTGACTTGATTCCTTCCAAGGGCAGGTGCAGGGATTGACCCCAACACGTGACTCAAATATGGTCAAAATACCTTGTATCTTGTATCATGCATCATCGCCATCATCGGACGTCTTCAATTACATGATTCCATTTACAAGCATATTATAAGAGCCCCGTAATCATTTCAAATTCCAAACTCCCCGCCAGCGCTGCCGGATGAATCTTTTCTCGCGGATAGTCCCACGGAAAGACTTTCCGGGATAAGACATTTCCCACTCCGCATATGCCGCCAGCCCTATCAAATTGCCTGTGCCTGACTTCGGCTTCGGAAGCCGGGTGGAAAAGTTAGTGGGAGCGACGGTGCGGACTACTCTCTCTTGGAGCTACGCATCGCCTCATGGATTTTGACGCCGTTAACGGAGCAAACTCCAACGGGATCTTACGAAAAATACACGGCCGTAAGAAGATACAGCCGCCCGCACCGCTAGGAGACTCGGTGCCGGGGCTTTTGATCAACGATACTGCCTTGATTTGTCTTGTCAGTGCCTCCATTATGAGCATCTACACATGGACGGCAGTATTTCAGAACATGACCAATATATAGCTAAGCTGTCAAAGGTTTGTCAGCATATGATAAAAGAGAGAAAAAGAGAGAGAGCATTCCGTAGTTTACGGAATCACCCTCCGTGCTGCCATGTTGCTGCCATCGAATACTCCATTTTGATGGCTGTTCCCCCACATCCGCCCGCCGCCCATATCCGATCCTTGCAACGGAACTGTCCCGCTATTCTGGCCTGAATCCAGCTTCTCCTCACTTGCACTACCCGAATTGTTCTGGTGGCCATGCGGAGACCGGGTCTGCGGTGGTGGGTTCGGTCATTGACGGCTATTGCACCGGCAAAAACATCAAACACTCGACGGCCATACATAACGCGCGTGATGCCGTCACTGGCATCTGACAGTACCCCAAAACTCTTGTTTCTTTTTTTCTTTAATTCTTTTTGTGCATTTCCTCTCTCCTCTATCTTTGCCTCATTTTCGCGTGGCAGAGCAGTCGTCGATTATTGCAGCTCCTGATACCCCGCAACACTCTCGTCTTCCCCTCCAACAATGCCATCCACAGCTCTGCGCCTGCGGACCCTCGGGGCCTTTGCGCGCCATGCGACAAACGTAAGTCTGGGAAACCCAATCAATGATGAAAATCTCATGGAAATTGAGAGTAAATGGTCGGCTCACATCTCCATGTACCAGCCCACTGCCGTCTTGTCTAGATCATTTTCTGCCACCGCCCGCCGAGCTGAGATCAACAAGGTTCTTCCCTCTGCCGCCGAGGCGATCAAGGATCTCAAGGCCAACTCGACTCTCCTGTGTGGTGGATTTGGTCTCTGTGGTGTTCCCGATACTCTAATTGACGAGGTGCTCAAAAGACCCGATGTTACTGGTCTGACGGCTGTATCGAACAATGCCGGCACCGATGCCTCCGGTCTGGGCAAGCTTCTCAAGACAAAGCAGGTGAAGAAGATGATTGCTAGCTACATTGGCGAAAACAAGACATTCGAAACAATGTACCTGACTGGAGAAGTTGAGCTGGAATTGACTCCCCAGGGCACACTGGCCGAGCGATGTGCAGCCGGTGGCAAGGGCATTCCTGCTTTCTACACTCCCGCAGCCTTTGGTACTGTCGTTCAGACCGGCGACCTGCCGCTCAAGAATAAGCCCGACGGCTCACCGGATGTCTACTCTTACCCCAAGGACGTCAAGGTCTTCAACGGCAAGCCATACCTGCTTGAAGAGAGCATTGCTGGAGACTATGCCTTTGTCAAGGCTTACAAGGCCGATAAGCTCGGAAACTGCCAGTTCCGTCTCGCTGCTAACAACTTCAATGGTGCTATGGGTCGCAACGCCAAGATCACCATTGTCGAAGCTGAACACATTGTCGAGCCTGGCGAGATTCCTCCCGAGGCCATTCACCTGCCTGGTATCTACGTCAAGCGCGTTATCCAGAGCACAGCCGAAAAGAACATTGAGAAATACACTTGGGCCAAGGACGATGTCGATGCTGATTCCAAGGCCGTCCTAGGAACAGGCGAAACTGCGGCCAAGCGGGAGCGAATTGTGAAGCGAGCTGCCAAGGAATTCAAGAACGGCATGTATGCTAACTTGGGCATTGGTATGCCCATGCTTGCTCCCGGTTTTGTCGGTCCTGAGGTTGAGGTCCAGCTGCAGTCTGAAAACGGCATCCTTGGCCTTGGCCCCTACCCCAAGAAGGGTCTGGAAGACGCCGATTTGATCAATGCTGGAAAGGAGACGGTCACTCTCAAGCCTGGAGCCGCAGTATTTGGCAGTGAAGAGAGTTTTGGCATGATTCGCAGCGGCAGAATCAACCTGACTATCCTCGGTGCCATGCAGGTCAGCGGAACTGGTGACCTGGCCAACTGGATGCTGCCAGGCAAGGTCAAGGGTTTCGGCGGTGCCATGGATCTTGTAAGCAATCCCAGTGCCACCAAGGTTGTGGTCACCATGGAGCATACCGACAAGAAAGGCAACCCCAAGATTGTCAAGCAGTGCGCATTCCCACTGACTGGCCGCGCGTGCGTTTCTCGAATCATCACCGAGCTGGTAAGTTGTCAACCATTGCATCTAAATTGCGAACCATCTGCTAACATGCTTCTCTCAATAGGGTGTTTTCGACGTCGATTTTGCCCATGGCCTAACTCTCATCGAGATCGCCGACGGAGTGACGGTAGACGAGATTAAGAGCAAGACGGAGGCTCCGTTCAGAGTCGCCGACGACCTAAAGCCGATGCTATAGATGGTTTGCAGCATCATGTTGGGATGGATAAACGGACAGACATGTAATTTATTGATGTAACACCAAGGTATATACCAAAAATGGGTGGGTGGATGCTCTCTGGGATGCTGCGTAGAAACAGAACTACCTGTGCCTCGGCACCATCACAGGCGTTTGGGGGCGAGATAGAATAGCGTTGTTTATCTGGACTTGTATGAATGAATCATCGAGGCATACGAAAAAAAATATTATATTAACAAAATTACAACATCGAATATTTGCACCATCAGCGCTAAGGTTTGGACTGCATCTCTTTGATTTGTGATTTGGGAGGATCATTAGACATCTGAGAGCACTGCCCGCCACTTACTTACGCCCTGCTGACATATCCCACCTTGAGTCTGAATATTCACCGGGCAACTCTTTTCGCAGCGCCACCTCATATTACTGAGCTGCAACACCACAGGCGCCTCACAAGGCTTGGGCTGCTGGTTGCAAGGGTGTCACTTGTTTTACATTTTATCTTTTATCTCATCCCATTTTCCCTCGTCTTTCCCATTCATCGATTGTGAATGAGTCTCGACTTCATGTCGCAACGTCATAGCCGTCTCTTCGCTCTCAGGTGGCTATGAACAATTACGACCCGTCCACCGGCCAAGTCTTTCGAGAATGGACAGTGTCCGGTCGACTCAACGCCAGCGCGAGCCATGAATGGTCGCGGCGGCGGCCGTATCCCTTGTTTAAAACCCGCGGCGCTCGAGGTCCGCGGTCTCTGATGGACATGGCGATAAATGTCATTGCCGATAACATTGGCGATGTATCCGAGGAGTTGCTGGGGTCTATGCCTACTCAGCTGGTCTGGCGCATCTGGCGATTTCTAGAGGCAAGGTCCGTCGGTCTCATTACGATGTAGTACTTGGATTTTCTGGTTGGGACTTGGGGACAGCTGTCAAAGGAGTTACTTTACTGACGAGCTGTTTCTAGGGGTGTAAGCCTCCATGCTTGGAAACTCTTCTCGGCGATATTACTACGTGAGGACGACGAGAAGAGCCTTGGGCTTTATCGGTTTCGACAGCACATTTGTCATCCCGACGTGGACCTTGAAAGCTACACCAGACCCCTCGCATCGCTGACGACGGATTTCATCACTCATCTCGTGCTCAGTGGTGGCTGCCACTTCCAGACATCTGAGCTGGTCCGCTTGGCAGACATGAAGAATCTAGGGGTGCTGGAGCTCATCCAACCCGCGGATGAGACGGGCGGCGACTATCCCGATGTGACCGACAACCTTATCCGCGGCTGGACTGAGGCGGAGAATCCTTTCCCCCTACTAAGAATCCTAAGGATCTGGGGCGACAAATCGACTTCAAAGAACTCTCTACGCTGGGTGGCCAAGTTCCCTTCATTGGCGCTATACGATGTCGTGGGCGCAAAGAAAGGATGGGATCCTCCAAACAAAGAGGCGGCCGAAGCTGGCTGGGAGGTAACCGATCTCTCAGGTGGCCAGGAGAATTCTCTGCTACGGAACTTGATGCTGCTAGTCCCAGATGAGCACGTCAACAAGACGCGAGACTCGATCAGAAGCGTCGATGCTGATTTGGTGACGCTCTGCAGCGATTCCCAGTGCGCAATCAAGTTCGTCCCCAACCGGGAGGCGCCTCCTCTGCTGGACTATCTCACAGACACGGGCAAGGTGTATCTGCCCTCATGGGACCCAGATGCGGCGTCGAGACAGGCAGGGGCTTGCCACGGCATTGCGTTTGAGGCATGGGCCTTTTGGCTGTACTCGTTCCTTGGCCAGCTCAGCAACGACATAGACGTGGCGAGCCAAGGACATTCGGTAGACCAACAAGCTGTAGCTGGTCCGTTTGTACTACCTTCGAGGCCCATGGCCTGTGTATTTCTGGGCCACAGTGGGCGAGGAGGCATCAGCTCCAAGCCGTCATATGTGAGCCGCGGCTTGTTCTCGACAGGACGGTACATCTTCACCCGTCCGATGAACGCGAGCCGCTACACCAAAGAAGCGGCCAATGGCCAAGAGGAACAGGACGAGGCGAAAGCCAAGCAGGCTTTCGGAAATGGACTTCGGCCGTTATCCACCCGGTCATCGCAGAAGAGAAAGCAGCTGCACGATGTTCTGCAGTCGCTAGCTGGGTAAACGACGTGGGTAGATAATGGAAGATTTCTCATGGATGTTTTTACGATATATAATGGCACTTTTCACACGAGCCTCCCATCTAATATATAGAGAATTGCACGCATGGCCACTACGTTGAATCAAAAAAAGACGCGACTAGGG
Source organism: Trichoderma guizhouense (assembly GCA_002022785.1). Lineage (NCBI taxonomy): Eukaryota > Fungi > Ascomycota > Sordariomycetes > Hypocreales > Hypocreaceae > Trichoderma > Trichoderma guizhouense. The sequence goes on along the minus strand of LVVK01000023.1, from coordinate 2,210,739 downwards.
TACGATATGTACCGCCGAAAAAATTTATCTCTCCCAAACGCAGCCTCCGAAGAGGGAGTATAGTAGGACAGAGGGTAAGTCAGCGGAAAAGTTCATCTATCCTCCAGTTTCCCCTCCAGGCGCATCCAAAGGTTGTCGAAAGCCAGAGTGAATTTGAAGGAAATTTTTCTAGTAGGTTTCACTGAAGAAAAAAAAGAAGAAAAAAAAGTAAAAGAAAAAATTGTCGGCTGGCATATTATAGTGGTTCGGGGTGGGTGGAGTTTGGGACGGAAAAACGTGGCTGCGGCATTTGGAGTCAGGGCACCTGAGGTAGTACTTTGTACTTGGAGATTACCGGCACCACATGCCATTGAACCATCGCAGTCATTTTGATCATGTTGCTGTGACTCACCAATTTTGAAGCAAGCGTCTGCAAGCGCCATCTATGCATATTATTGGTAGTATATCATGGATACGAATCTACTACACAAGGGATCCAATTATCAAATACACAATACCATGCGTAACTGATTTCTGGCTGGCCTCATATAAAGAGTCTATGGCATAATGAAGGATGTAGTTCCAGGGCGATGCTTGGAATAATTCAGCTGGCCAATCGCCTATCAGCCATTTTCAATGCCGGAATGACACAGTACCTTGACGCTACAACGCCACACTAGAAATGGACCAAGTCTGTACCCTGAAAGTCGAATAGCAAAGGATCAGCTTATTGTAGTAATGACGCCCATGGCTGGAGATAAGGGGCAATGAGTCACACAATAGCACCTGCTATGACAACTCAGGTAGGGGATCCTGCATTAAACAGCAGAACTTTTGAAGGCTCGCAGCACATCATGAGGAATTCAGCGGGCAAGGCTGAGCTGTATCCTCCAAGTACCTCCAAGTACCCCGCTACCCCGCCTCGCTGCCACTCAACTGGCGACTCAGAAAGATTGGCCGTAACTTTTTCGACTGTGGGTTGAATTTTCTGGATTCGATACTATCGGGCTTTCCCATTTTCCTATTTAAGTCTTGCGCAGTCGCATAGCATCGCAAAGCCGGAGGTTGTACCGAAGCCATCTGCGGAATAACAACACCAACTCTCGCTCTCACACACACACACACCCTCCCTCCCTTCCTATTTCCATCTCGATTTCAAGATGCCTGGTGCTCCTGGAGCAAGCTCGCGCGGCCGTGGTGGCAAGTTCAGAAAGTTCACCAGAGGAGGTAAATCCAGCTGTCCATAGGCATTGTTGATCAACAACGCAATGCATGGCGTTTTCACATGCTAACCCGGAACCCCACGAAAATAGGTGGCAAGCACTTCTCGCGCAATCTCCAACCTCTCGACTCCGAAGGCAATGCGGTGAGCATGTGGGGCGAGGACGCCCAGCGCAACGAGGACGAGGAAGACTCTGAAGAAGAATCTGAGGAGGAATCCGAAGAGGAAGAGGAGGCCGGCCAGGCCCCAGCTACAGCCAGCGGCGAGGCCAACCGCGAGGACCGAAAAGCCCAAAAGAAGGCTCGGAAAGAAGCCGCCATAGCCAGGCAGAAGAACCGCGTAGTCGAAGTCGGCGATCTGCCTTCTTCAGACGACGAGGAGAGCGACGCGGAACTGCCCGCCAACCCGAACCACTCCTCATCTGCCCGCAAGCAGGCGACCAAAGCGCCCGCAGATGTCGAAGCGATCACCGAGGGTGTCAAGAAGCTGCCCGCCAGTCGACGCGAGAGGGAAGCCGCCGAGGCAGCTGCCGCAAAGGAGAGATATATGAAGCTGCATGCCGAGGGCAAGACGGACGAGGCCAAGGCGGATATTGCCCGTCTCAAGGTCATCCGTGCACAGCGTGAGGCTGATGCTGCTAGGAGACGGGTAAGGCCCACTGGTGTACTTTTTATTTTATTTTTTTCATCTTCCTTGTGTGATATCTTGATGCTGACCATTCCACCTCATTTAGGCCGAGCAAGAAGAGAAAGAGGAGCGAGAAAAGGAGCGGAGAGCTGAAATTGAAGCCAGAGAGGCTAAGTTGCGAGCGCTTGCTGCTGCCCCCAGCAAGAAAACTAGCAAGAAGAAATGAAGCCCTTTTCAGTTTGGACTTCTGCGGAATATCGGCTTGGCAGTGGGAACTAGAATCAATATATCATTCAAAGTACTTGAAATATTGTATAATTGGGCTCACTACTGGGCGCCTAGAGCTACTAAACATACAATTGCTGAATTGGATTCAGCCATTTCTAACAACCACTCTGTAACCATGACGGGTGATGCTCTCGTGACCCTTGCTTGTATACTTTGTAGTACTTTTGAGCTTGTATGATACCTTAAACGTAGATTGTAGAATCAAGCAGCCAAGAGTTGCTCGTTTAATTATTTTATTCCTATAAACTCCATAATTCTACAATTACTCAACAACCTTCAAGTTATTTTAAGTATTATCAAGGCTTTTCTAGCAATCCAATGACCTGGCTGTCAATTTTTCTGGCGCAGGCGCGTTTGCATCGGTCCAGGCACTAAGAGGCTACCCCACAGTGAAAGTTCGCGGTACGGCAGAAAGGTGGAAAAAAAATTGGACACCCCAAAAAAAATTACAGGAAAATTCCCCAGCAAGGCCAGTGGCAGAAAAAAAAAAAAGCATCACCTCACGCCAAACCGCCAGCTATCACCTTGCAGTTTCTACATCATTGGCCGCGGATTCTTCAGCACCGACGGCAGGTATTGGATTATAGGCGCTTCCGCCCTTACAGATTTCTTTCTTCCGTGTATATATACTGCCTTTTCGCGATACCGAAGCTAGGATGGCGGATTCATCACTGCAGGTTCGTTTGGAAGTCCTTTGTCCAGCCCCGCCAGGTGAAAATGCCTGGAAGGGGCTGGGAAACGAGCTGTAGGAACCATTAGCTGACATCGCTGGTTAGGATCGCCTGCGCGATCATGCCAAGGCGTTCGATGGCCTGCTGAGTCTGATTCCAGCCAAGATGTACTATGGCGAAGACACAAGCGTACGTTTTACCGATTTGACCCTTGACCTTACCGACCCAACCCTCTCAATCGGGCGGACACCTGGATTTTATCCACAGCCATGATATGTATGAAGCTATCAAGGCACTGGGGCTGACGCTGGTTGATATGTAGGACCAATGGAAAAAGGAGAAGCAGACAAAGCAGGAGGCAGCAGCCGCCCGGCGAGCCAAGCTGGATCCCGATAGCGCCCTGAACCGCAACGCCAAAGAAGTCATGGAAGAGCGAGCCAAAAACAAGCGGAAGCTGCGGCAGATGGAGCAAGACGAGAATGAGCCTGAGGAGGAAGACTATGAGCCCGTCAATGGCGTTGAGGCTGAGAAGCCCCTCGAGGGTCTGAAGAAGAAGAACCCAGAGACTCCTCAGAAGAAGCCTAATGCCAACGGTGACGCGGATGCTGAGAGTGACGGTGAAGGTGAAGGTGAAGCACAAGATTCCAAGGACACGCCAAAGTTATCAAAAAAAGAAGCAAAGCTAGCTGCAAAGCGAGAAAAGAAGGCCGAGAAGAAAGCCGAAAAGAAAACAAAGCAAGAGTCAGGCGAAGCAGCAACTCCGGCCAAGACTCCAGCCAAAACCCCAGTACCCAAGATTGCTGCCGAGACTGCTAGCACGCCTGTGTCAAAGAAGCAGAAGAACAAGAAGGCGGGAAAGGATGCCGCCAGTCCCTCAAAACCTCAGCCCACTCCCTCAAAATCACAAGAAGCTGATGTCAACCACGACGACAAAGCCGATGAAATCATGCAAGATCAGGTGGACGGTCTGGACCCATCCCTAGACTTTTCTGGTCTGCAGAGAGAAGATGACGGCAGCGCTGTATCAGCACCCGACTCCGAACCTCACTCTCCTACCTTTGACTCAACCGAAACCCCCAATGGCCAGCCTGCATCAGGAGAGCTCGCCAGCACAACCACATCCGTCTCCTCAGTTGCCTCATCAGAAAAGCCCAAGCACATCAAGATTCCTGCAGATACCACCGCTCTGAGAGCCCGTCTTGCTGCCAAGATTGAGGCTCTCCGTGCCGCCAGAAAAGCCGACGGAACGAATGGCAAGCCCATTCGCACGAGACAAGAACTCATCGAGGCGAGAAGAGCAAAGGAGGCACAGCGCAAAGCGCACAAGAAGGAGCTAAGAACGCTGGCGAAGGAGGAAGAGAAGAGGAAACGCGAAGAGGCACTGGCGTCCAACTCGCCCGGTGTTATGAGCCCCAACATTAGCCTCGACGACGCTTCAGGGGGCTTCAGCTTTGGACGTGTGGCATTTGGAGATGGCTCGCAAATGTCCCATGACCTTGGCTATTTCCTCAACAGGAGCAAGAAGAAGGGCCCCTCAGATCCCAAGACGGCGCTTCTCAAGGTACAGCACGAGAAGAAGCGCATAGAAGAACTCGGTGAGGAGAAACGCCAGGACATTGAGGAGAAGGAGACCTGGCTGAATGCTCGCCGCCGTGCGGAGGGCGAGAAGATCCACGACGACGAGGCCCTGCTCAAGAAGGCCGTCAAGCGCAAGGAGGTAGCCAAGAAGAAGAGCGAAAAGGCATGGAAGGAGAGAGCCACGGGTGTCGCCCAGGCCCAGCACGCGAAGCAAAAGAAGCGCGAAGAGAACATTAAGCAGCGACGCGAGGACAAGCTGCTGCGCCGGTCGGGCAAGAAGAAGAAGGGCGGCGCCACGAAGAAGAAGGGTGGACGACCTGGCTTCGAAGGAAGCTTTGGAGTTGGCGGGAAGCGCAAGTAAAGAGACGACTTGGCGACAGTTCGCATGTAGCCCCCTTTTGTCGGGCCTGTCGTGTTGTTCGATAAAGGAAAAGCTTTGTACCTATTTCATGGCCGTCCATCTCATGAGCCTGCATGGCAGTTCTCTGGTTGTTCTTGTTTCCATTTGCTTTGCTTTTTCTTCTTCTCTTTTGCTTGTTGGACTTTTTTCTTTTTTCTATCTACATAGGGCGAACTAAGCGTCGGAGGCGCAGGGCATGGCATCATTTCAAATGTTGACCGTATAGGAGGGCAGGGGAGGCTTTACGGGTCATTTGTGGTTATGTATGGCCGTTTTGAAGGGCGGCAAAAGTGTTCTAGGTATTTCACTCACGATGGCTGACGAGGTTTAATACTACATTGCAAATAAACAAATGAAGAAAAAAAAGGTCTCTCTTGATCGTGTACAAAAAATGCTACATATTGTGTTTTTTCCCCCCGTGAAAGAAAGAAAAAATATGAAATATGATGTGGGCAGAAAAAGGAGGTTGGAATTGACGCCGTACAAGATTGCGTTTCTCCCCAAAATTCAGCATTACAAAAAATCATACGCAAAGCATACATACAGCACACACATCTCATTCTCCAAGTTTCCCTCTTCCAACTTCTCTTTCCCCCCCTTCCCCCGTCAGAACGTGGTAGAGCAGCAAACATTTCAGAAACAAGTAAAAACAAGAAAAGAAGGCGAATAAAATTAGTAAAAAAAAAAAGGACTTCCCATCTAGGCAAGGCAAGGCAAGGCAAAGGACTCGCTTCTTGATCTCTCTCTTTTTTCCTCTCTCTCCCTCACCACCCTTGACTTCCCTTTTGTTCCCATTCCCTTCTCATATACCCTTTCACATCTCCTTTCGTCATATATCCTTTCACAACCCCTTTCGTCCTTTCTTTGTGTGTGGTCGTATTTCATTTCAGCCGTTAACCTCCCGACAGCAGTGAAAAAAATGAAGAAAAAAATAAAGAGATGTAAAACCCTCCCCGCCCCCATTTCCCACTTCCCCCTTTTCCCAAGATAAAGTGACAAAGAAGGCAAAAATTTCCGATATTTTTTTGAGTACTTGTTTTTAGATGAGCATGGAAGAGGGGAGGTTGGATGAAAGGGAGGTTTTGTGGTGCGAGATTTTTTTAGAGAAGATGTATCCGTAGAAGGAAGGGGAGTCGATTTGGCCTTTTGTTTTCTGTCATCATTACAATCGAATTAGGAAGTGGTATAGTGGTCGGTTCGTCCAGAGCCGTTCGGGATTTATAGAAGCGAGTCAAGTCTGGTAAAGACGCTCAGACAGGCTGCCACGATTTCGAGCTGCAGTTCCTTGTCCTTGGCCTTGTTCACCTCCTACATTGCAACACCATATTAGCACTATATCCTCTTGCGCATAATCTGCCACAAAACGGCGCATCTCACCTCGGCTATGACCTGCGGTAGGTTGGCTCCAATGCCATTGCCCGTAGCCTTCTTGCCAAAGGGGTACTGGCTGTAATCCGCCAGCAGCTCGTCCGTCTGCGCAAACGCCCGCTCCCTGGCCTCGTGGCCCAGCGTGGACAGCGCATTCTCCAGCACGTTGGCGGCGTATGCGGCACACACCATGGACACGGTGCGCAAGTAGCGGAACTCGAGGTTCTCGGGCAGGAATTGGCTGCCGTTGAGGACGACGGTGCGCTGGGTCAGGACGTTGCGCACGCGGCGGCGAATCTCCTCCTTGGCTCCGCCGTCGGCAACGGGGTGGGTGGCCATGTCGAAGAGAAGGAAGTTACGCTTCTCCGTCCGTAGGATGCCCTTGTCAACCAGGCCCTTGGCTAATCGTTCGCGGACCTGCTTGAGCTGGTATCCTATCTTCATCAAGTTCCAAGTCTCGCCTGGTTTTCAGAGCATTAGCCAATGCATTGGTCAGGTACATACATATTCACGACACACAAGGCCGCGGCAATGTCGCAGGCTACACAAATTAGGGTGGGGGAGAGAGAGGTAGGGGTAGCAGTACCGCTCATCAGATCAATCCAGGAGCTGACGCTCATCTTTTCGCTCTGCTTCATCATCTTGAGAGCCTCGTCGAGCAGCACCTCGCCGGTAAGGGTATCGTCTATCACTTCAATGTTTCGGTCTGCCAGGGGGAACCGTCGCCGTGCTGGATCCTTTTCCATGCTGATGCGCCCGCGGAAGGCAAGCTCCAGCACGATGCATCCTCGGAGCGCGTACGAAATGTTGTCGTTCCAGAACGACAGATACCCCTAATCACAAGGCTTCGGTCAGCAATTGGGCGCCGCCACGCAAGCAAGCAGACACACGCACCTGTTTGTCCTTGAGACCAAGCAGCAGCACCTCCTCCATCATGGTCAGCTTGGGCTGCTTGCTCCGCTCGGCCGACTCGCTAATGTCTCGAGGGTCAAAGGCAATCTTGTGGCCGTTTTCGCCGCTCTCGTAGCTCGTCTCGGGGCCGTTGTCTCGAGCGTCGCGGGTCGAATTGGTCCTCGAGACGCCGTTGCTGCTCTCGCCCTCGGTGCCAGCGACGCCGCCAGCTCCACGGCGTCGCGTCAAGCCTGACGAGGACATGCTGACGGCTTGGTAGAGTGTTGGACAGAGGTGTCGATTAGGGAGGATGCGCCGATTCTGGCGAGCGTCGTCGGATCGTCAAAGGAGCCCAGCCCCAGACCAGCGAGTCGGTGAGAATCGGCGAGCGAGGCGGCGGGCGAGGGGCTTTTAAACAATGAAAAGAAACGGCCAATGCAGCAGAGGGACCCCAGGCCGATGTTGGACAGCGCTGTCACGCACAAGAGTTGTATGGTCTGGCAAATCTGCGAAAGGTCCACAGGCGTCTAGGAGAGATGAGGTCCCTGGTTGGTGGTGGGCCGCGTCAATGATTCGTCCAGGCCTGAGGCTCTGTGCCGTAGCAAGGATTTGATTGATTGATGCCAATGGCGGGAAATTTCCAGCGCAACAGAGCGACCAGCCAAGTGCCTAGTTGCGGCGATTACAGCGCTAACGGGCCCTGAAAACACCAACTGATGAGACGGCTACGGAGCTGTGCCGCACTGACGACACCGGCGCTAGGGGGAGCTTTCGGCGGGCTTGGGGGGTTTGGAGTGGGCTGGGATTGATTGATTTGAGCCCTGGCGCAAAATGGAGCAGCCGCGTGTACTCGCAGCACTTGGCATCCATGGATCTGTACTCCGTGCAGCGTGATAAGGTACCTAGCAAGAGTACGTGTAAATACGATAAGCTTAATGCAGGACTTTTGACTCTGCGATTGGATGTAATCCGGCAAAATTGGCTGAACCATGAAACAAAAGAGGCGATGAGACTTGATACGAAGTGGTTGACGGGGAGGTTGAAGGCTGTGCCGTTCTGCATATGTCTCAGACACAGGGACTACTGGCGGAATATTACAGACTGTCAAGGTTGCAACTAAGGCGCAGTTTTGGAGCTAACGTCTATACGAATTGAGGCCGAGTTGAAAACCAAAAAGAGAGACAAAGAGAGCGGGAGAAGCCTTCCATGTTCTATTATTAGCATTGAACCGGATTACCAATCAATCGAAATACAATTCGCGCAATTGAGGTTTCAGGGATCTGATACTGAATAGTTGAGGTCTTATTCTGTTGATACTCCATTGACATCTTGTGTGATGATTTGCCAGAGATCGATACTGTGCACGTGCCGGGCTTTGCTCAGCCTGGGAAGGAGGCAAGCCGGAAACTGCCCCATTCGGTAGCCAACAGCAAAGGCCACGTAAAGGAACGCTTCTCCACTCTCAACGTCAGGGAATTGTTACTCAACACAAAACTAGGCCATTGGCTTGATATCTGGTGATGTTCGACCTGCAGAACACATCATGAGATAACTTTCTACCGGTTTCTCATGAGAAACAGGCTAGATTTTACAATCTACTTCTTTCCATCCTCTAAAGAGCGTCATGATGCGGACAATGAACGAGGGCGCGGGCGTGGCGTCCATATCCCATGTCTGTCTCCAATCAAGATGATATGCTCCAACAAATAGTTCAGGGCCGCCATATAAATCCCAAGTTTGTGTCTTGTGGTTCACGGGATATTATACCGGGCTTCATCAATCATTCATCTATACGGAATTGTGTTTGCAACATGGCAGTCTCTTCGTGAGCATACAGGCTTGAACAGACACCAGCGCTTACAAGCAGCTTACACGCGGGTGTGCTTGCATAGCTGGTAGGTAGGCACCTCTCATTTTACATTCATGGATACTCTCCTCTGAGTCTACATGTATACTAACCTTGAACTTCACAGAAAATCACTTTACACATGGATCGATGATAGCATCAAGCCTTCTCCTACACACCAATCTAGCAGCATCTCGGCCTTTGATATTGACTGCCTCATATCCATGGCTCCAATGCTGTGCCATCCCTTCCCTTGCAGCTCGGGAGACGCTGCGATCGCTGCACCGAGACCCTGCAGTACTGGACTGCTGACCAGCTGGCGGGTTCCGTACCCTTATATACCAAGATTGTTCAATGCCCTTCAACAGCGAGCGGCCCACTTGGTAATGGCTTGGTCGGCAAGGCAGCGCGATGTGACTTGGGAGGGGACTTCCCAGGTCGCACGGCTCCTTACGACGGAAGCCACCGCCAGGTCAGGAACTCTCAGACACGGCCCGCAGCCCTGGATGGCCGACGCGTAGACCCCACCCGTCGCACGTTCGAGCTGTTGGTACCCGCAAAGAAATACCCAGGGGAAACCCGGGCGCGCAATAGGATCTACGCTGAACCCCAAGATGGATCGTTGGGCGTATAAGTTTTTTTTTTATTCCTTTTCACAATTCTTTTTGCCTTTCGTGATGGCGTCTGTGTGTTTTGTCTTCCTGCGTCGGTATGCGATGTTGCATGTGGTTGCGGCCTCGAGATATCTCCAAGCCATTCAACCACAGGCGCCGTGTCCAAAGGTACTTTGCGATCAGGTATCAGTTGTCCAAGGCTGCCGAAACCTGCACGGTCTCCTCGTGGTCGGGGTTCGATTCCTCTTCGGCGCCGTCCCTTTTTTTCTTTTTTCTTCTTTTTTCCCGTGATGAATGATGAAATCAGGCACGCCCAATAGCTGCATGCTTCAGTATTATTATTCACGGCATCTGTATGGGCGCAAAGTGCTTGAAGTGGTATTCTTTCGTGTGTGTATTCTCACGGTCCATCTGCGTAATGAATATCAAGATGCAGAAATTGTAGACAGTGAACGCACCATAGCTACAGTAGCTACTAGGTAGTTTAGTGTGCAGTTGCTTGCGTCTGCTAATTCCTCCCCTATATCTGATCCCAAATCCTATGAGTGCCCTGTGTTCCTGCTTCGTACCACTAATTTTCCAGTGCCCATGAGATCAATCATCTCTTCACGCCTTTGTGCCCACCGTTTCCTTCCATAGTTCATCAAAGTTGATGTTTTCAGCTTCAAAGAGCTCTCGAATCTGCTTGGCCGCTGCTTCTTGCTTCTCCGGGCCGAATCCCCCTGGCTGAGTTGACTCAAATTGTACAATCTCGATCCACCGGAAAAACAGGTTCTCTTTGCCCATAGCTGTAAGGGCATCCCGAAAGGCGAAAACTTGTCTCCTCTTTTCGTCCTCCTCGGCCGATATGGCCATCTTAAGATCGTGGCAGATCCAGCCGTAGTCCTGGTGATACACCAAAATGACATTCCTAAACGCCTCGAGAGCGACGTCCTTCTTGTCGACAAGTTTGTGGGCGAGGACCATGCAGTTCCAGTCCAGATCCCACTTGTCGTTCATGAGGAGATAGCCAGTCTTCTGCTCCTGGAGCATGGGCGACGTCGCTTGCTGGGTATAGGCAAGCAAAATCTTCTTCGAGTCGGCATCCTTGAAGATGTCGCGCAGCATCTTGTCCCAGTCACGGCTGCGGCGGACGTAAATCTCCTTGTCCCGAAAGCCCACGTTCCATCGCCACCGCGTCGGGTTTCCATGTGCGGTGCCGAGCGTAAACTCAACAGGCCAAGGCCAGACGAAGACGAACAGCACAAAGTCGATGAACATGACGATGCCGCGCTTCCAAACTTCCCAGGACAGCTCCGACCAGGACGCCTCATGAAAGGGGAACGTCATCTCGTTGGGGTGGCCAAAACCCGACATGAAGAGTTTCCAGTACCAGGGGAGGATGGAGTACATGCGCCAGACGAAAAGAATGGCGACGCTCACGTTCAGGGTGACGGGCACGAGGAACATCTTGCGCTTGAAGGCGGCGGGTTTGGCGTCGATGTGCGTGATGTAGATGTGCTTCTGCGAGAGCTCCTGGATGAAGGGCTCCAGCACCTCCGGAGGCCGCTTGAACGGCGCTGGGGGGTCCAAGCTGCCATTGGTGCCGGAGGAATTGGATGTGGCAGATGCCTTTTGTTTCCCACTTCTCTTGGAGGGGGCCATGGCGAACGCTGTGCCTGATTCCTGAGAATCAGTTTGGTGAGTTGGCGATGCGCAGCCGTTGTAGGTGTTTTTAGTAAGTGAGCTTCAGGGGAATGTGGTATCTTTTGGCCCCAGCAAAACTCAGGTCCGACCGCCTTGTAAGCTGTATCCACAGCGAAATCGCCACAAGACTTGTAAAAAAAAAAAAGAGGAGGAAAATCAGCTGTAAGGAGTAATTATATGAATTGTTTGAGAAGTTCTTTGTGGCGGGCTCAACTACAAAGACGTGTCTTACATGTAATCGAAATGTACGAGGTCGTGTGCCATGCTCTTGTTGTAAAGATGAGCTTCGTGGCATGGCTTCTTATCGATTTAGTAGCCCGTTTTGAGTTAGCGACACGGTTAGTAGATCTCAGGTACTAACGAACTGCTACCCGAGACCATCAGCAGGGGAAGAGACGTGTGGAGGAACAGATTGATCTACGGGTAATGTATATACATGATATGGAAATGAAGAGAAGAAATCTAGAGGAGAGATCAATTTAATGTATATAATTAACAAAATTACCGAAAATGTGGTTGTTGCAGTAAATTACACAACTTGCAGACAATCCTATCCTGAGATGCCCCTCCATGTACTTCATCATCGAACTGTAGGAAAAAAAAAAAGATATATCCCGCTAAGCCTAGAACAAGAGCTAACCTTTCGACCAAAGACCCAGCAATCCTCAAGCAGCATCTCCATTCATACACATCTCTTCTACCCAATGTCGACGGGAGCTTTGCGTGAGCTTCATCGTCATTCCTTGTTGCAATGTTGAGAGCTCGCGCGTGGAAGGTTTGCACTTTTGCCGCCCAATTGAGCTCTGTATTCCCGATGCGATAACTGACATCATACAATCCAGGATCGCAGCAATCCGTTTGTGTGCACGCTTTGTCGACAGAAGCTGGCTGTTAATGCCGGATCGCAGCATGCACGATTGCTGTCCACCTCCTCTATCTCAACGAGGCCTTTAAGTGCGCTGCGAGAGCTTGCCACCGACCGCAGCGCCGTCTTCTCCTGCCAGGCCCGATCATTGTCTCGGACGGCATGTCTCAACAACTCTGCAAACAATGAGGGGCCTCCCAAGACGGGAGGATTCCCAGGCGCATTCTCGAACACTAGAGCGGGTGGTTGGGGCACATTTGCAAAAGCAGACACGACATCTGGGGCTACGACTGCGGCAGATGGACTGCTGCCGCACGAGCGACTGGCCCGGCGGCAATCAGCGGCGACAGAGAGTGTGCAGACAGACAAAAGGAACGAGCCTAAAAGGAACGAGCCTAGAAAGAATACAGGAAACCAACGCAGGAACACTCCACAAGCGACCAAGTCAAGATCAGTCCTGGCCGACGTCTTCAAAACCAACCGAGAGCCGCGCGCTCCGCCAACCCCAGAGTCTTGGTCTTCTCCGCAGTCTGAGGGTAGCGAAGCTGCAAAGAAGCCGTCGAGGCTATCGATACCCACTGATACCTTGGCTCGTCCAGGGAAGCCCACTGGAGAACAGACAACACGGTCAACAAATGGCAGTCTCAAAACAACTGGATGGGGTTCTTTCAGCAACCGCAAGGCCGACGTACCTCCCCACACGCATGGAGTAGACCCTCGTGGAAACCAATCCGGCGTGTGGAACGAAATCACCAAATCTAGGAAGCTTAAGACGAAGGTAAAGCTTGGAGCGAGACCGCATGCGCATGGCCATGAACCCAAGGCTTCAACCACCCAGCCATCCTCAACCCAAGAACCCGCAACTCAAGATTTCTGGGGAGAACTGGAAACTAGAGCCACAGGATTTAGGGAAAAGGCCAAAAGCAAGAATGAAAATCAACCTGTGGATAGGAGGAAGAAAACACAAGATGCTCAAGACAAACGAGACTCCCTAGGGGAGACATTTACATCCACACCCAAAACTGAGGACGATGCTCAACTCCAGAAACAAAGACGAAAGTCCAGATTTGAAGTGGAGGAGCAGCAAGAGCCTGAGAAACCTCGATCTAAAAAGGGAAAGAAGTCACAAAGAGTGTCACAAGCCTATGAAGACGAAGACTGGGATGACGAAGCCGTGCACCGCTGGGAGCAGAAGCAGCGTCGCAAGGCGGAAAAGGAGGCAAAGAAGCAGAAAGTCGTGGAAGAGCCACAGACCGTCCCGATATTCCTCCCAGAATATATCAGCGCATCAAACTTGTCCAGAGCTCTAAAGCAAAATGTCACCCCTTTTCTGCAGGACATGGAGGAAATGGGCTTCGAAAACATCACTAGCGACACAATCTTCACTGGTGAAACTGCGGCTCTCATTGCAATGGAATATGGCTTCGAGCCTACTGTTGATACCGGATCCCTTCGAGATCTCCGAACTCGTCCTCCGCCGGCAGATGTCTCAGTCTTGCCGTCTCGTCCTCCCGTGGTCACGATAATGGGCCATGTTGATCACGGCAAAACTACTTTGCTGGACTGGCTTCGGAAGTCCTCCGTCGCCGCTCAAGAGCACGGCGGCATCACTCAGCACATTGGTGCGTTTGTTGTGAAAATGTCGTCTGGCAAGTCCATCACATTCCTCGACACTCCCGGCCATGCTGCCTTCTTGTCGATGCGTCAGCGCGGAGCGAACGTGACAGACATCGTGGTGCTCGTTGTTGCTGCCGATGATAGTGTCATGCCCCAGACGCTTGAAGCCTTGAAGCATGCTACGAGTGCCAAGGTGCCCATCATCGTCGCTATTACAAAGGTTGACAAGGAAGATGCTCGGATTGATCAAGTAAAAGCGGATCTTTCTCGCCATGGAGTTGAAATCGAAGACTACGGTGGCGATGTGCAAGTTGTCTGCGTCAGCGGGAAAACAGGCCTTGGCATGGAAGATTTGGAGGAGAATATCGTCACACTTTCCGAAATCCTGGATGTTCGAGCCGAAGATGATGGTATGGCCGAAGGATGGGTTCTAGAGTCTAGCATCAAGCCTCAGGGCAAAGCCGCGACCATCTTAGTCAAGAGAGGAACACTCCGCCCAGGTGATCTGATTGTCGCCGGCAAGACTTGGGCAAAGATTCGTGTGCTGCGCAATGAAGCTGGTCTCGAGCTGGATTCTGCTCCTCCCGGAACACCTGTCGAGGTTCTGGGCTGGCGAGAGCTACCCACTGCTGGAGAGCAGATTATCCAATCTCCTGACGAAGGAAAGGCGAAAACGGCAGTTGAGTACCGCTTGGAAATGGCTGAGCGCGAGCAAAGCTCCATCCAACTCGCAGAGCAGGAACAGCGACAGCGTGAAAAGGCCGCGGCTGACGCAGCAGCAGCAGATGCCGACGGCGCTTCAAACACCGCTACAGAATCAGCTGAGACTGGAATCTTAACGCAAAACTTCACAGTCAAGGCGGATGTTGTTGGATCCGTGGAGGCGGTTTGCGGAACCATCTTGGAGCTGGGCAGCCACGAGGTGCAGCCCAAGATCCTGCGATCCTCTGCTGGGCAGATCACCGAGTACGACATTGACCACGCGGCGACGTCCAACAGCATCATTGTCAACTTCAACATCAACATCCCTCCGCATATCAAGCAGCGAGCCGAAGAGGCCAAGGTCAAGATTCTCGACCACAAGGTCATCTACCACGTCGTTGACGACGTCAAGGCGGCGCTGTCGGACATCTTGCCGATGAATATCTCGTTCCGTGTTAATGGCGAGGCCGATGTCCTGCAGGTCTTCCCGATCAATGTCAAGAAGCGTGTGTTTAGAAACATTGCCGGATGTAGAGTCCGAAACGGCTCCATCAAGAAGTCGTCTCGCGTAAAGGTGCTTCGCCGAGGCGAGGTAGTCTACGACGGTATGTACAATGTGACTTGTCTAAATTGTGAGATGTAGATGGACGTTTGAGTGCTAACTTATACACAGGCAAGATAGACACTCTTAAGCACGTGAAGAAGGATGTTCAGGAAATGGGCAAGGGAACAGAATGTGGTATTGGCTTGGAAGACTTTGAGGATTTCCAGGCAGATGACCAGATTCAGACGTATGAAGAGATTAAGGAGAGGCGGAGCTTGTAATATGTACATGCGATGGCAAAAGAAAAGAGGCGGCATTGACATATAGACATGTAAAATATGTACGATATGGATGGACGTGTACGAGTATAGCTGCAACGCACGGAAAAAAGGCATTCCATTCTTCTCATGAATTGGTTGTTAGGAAGGGAAGAGAAAACAAAATATAGAATGACGAGATTTCACTATAGAGGGCATTCGCATATTGCATCAATCGTGGCATTCAATATATATCATGTACAAAATCCCTACCATCTACCCGGCGCAGAAACAACATTCGACGAAAACGTCCTCGTCGTAATCGCCGCCCTCGCCCTCTCCTTCTTCAGCTTCTCCAGCCCTATCCTATCCGTGACCGGCGTCGCAGCAATAATGTTGTCAAACTCGTCGTCATCGTCACCACTGCCCTCTCCGTCCTCACTACTATCGCCGCCATTGTCGTTGTCGGAATCTGGTTCAATGTCCAGGTCAGCCTTGAAGCGCTGCTGTGGACGGGGTATTGTCGAGGGCTTTTGCTTCTCATCGACGTTGGGATTGGGGTTTGTGAATGTTTTTGAGGCGAGCACTTTGCGGCGGATTTCCTCCATTGCAGCGTCATCGTCGCTGTCGTCTGACAGGGCGTACGGGTCTTTGTCTTCGTCTTCCCCATCTTCGTCCTCTTTATCCTGATCTTTTTGTTTGGGTGGCCGTTTGCCTAGGTATATGCCGTCTATGCTTCCCTCCTCTTCGGAATTTTCATCGTTGTCTGAGTTGTCTTCATCATCCTCCTCTTCGTCCTCATCGTCGTCTGAATCTATTGGTGCTCTTCTGTTGGTGTTTCCGCTGGTCCAAATGTCATTACCCTCCTCTCTGCTCTCAGCATATTCCTGCTCCAGCCTCTCCATCCACTCTTCCTCCGTCTTCTTAACTTCGGCCTCGTCTGCACAAGCTGCATACCTCTTCAACAAGCTCGAATTAATCTCCAAAAACGACGGCCCGTATGAGAAAGGCGCTAGAATCTGCTCTGCCCAGTCCAAGTGACCACAAATAGCAAAAGCAGCAGCCAATGCCTCAACGCAATTCAACCTCCAAGGCTTGCCGTAATTGACCGTGTTGGCAGCAACGAGATACGGCAACAACCTCTCACACTTGCCGCCCACCTTATTCCACTGCACCTCCTTGGTCCGAGCCCACGAGCACTCGACGACGGCCGCTCCAAACTGGTCCATGAGCTCTCTGTCGGCGGGCGAAATGACCTTTTTGCCGTTGGGAGTGATGATGACGCCGCCGTGGCGCTGGCCGAGGTGCAGCTCGCGCATCATGCCCAGCTTCATGAGTTTCTTGCCGGAGCATCGCTTGGGATCGCAGTGGCCCAGATCCCAGCAGGCGGCCTTGAAGAGAGGGCGGCCTGCTGAGGATTCGGCATCGTCGTCGTCTCGATGGCGGGGTTGGCGAGGAGGACCGCCGCCACGACCGCCGCCGAATTTCTTGCCTCTGGCGGCAAAGTCTTTCTTGTGTCGTACCATGATTTGTGTTGATTTGTTGTAGATCTGAGTGTCGTCTTTGTCTAGAAAGAACCGGCGAGTCTCGACTTGAAGATAGCGGTTGAAGCACAAAATGTTGGTGGGTTGATGATGTAAGGAGGATTTTTTTTCTTATCGGGGTGATTAAGGTCCAGGGTCTTGCTAACAGCTCCAGGTACCCCTCCATTGCCGGAAGAGGCATATCCAGATGAGGTACCTCTTTTGAAGCTTCTACATTGTGCTGTACAGGGCAAAAAGATGATGCTGATTAACGCCTATGTGGCCATTCAATTCATAAATATTGTTCCTTGTGAGTAATTATAGCAAAATAGAGTCCTAAATAGAATAAATTCACTCATATTATACTTGGATTGACGCTCTGTAAGATGCCCCTCGCAAAGTACCCGCCGTTCTCACCGGGCTGCCGGTGCTTAAGAGCCCCCCGCTGGCGAATATCCAACCCCCCGGATAAGTGCATAATCTATGACCCAACTCCATCACCGCAGTAGAGGCAGCCAATCGCCAGCCAACCTAGAATAGACAGCTCGTACTCACTCCAAGCACAGTGACCACATCGCCAGAGCGGAGGCGAATGGCTCTACAAGTCGACGAACCAGCGTTACCACTGCGGCGTTGAAGGAGCTGCGATTAGGCAGCAAACGAGGTACGGCCATTGTGCAGCTGCGGCCACGTCGTCGTTTGGCCACTTCTGACCGAGATCCAGCTTGACCGAACCGAGTCGGCGCTCGCAGCTTGAGGATTCATTCATTCACAGCGTGTGTGTATCTAGCATTCTAGGAAGGAGAGATAGACGATAGCCACCTCTCTACTCCTACAACTGCGAGCTCGAGCCTCAGACCAGCGCAATACCCTGGCGAGCAAACAGACAGACAGAGTGACGAACAAGCGAGCACCTCGAACATACACAACCAACCATACCAGATGGAAGCTGCCTCTGCTCGCGCGGCGGCCCGCGACCGCTGGGGAGATGTCGGCCGCGCGCCATCTCAGCTCTTGCGCTTCATCCAGGGAGCCTGTAGCCCCGAAAACTACGAGCCCAACCTGGCGCTCAATCTCGAGATCTCGGACCTGATCAACAGCAAAAAGGGCACCGCCCCTCGCGAGGCTGCCACTGCCATTGTCGGCTTCGTCAACCACCGCAACCCCAACGTCGCCCTGCTTGCCCTCAGCCTGCTCGACATCTGCGTCAAGAACTGCGGCTACCCTTTCCACCTGCAGATCAGCACCAAGGAGTTCCTCAACGAGCTGGTGCGGAGGTTCCCGGAACGCCCCCCAATCCGCCCGACCCGCGTCCAGGCCAAGATCCTTGAGCTGGTGGAGGAGTGGCGCATGACGATATGCGAAACGAGCCGCTACAAGGATGACTTGGGCTTCATCCGGGACATGCACCGCCTGCTCAGCTACAAGGGCTACATGTTTCCCGAGGTGCGGAGGGAAGATGCTGCTGTTTTGAACCCCAGCGATGTAAGTTTTGGTCCCCTCTCCGGCAGATGCGCCTTTAGTTCAATTGCGCTGGGATGATGTATGATACATGGACAAGATGCTAATAACTCATCTGGTTGACAGAATCTGAAATCGGCCGAGGAAATGGAGGAAGAAGAGCGAGAAGCGCAATCAGCCAAGCTGCAGGAGCTCATTCGTCGGGGCACGCCCGAGGACCTCCAGGAAGCCAACCGCCTGATGAAGGTCATGGCCGGCTACGATACTAGATCCAAGACAGACTACCGGGCCAAGGCTGCCGAAGACGTCAGCAAGATCCAGGCCAAGGCGAGACTGCTGGAAGAACGACTCGCGGCCTTCCAACCCGGAGACAAGATGCAGGATGGCGACGTTTTCAGCGAGCTCGCTGCCGCCTTGCAGAGCGCCCAGCCCAAGATCCAGAAGATGTGCGAGGAGGAGTCGGACGATCACGAGGCCGTGGCCAGGCTGCTGGAGATTAACGACAGCATACATCGTACAGTCGAGCGCTATAAGCTGATGAAGAAGGGCGACCTCGAAGGTGCTGCTAAAGTCGCAGCTGGCGTTCCTCTGCCGTCGCAGCCATCAGGATCGAACTCTGCGGCAAACGAGTTGTCACTTATAGACTTTGATGGCGATGCTTCGCAGAACAACGGCAGCAACGGTGCAGGTTCATCGCAGGCTGGCGGATTGGAGAACGATCTCCTCGGCTTGGATATCAGTGGCCAGTCGAGCACGTATGGACAGGGCGGCGGTATTGCCCTTGGATTTGGCGCAAATCAAAGTAAGCTCGCGCAAATTTGGTACTCATGTGTATAAAGGAACCCCTGACAGCTAACTTGATGTAATAGATATTCCTGGGCCCGCGCTACTATCCTCCCTCACCCAAGGGAGCACCGCCAGAGGAGCTGGACAGAACGACACGCCGCCTCCGTTCTCCCAGTTTGCCTCCTTTACATCTCCTCCCGCCTCACAGTCCGCCACGCCCCAGCCCAACTTCCAGCAGCAGCAGCAGCAGCAGCAGCAAGCACCCCCTCCAGCCGTCTCCAACGCCTTTGCCTCCTTTTCCACCGGCCCTCCCGCGCCTCAACCCGCGGCCGTGTCCAACGACGACGACGAATGGAACTTTTCGTCCGCGCTGCCTGCCGAATCAGTGCCCGCCAAGCCCAGGGAACATAGGGGAACTGCCAGCAACTCTGGCTTGAGAACCGACTTTCTGGCGAAGCGCAGCACGGCCGTTAGCAACGCCATCAACATCGTGTTTGCCTTTTCAAACAACACCGCTCAGCCTATTAATGAGCTACACTTTCAACTAGCCGTCACAAAGGTAAAACGTCCAACAACCCCCTGATTCGAAAACCCTCTTCAATTGCTAACTCAAAGTTCAACTCAGGGCTACGAACTCCAACTCAAACCCCAAACAGGCCGCTCCCTCGCCCCCAAGCAGAGCCGCGGCGTCACCCAAGAAGTCGACGTCTGGCACACCGGCAACAGGAACCAACGCGTCGACTCCGTCAAGCTCCGCTGGCGAGCGTCGTACAAGGTCGGCGAGGAGGTGAAGAATGAGATGGGCGAGATTGCAGAATTTAGCCTTGCGTAAATAATCATTACCATTTTTCCCTCTTTCTTTTCAACTTCTGTTGTGTTTCTTCACAAATTCACACACTTTGACACATATATAAGGAGGTGGAGGATGGAAAACTTGAAGAAGAGAATTGTCTATTTTAGTCTGTTTCTGTATACAGAAAAGAGTATTTTTTGCCTGGGACGCTACTAGAGGGAGAGCTTCGTTGGGCGGAGGCATAGCGCTTGAAAATTTAGTTTTTTTTTTCCATACATGTCTCTTCGTCATCAATAATAATTAAAGGAAAAAAAAAAGAAAAAAGAAGAAAATGGAAGAACACAAATGATAAGAGAAGTGAAAAAGGAAACAAAAACAGTAGAAAGTAGAGTAGTAAAAACCGAAATCAACAAAGCCGGTCAGAAAAAAAACACAGAAACGGCCATCTATTTTCACGCCCCATTATGCACATGACCCAAAAGTGAACGGCATTCCATCCTGTCAGGTCTGAACCCAGTTGAATACTCTTTCTCCCCTTCACGCAGTCTCCTCCCACATGGTTTCCATCATCCGTGTAAACGCCGCCGTCAGCCCAGATGTCCCTCCTTGATACAATTCCCAGACAGAAAAGAAAAGAAAAACACAAGCCGATGGAAAGAGATGAGAAAAACAAAGCTTTAAAAAGAAAATCAAACAATGTCTGTGCCAAGGCAGGAGATTATCGTGCCGCAAATGATGTTTAAGGAAATAAAGGTTCTTTTAACACAGAGATGCTCGGTTCGTGACGAGTGGTAACGCGGTTTCCGTATGACCCCCTTGTCGTTTAGTTGTTCGCAGGGCTTCCAGGATGTCGTCCAGAGGGGGGATCGAGAAAACAAAAAGAGCATCATCAACCCGCCAGCCCATGGCTGCAAAGCGGAAACGAGATAAAATCGTGCGTCGGTCGCTAATATTAATCGCACAGGCCTGCTGGGAATTAGAAAAGCTGCTGAATAGCTTCTTGAAACGTTCACAACTTCCGTAACAACTTCGGTATCTTCTTATTTCTGGGAGAGCGTCGACAATCATCCTCCGCCGTTCGTTTCTTCTTCTAAGAACCAAGCTCGCGGACGGATAATGACGGGGTGGTGGGCTGGAGAGGGTATCCGTTGGACGATGCTTTCGCCATGCTCTCTCTTTCTGCCTTTTCCCGCTCTCGTTGCGCCTTTTCGGACTTCGTGATACGAGGTTTCCGTGTGACCGCACCGCCTCGGGAACCTGGACCGCCGCCGCGTCCAGTGGTGGCTCCTCCTCTTGTCGCGCCTCCTCGGCCACCGCCTCGACTGCCTCGTCCACCGCGTCCGCGCTTAGGACGTTCCTCATGTCTACAGTGTCAGAGTTAGCAAGTGAAAATGATAAAAGGGGTTTGCCCCAGAAACGCTGGGATGAGATTGATACATACCCCGCAGCTGGTTTCTCAACCTCAGGAACCAAGGGGCCCGAATAAACGAAGAAGCCGTCTCGGCTGGCGGCAGCTTGAGCCTCCCAGAGCAGTTCAGAGTCGTCCACAAAGTCGTCATCCACATCGTATTGGTCCTCCTTGAAGTTTCGCTTCTTCTTTGGCTTGGCTTGGGCATCGGCGCCACTCACTCCACCGTTTTCGGGATTGCTGCCTTCAGCATCGGACAAGTCGACTGACATCTCATCACCAGACTCACGCCCGGATTCGACCTTTTCCAAGGACGCAGCCGCTGCAGCGATTCGAGCTTTGCGGTCTCGGTCGGCGGCAAGACGGGGATGTAAGGCATCCCAGCCGTACTGATCCTCCGCCATACGCATGAAGTTTACGTATTTGTTAGTTTCTCCCGCTGAGATGGGGATGGTGAGGACGATAGTGGGCGTCTCCTTTTCCTCGCCAGGGCGGGCTCTGCCGAAATCGAGAATCGATCTCTCGTCCATCTCCATGATTGTCTCATCCAGATAGTCCGTCTTTGGTGTCGAGACGCCGGTGATGGGCTTTTGCTTCGGCGAGACCTTCTTCACAGGCCCGTTTGCAATTGTGGTAAAGTTTGCGTGGTCAATAACTGGTCGTGGCGCCGGAGGCGTAGGAGTGGGGGCGTCACGTTTTATCTCTGGGACCGCAGGCTTTAAAGCAGGAGTTTGAGCTGGCGTGGAAGCTGTTGTCTTGGGCACATAGGACGGGGAAGGCGGCAGCGGGGTAGCCTCTTGAGTCTGCAAGCGAGACTGAGGTACAGCAGGCGGGTATGGCTGGTGGGATTGGCTGGGCGATGCCTTGGTGGATGGCTGTGGCTCAATCATGCTGGCAATAGACGGCGAGCGGTGTGATGGCTGAACCGCTAGGGTGGCTCGCGGAGACCCAGCCGCTGAAGAGTAATGCGAAGTTATGGTTTCTCGGACAGGGTCATAATTGCCTCGGATGGGATCGTAGCTCTGGCCGCTGGTGCGCACGGGTATGGATGTAGGGCTGGCGATGCTGTTTGACGGTGATCGAGTAACTGGTGGCGGGTCGGCATTTAGAATGCTCTGCATGGAACTGGGATAGCCTTCTCTCTTCTGCATCTTGGGTGAATACCGCCTATCGGGCAGCTGCTGTAACTGATGCTGGGGCGTGGACGACAAAGGCTCTCCCAGCTGAGGGTGAAGAGAGGGAGAAGAGGACGACAGCCCCGGTGCTGCAGCAGGGGCGAGTGGCCTTGGACTAGGCGCATCGGTATCGACATCAGAGGCAGGCGCCAACTTTCTCTTGCGCTGGACAGGCGGCGCTTCCGCATCTCGAGACTTTCTAGGCTTGCGAACCTTGGGCGCTTCGGATCCGTCTGCAGGAGCCTTTGGCTTGACCACGGAGCCGGGCTTGCGTCCCGGCTTTTTGCGGGGTACTCCCGCTGCTGTTAGTTGCACCCATTCGCCGTCGATGTACGAGTATTTCTTTTGCGCCTGGCTTCGAGAGCCCGGGGCGGTTCCAGGAGAGCCGCCAGGAGGTGGCTGCGACGGATACTGCTGCGAGTACTGCGGGTTCTGGTCGCCGCTGACGACGATTTCCTCCATTTCGGGCTTTGAGCCGTCTTTCGCGACGTTGGGACGGCGGCCAGCCCCGTGAGAGGGCGACCCGGGTTCTGAGAGGGAGCCTGAAGGGGGAGAAGAGAGTTCGCCGGCGGAGGAGTCGAATCGCGTCGATGCGTCGCCGACAGCAGCCATAGTAGGGCTGACGCGAAGCTGGAGGCGATGGGAGGCTGCCGTCAAGATGTGACCTGGCGGCAGCGCAACTGTCTCTCAGACACGGACCGGAAAAGGTGGATGTTGGCTGCGAAAGGGCAATCTGTCGTTTTTTTCTAGTGGCCGAGATATGGAGATGGAGAGGGAATTCCGGGCGAGGCTCGGTGATTTCGCAGAAGACGGAAAATTATGTATTACAACATAAAAAAGAGAAGAAAAGGTGAAGATTAAAATGGAAAAGGGAGGAGAAGGGAAAAAAAGAAAAGAACCCGATGAGACACAACCAATAAAGATCAAGAACCCCCAATCAAAAAGGCAACGAGTGTGTTTGAAATGACCGACAGCCTTGCAAATGAAATGCAAATGCAAATGCAAATGAAATCAAACGGCAAAGCGCGTCAATTCAACGAGGCTGCGGTGCAGAAAGTGTGACGTTACGTGAGTGGCCGGAAGCCGGAGTGGAAACGTGACGAGTGGAGCCGGAGTCTGGCCTTGGGGACTTGCGAATAGCCTCACAAACGGAACAGGTTGAAAGTTGGGCCAGCGGATGATGCGATGCGCGGCGGCCTGACGGATGCACTGAGGATGCGGGGCTGCAGCGGTTGCAACAGCTGGAATGGCGTGCAGCAGGGCTCAGGCTGGAGGGATGCAGTTTTGGCGATGGCGCGGGCGCTGCACGGGAGCGAGATTTGATGGAAAAATTAAAAGTGCGTGGTTGTGGTTGGGGAGAGAAGAGAGAGGAGGTGAAGGTGAGGCAAAAGAAAAGGGGAGAGGCGGATGGAGGAAGCAAGAAAGAGAAAGGGAAAAAAAAGAGGAGGGAGGGGGAAATGATGGGGGATTTGCCAGCTCGGCACGATTTGGGGATGGCGACAATATAGGATAGCAATTCTGATTTTCTAACAAAAGGCGAGAAAAACGGGGCGGCCAGCGCGTGTTTTTGGCCTGGGAAAAACTGCATCGGTTGTCTTCGGTCACTATTATTCGACGGTCCAAGTACGAGTACCTCTCAGGACAGGCCGCTCCGTTGAATGAATGCCAATGCTGGAGGCAAGTCGGGTTGAATTAAGCAAAGACGGGCTGGGATGGGCTGGGCGTGGGTCGCAGCGCCAAGGGGGGGTACCGGTATGAAGAAAAAACAGCAAATTCAACTTGTCTGTCTTGGATTTTTTATGCGGCGAAGGCGGCACAGTACGGGGAACACGGAGCGAAATGATATCAAACCAGCACGACGAATTGATGGACGTTGTGGTGGAACGGGGGTGGGAAGTTCAGTCAGGCTACCTACTAGGAGCACTAGGTCAGCAGTACTACCACCTACTATGTACAGTACAGCACAGGTCCAGCTGGCCATGTACGAGCATGTTAGCATGTTAGGAGGCATGTATGTACTAACAAAGACCCGGCAATAGCGCAACAAGTCGACAGATGCGAGCCGAAGTTGGCGCTCCAGGCCTCTTATTTGACAGGCTAGCCCAGGGCCCAAGGACACATATCCAGGGTATTAGCGTCGGATCACGGGACTACTAGCCAAGTAGCATCTGCCTACCAAATCTGCTGTCTCCCTTACCTGTTAGCCCACTGCTAGTACCACGTCCGCTAGCAGTTAGTGGCATTTAGACTCCAGCTCCATCCAGTCTGCAGTCCCGAGATGGTGCAGATACGTAGAGAAAGGGTTGATTGAATGTCAAGCCTCTGCAGATGCACATGGCCATGAGATTCCTACCGGCAGCGAATCACCGTAGCCGCAATCACATGCGCTCGTCGTCTATAAGTACCGCCACTGTACTCGAATCAGCGATCGGACGGTGAATCAGGCCTGGACGGTCGGTGCCGGAGAATTCAGGATGCAAGGTTGAGAAACAGGCACAGTAGCGTGGCCTGATCCATGTACTGGCCGTGCCTTGCGGCACCCCAGAGTCCCCTAACAAAGTTGCTGTGTGTGGGGGGGAAGGAAGGCGACGCTAGGGCACTTTCGAGATGCGCAAATACAGTGCAAGTAGGGGGGGATCGGCCGGCAAGCCAATCAGAATGCAGATTAGACGCGGCACGCTCTTAGCGACCCAGAGGCTTCTAGTGACCCGAGAAGCGCGCTGCAGCAGGAAAGAGCGGGGCTGTTGCTTTTTCCGTGCTCATGGCTGCATGCACCAGATTCCGGAAAAAGACCAGGCCTGAAGCCGAGCCCCACCCGCTGCCGTCTTTTGGATTCTGGCTGGTGGCATCAGATAGGGCAGGCGCGGGCCGCCAGTGACGGTGGCATCAGGTGCGCCGTGTCGGTCGCAGATTGACAAGGAAAAAGGAACAAGGAAAACTTGTACAGGAAGAAGAAAAGAAAAAGAAAAAGGAATTATTAGCCAAGGAGATCTAGCCTAAAAAGAACAAAAGGATGAAAAATGAGAAATAAGTGAAACATCACCTGTTGTGCCTGTCATGCATGTCTTGTAAATTGTTCATGCTGTGATTTTTCTCTTGTCTCCCCCTAAAAACACGGAACCTACAGAGACACTTGGGGTCTCGCCTCGCTAAAACCGCTGCAGCCAACCATCCCCTCCTGATCCAGCCGGCCGCCCTTGCAAACGGCGGGCTCTTTCCATTTCTTCTTCAGATTAATTCCCTTGCGCATCAACGTCATCTTTCAACGTGCCTGTATCTATAACATCTACCAGGTAGTATGCTGTCAGCGTCGGTTTGCTTTGCTTTTCTTTTCTTTGCTTTTTTTCAGCCGTCTTACCATTGCATTGTAAAAAATGAAATAATATAGAGCTCTGTTCAGGTAAGCTCTGCATCCCCCTAACTGCCTTTTAGGCTCCTACCAAAGGTCACCCTGGCTGTTCGCTGTCGCCGATCACTCCGTCTCATGTACCTTTTCGGATTTCGCCAGAAAAAGCGGCTGGTGCAGGGAGAAACCTGCGCATCCGTTCATCCGCTCAGTATTAATATTACAACATTATACCGTACAGTTGGGTGATATGTGACCGGCGAACACACGCATTGCCACGATGCTGTCTCACCCAAATGCACGCCTGAACCTTTTTCCTTTATCCTCGCCCGTCTTGCCAATTAGGGCCCCTGTCATGCGCTGCTTGCTGGGAACCCGCGTGGCACTAATGCAGGTGTGGCGGTGCTGGCTGGCTGGGCTCCGAAACTCTAGATTTGATCTAGAATTGTAAACGCTTCGGCCAATCGTGGGGGTCCTTGTTCCACGGCCAGCCGCAAAATATACGAGGTACCTCGGGTCTTGATTACAGGCGCGAACTGCCGTGCGAGTAAGCCTTGGAGGCACTCGATGCCTGTTTTGAATAATGCAGCTCACCAAATGCCATAATGCTACCTAGGTGATAGAGTAGCAGGCTGTCACCAGAGAATCACTTGAATATCCGCGATGCGCTACGGTTTCTGGTCATCACATTGGTGGACTTTTCCCCCCTTCTGCATCACCTCTTTTTTGCATGTGACCGGGAGCAGCCACAGCTCGAGGCGAACTTGCTCCTTCATGGCAGCCTGCCTCAATGTCATCGCCTACCTATTAGCACAGGCAAACAGGTACCTTGTTTGGCAGCGCTGATCTACAGAGGGATACAGCGCAAGTTAAATTAAAATTAATCCGCAACTAACCACGCGCGGATCCACGCATTCCAGGTCACCCTGCAGATTGGAACAGAAAGCGTGCGCTGTGCAGAGCGCTCCGTGCG
This sequence comes from Trichoderma guizhouense, assembly GCA_002022785.1. Classification (NCBI taxonomy): domain Eukaryota; kingdom Fungi; phylum Ascomycota; class Sordariomycetes; order Hypocreales; family Hypocreaceae; genus Trichoderma; species Trichoderma guizhouense. Next base: position 2,184,119 of record LVVK01000023.1, on the reverse strand, counting down.
AATCGTGCTGCCAAGGCACTCTTTGTTAATGACCTTCTACAGTAGTGGGTGAGCTTTGTTGGTTTGCGGACATGTGCTTATCGATATGGATGGGGCAGGCTACCTAAAGCTTCCATCATCGCCCCACCATCATTTTTCTTGAATCCCAACTCTTACCAAGCAGCAGATCAGAGTAGGAGACGTCTGTACGGCTGCGCCCATCGACAACATGGATCCCACGCTGCTCATTGGTGACATTGTCGAACGAAGTGAAAAAGGATCGAAGCCGGTCGAGTTCCCTTCAGGCCCCATCTCATCGACCGGGTTTCCCCAACACAAGCGACGATGGAAACCCTCAGCATTCAAGCAGCAGCGAAATGGCGGTGCATCGCAGTCTGGGCAACCACAAGAGCCGAACCAGTCACAGAGCTTCGAAGAGGTCGAGAGAAGGCGAATAGATAGAGAAAACCAGCAGAAGATCAACGACATGACCCCCCAAGAGATATCGCAGGCGCAGGAGGACATCATGAAGGGACTGAACCCGGCGCTCATCCAACGTCTGCTTCAAAGAGCCAACATTGACGAACCTGATCCAAACTCGCCATTTAATATACCCGAACCGCAAGAACCCCAGGAAGCTTCATCTTCATCGCCTGTGATTCCGAAGGTTCGCTTTGAAGACGTGCCAAAAGCGGCCACTGTTGAGGACGAGACTGCAGACGTTGTTGAACCAAAACCAGAGCCTAAATCAAAATCTCCTTCTGCGGCTGCCGCCCAGACAAAGTCAACAAAGAAAATTGCTGATAACTACGATGAAGATCGGGAGCCATCACAAATCCCGCCAGACCTCTTCCCAATTACCGACCTTCCGAAATCAACACACTTCCCTGTCCCCCCGAGCCTCCCGGACCTAGACCCTTCGGATCCCAATTTCCTTGCCACGCTGCACGAAAAATACTTCCCCAATCTCCCTGCCGATCCGAGCAAGCTGGCTTGGATGGCGCCTGTTCCCACCCAAGATAGTCCCGCCGATAAAGACTCGCCATACTATCCCCATCCCGAGATCAGTGTTTCAGCATTGCGCTTCGATTTCCGAGGTCGTTTCCTGTCACCGCGAGTGAGCCGGTCGATTCCCTCTTCCAAAGGGCTGCATCACCACGGAGAAGCCCCCGAGGCTGCAGGCTACACTATCACAGAGCTCGCTAGGCTGGCAAGAAGCGCCGTACCGGCGCAGCGCTGTATAGCGTTTCAAACTCTAGGCCGCATCTTGTATCGTCTAGGGCGCGGCGAATGGGGAACGACTCTGAATCATCCAATTGCAATGGGAATTTGGAGTGCTGTCAAGGAGGGGCGGGTGCTAGAGAGTCTGGCTGAGGCAAGCATGGGCGAGGGCGGGCACAGGGGCAGCAGGGCGTATGCTGTGGAAGCCCTCTGGCTATTCGAGAAGGGTGGATGGCGCGAGAAGTTGCAAGTGAGGTAAGGCAAAAGTATCTTGGACAGTGAAAAAAGAAGCCCGCTTGTTACCGTTGATACCGTCAATGTGCTGTTCTTTGGTCACGATTCCCTTTTAGCATACCCATACATTTTGAACATGAGCTAGCACCCATCTGATTGCTGCATGTTGTCAACAAGATAAGAGAGACGTAGACTATGGGTAATGTGACAATTCTGCCTTGGACGGCTTATATGCAAGCCATTGAGAGGTTCAAATGCTACATGTACCTAGATATGGGCCGTGTTAAAGGCACCGTATGGCAAATGGGCTGCGCTGACGTGGATTCCGGCACTGTTTGGCACCCATCACATCGACTAGCCTCATGACGTGTACACGGATTAATCTACTTAGGCCGCTTAGGCCAACACTAATGAACCGGTGTATATATGAGTTCTGAGTTGTTCCTCGGCTGCTGGGTTGCTACGGGATCCAGCCCTTATGCGAGGGACCCGATGGATTTCGCGCATTGCGCATTGGGAGTCGATGCTGCCAGCTCATATGGAGTTGATATACTGCATCGGGCTTTGTGCACCGGGCGACGTCCAATGAGGATGTACATGATCTTATCAGTATTGAGTGAGGTCTTTTGTTTGGCCAGCTCAGCAAATTCACGAGAAAGTGGGCATATAGAAAATGAAATAGGCGTGATGAGAAATAATTCAGTTAAATGAGTCAATTACTAGAGTACCAATGATATCCATAGCATTCAAGATCCAGCAATAAGCAAGCAAGTAATACGGGCAGGATTCAAACGGATGCATCTGATAATTCAGCAACGCCCGTGCTGAGTTTCAGGGCTTCGACAGTGACAAACGGTGATTGGCCAGGCTTGCCCGGGCACCAATGGCCATTCCGTCCCAAGCCCAGGGATTCGCCAGGCCTTTAGCGTGCCTCTGGGGAGACTTGGCTTTTGCACTGGCAACTTTTGGCCTGAAGCCTTGCCGTGGCGGTGGGGGGGAGGGAGTGGGAAAAAAAAAGAAAAAAGAAAAATACTTCGCCCACACTTTTGCCGCCTCTTTCTTCTTCCTCTCCAGCCCACAAGCAACACGGCACCGCCGTCGCCAGCCAACTTTCTCCCCTCGCCTTGGGTGCTTGCAATTTTCTTCTCTTCTCTCTTCTCGCTCCTGTGCTTCGGACTTCTGATTTGCAGCGCGTTGCGTCGTCGATTATTTTTCTTTTTTCTTCGTCGAGAACATCCAGTTCCGCTCGTGCCCGTGCCCGCCGAAACCTCGTCGATCGACACACGGCAGTGACGCATCACGACAGCGACCAAAGGAAGAAGCCCCTGGTTCGCCGACAAAGATATAAAAAAAAGAAAATAAAAAGAAAAGAAAGAGATTCTACGCTTGGAATTTCTGCTGCGGTCTCGACAACGACGATAGAAACATAATTGTTGAACCGACGGGCGCAGGCGAATTCCATCAGCTTCCGCTTTTTTTTTTCTGCACAGCCTGTCAGGATCTTCTGCAGTGCGGAGAGTTCCCATCGTCCATCAAAACAACCCCTTTTTTGGCTCATCTGCGCAATTTACCCGCAGATAAGAAGAAGAACGGTTCAATTGATCGATAAAAAGAAAAAAGAAGCCAAGACAAGAACATTGATTTTTGCAAAGAACCGGCATCAATCCAGACCAACTGCAAGGCCAATTATTTTCTGTGACTTTGACTAGCCATGGCATCCCCTTTGCAGTTCGCCTACCGGACCCAGAAGACCATTGGCGTCTTTGACGCCGCTCCGGTCTACGAGCCCCTTTCTGGGTTCACCAAGCCCGAGGGAAACTTGCGGTGCTGTGCCTACTCGCCTTGTGGCCGCTTCTTTGGCTGGGCCACTCCCGAGGCCCTCCACGTGGTCAACACCACCAGCGGCCAACTCATCCTCAACCTGCCCATTGTCAACGTCTACGAGCTCGGCTTCTCGCCCCTGGGCACCTTTGTCATTACCTGGGAGCGGCCCGCCAAGGACGAGGCCGGAGACGCGACCAAGAACCTCAAGGTCTGGCGCACCGTGGAGGAGGGCGTCGACGCTGCCGCCAAGGTGCCCGTAGGCCAGTTCGTCCAGAAGCAGCAGGGCGGCTGGAACCTGCAGTACACCGCCGACGAAGCCTACTGCGCCCGTCTCGTCACCAACGAAGTGCAGTTCTTCCAGAGCCATGACCTCGTCACGGTGTGGAATAAGCTGCGCGTCGAGGGCGCTACCAACTTTGCCTTGGCCCCGGGCCAGGAACACGCAGTGGCTGTCTTTATCCCTGAGCGCAAGGTAAGCTTCACTAGCAGTCCGATGTTATTTGCTGTCGTCGTCTGCTAACAATTGAAAACTTAGGGAGCACCGGCCGCCGTCAAAGTCTTCAAAGTGCCCGCATTCCAGAGCCCCATCTCTCAAAAGACCTTTTTCAAGGGAGACAAAGTGCAGCTGAAGTGGAACAAGCGTGGATCCAGCCTCCTGGTCCTGGCTCAGACCGACGTGGACCGATCCGGCAAGAGTTACTACGGAGAGACGACTCTATATCTGCTGAGCACCAACGGCACTCTGGATGCTCGCGTGACCCTGGACAAGGAGGGCCCGATTCACGACGTCTCGTGGTCGCCTTCGTCGCGACAGTTTGGCGTGGTATATGGTTACATGCCGGCCAAGACGACTATTTTCAACGACCGCGGCGTTGCCGTGCACTCATTCCCTCTCGGACCCCGCAACACCATCAACTTCTCGCCCACCGGCCGCTTCGTCCTCGTTGCCGGCTTCGGCAATCTTGCCGGCCAGATTGACGTGTACGACCTCGAAAAGGACAACCGAAAGGTCTGCACCATCGAGAGTGGCAACCCGAGCGTGTGCGAATGGAGCCCCGATAGCCGTTACATCATGACGGCCACGACCTCTCCGCGACTGCGAGTCGACAACGGCGTCAAGCTGTGGCACGTCACCGGCGGACTCATGTACAACGAAGATATGGTCGAGCTGTACAGCGTTCTGTGGCGACCCGCCGATGAAGCCAGCATCGAGGGTGGAGACCCCCTCACCTCTGTCCCGGCCGCTCACGCGTCTGCGGCGACCTTCCTCAGCAATGTCAAGGCTCCTAGCAAGCCTGCCGGAGCCTACCGACCACCCGGTGCTCGTGGACTGGCCACGCCGCTTCACTTCAAGCGCGAGGACGAGGGCGGAGCCGCTCACGTCGTTAGCAACGGCACCCAGAACGTGAGCGCCAATGGATTCGGCCGGGCTCGACGTGCCGTCCCTGGCGCTGAGCTGGCCGAGGGCAATGTCCCGACTGTACGGACCGTGCCCGGAGCGGAGCCTGTTAATGACGATGGCTCTGCCAAGAAGAACAAGAAGAAGCGCAGCAAGAAGAACAACCAGCCCGACGGCAAGCTGGAGCCCGAACCTAACGGAGGGGCCAGCCTCGCCCCGCCACCGCAGGAGTACGGAGGCCACGAAGGTCGCAGCCCCGAGAGGCGCGGCCCGGCTGGCGGCAACCAGAACGGCCGCGGCTTCAGGAGCCGATCTCGAAACAACATGGGAAATCGCAGCCGCAGCAACACTCAACAGGGCGCCCGTGGCCAGAACGGAGGCCAGAACGGACAGCAGCAGCAACAGCAGCAACATCACCAGTCCGGCCCTCCTCCCAATGCCCCTACTGAGCCGGCATCGCAGAACCCCAACGCCAAGAAGATCCGCAGTCTTCAGAAGAAGGTTAGAGCCATTGAAGACCTGGAGATGCGACATGCCGGTGGTGAAAAACTGGAGGATACCCAGCTTAAGAAGATTCACACTAAGGCATCTGTTCTGAAGGAGCTGGAGTCTCTTGGTGGTGAATCCTAGAATGGGTTAGACTAGACTGGACTGGGTGCATCTAAGAAGAGCAAGAGAGCTGCGGAAGGGATGTGTTTTTTTTTCTTTTTGCTTTGTGGAATTGGGCGTCCCATAGGCCGGCATTCTAAGGCGATGGTTTTCAAGGTATGAATACTTCGGACGAGGGCTATTACTGAGCGGGCCAGGTTTTGTTTTTTCAAACAAAGGAAAAAAGGGATAGTGGCTCAGGGAACCTAAGGATTTGGTTTGGTTTTGTACACCATTGCAACGCAAACATTTTTCTTGGACAAGAAAAGGGAAGATTTGCGCTTTGCATCCAAGCTCTCGGACCGCTGTTTTGCCCGAGGCAAGAAACGATTTTTAATGGTCGGTTTGAAATAGTGATGGGAATCGAGTACTTACGCCTTGGTGATGGTGTTTCTTCTGAAGGGAATCGAGCACTTTACGCCTTGGTAGTGGTGTTCTTCTGAAGGAAAAGAAAATGCTGCCCTGGAGTTTTCGTTGTTAAGATCCGTGGGTCAGTACGTACGTCGACAAAGTTGCCTGCCTGCTGGAATAAGGGGGGGAGACGGGGGCAAAAATGATTGTTGGCAAATGTTATGATGCATAATACAAAAAACTATATGTTGAGATTGAGATTTGGGTTCATGCCTGCGTGATGATGTTGAATATGGTCAAAAAACTTTAGACGTGTGTCGTTCATGAGTGACTTTGAGTGATTGTCTTGAACAAGATACCAAACCCCCCAATCAATACAGCCATGACTTTATAAGCCAGTCAAATTCACCTTTGTAGTCGGCCATCGGACCAATCATGCCGGTCTCCCATCCGGAAAGCCATGCGAAGTGCCAGCCGGGACTCGGGGGGCGACGATCCCTTCTATTAACCCCTTTCAGCTTCCCATCAAAAACCATGACGGCGTCTTACTCCCAGCGAAATCCTCCTCACCAACGAGCTTAAACCGCAATAAGCTGCTCTCTTATCTGTTCTCACTGCATGCGGCCAATCAAGCTTAAACCCTTTGCCACATCCGCCACACTTTCTTACTCTTGGAGGATTCAACCAACTCAGTCGAAGGATTTTTGATCTTGGCTTACGGTTTCACCTTCTATTCTTAATTTCTTATGTCTACGAAAGTGATAGCGAATCTTCAAGAAAACAAAAAGATTTTTTATTAATGGCAAATCATGATGTCAGGCTAGGCGTTAAAAAGAACGAGAGAAGGGAATTGAATTGAGTTTCGCTTTTCAGCCTTATTGCGCCTCTAATCGGATTAGTGTCCAATGACGATGGAAGATCGGCAGCCCCCTTCGACGTCGATTTGGGAGGATGGCTAGCGAGAACGAAGAATCCTTCTGGGATTTTTTATCCTCTGCATCATCGAAGCGCTGGCAGGTTTGCGTAGATATAAAGACTGGCGGTGGTTGCTGCACAGGTTCGAAGTCGCCTATAGACTTGGAGCTCGATGGCTATGAGCTATATGTATGTAGCTGCACTGCATCATCACAGCATCAAAGCAATGCAGCAACCCCTCAATCCTACGATCTGTCGTCATTGAAATTCTATCATCTATCAAGAAAGGAGAAAATAGTCATGTCTAATCTCCAAGAGAAAGCAACGGCAGAATGCGTCCTCGTTGGTGAAGGCAGAGCAGATCTTGCCGGCATCGGTGTAAGTTAATAACAATCTCTTCTCTAGAATCTAACAACGACAACAAGGATGACGTGAACTAATGCCATAACATAGATCATCGTTGGTTTCGTCGGCCAAGCCACGATATCGCTGTGTCTTGCTCTCTGGGCCTTCTTCTTCTCTCAAAGCGGCTTCTTCGATGGCAACCATCCCCGAGGTAGCATCGAGTCTGCGATTGAGCAGAAGCGGCTTGAGTGCGTGTCTGACATACTCATGGTTGGCAACGACATTCAGATGGTTATCGGAACGTCGTATATGATTTCTGTGTTTGCATTGGGCACCAGTATCGACACGTACCACTTACATCTTGTGTTTGACATTGTCAGCTTCGTCGGGTAAAGACTCCCCTGTTTCCCATATATCTTTCATCTCCATCTTCACCATCATTGCTCTCATAGCCATCATTCTAACATCCGTCACAGGGTTTCGAGCGCCGCCGCTCTCGTCTGTTGGACCTACTGCAATGTTCGACTCCATCGCTCAGCCGCCCCCAAAGACTTGTCCACCCACCTTCTCTCCCGTTACTTCACCATCCTCCGCTCCGCTCACTTCACCCCTCGCCATCGCGCCACCTATCTCTTCGCCGTATTGTACCTCGCCCTCACGATCCTCCTCTGCATCAGCCTCGACAACTGGGCCCCTGACAGCGAGCCTGGCCGCTGCTACTTCACTCACCTCGTCACAACTCCCACTGCAGGCCATCCGTCTGCCGACAAAATCTACGTTTCCATCACCTCCTCCTGGATGATCCTTGTCATGCTCGCTGCTGCCTTTTCTGGCGCCCGCTGGCGTCACTCCATCCTCATCCTCGCCTTCTTGCAGTTCCCTGTACATCTTTACATGACAATAGCTCTGCGATCTGCCAACCAGGGGAAGCTCGAGGGAAATGCCTATGAGAACTACTGGGATTTTGGCCAGACCACCGCCGTCGTATTGTTTGCCATGGCCTTACGGGAACTCCTCGACAAAGTTTTCGAGTTTTACTTTTTCGAGCGCGACCTGCGCAAGCGAGGCGTTTTGCCCAAGACGACTAGAAGAGAGAGAATCGACGGGGAGAATAGCCACGAGCTCATGGGGATCTCTGGCGTAGAGGAAGGGGCGGGCTATTATGGTGAGAGGAGTGTTATGGATGAGGAGCGTTCAGGAGAGAGGAGTCCGCTTGCGATGCCGGCGGTAAAATCAACGAGCTCGGGAAGATGAAGGGGAAAGAAGAGAGACACGTTTATAAGCTGCAATAATACCCCAATGGCATTTATTAGTATTCGCGGTTATAGATCGTATAATTCACATATATAATGGAACTCGGTTTTTTCTTCTTTTTTGTTGATATATGTTGGTATATTTCAGATGTAATCGAGCCCGGCTACTACACAGGTTTGCTGCTATAATGAGAACAATGTCAGAGAAGGAGTCCAGTGAAGTTCGATAACAAATACTGCATCATATCAGGTACTTTAATATCCATTGGGCAAGTGCATACCGGTGGCAATTCCGATTTGCTCCTGACACATCCAATCGGCAAGATAGAGTCATAGGTTTGCTTCCTGCCACTTCTGCTTCCAATAATCACGTGTATCTCTCCCCCTCACTCCTTGTCATCTTTTTTCCTTTACACAACCTTCGTCCTCCGCTTCATCCGATTTGAAACACCAATCCAGCTGTTCTAGTGTATACTACCACTCACAACATTTATCAGCGTCAAGTCTGTTGCATCCTGAATTCCGCATCACGATCTTTCCGCCAACGAGGAAAATGTTTCATTTACACATATGCTGACTTTCTCGGCCCCAAATAATCAGCATAGCCGCCTTGTACAGCTAACCTGAGAAGTTGATAGAAGCGTTACAGACACTTGAATACAGACCTCCTTATTGCAGTTCGCGTCTTAATACATCGATACATGCCGCCAAGAAATATTCAGCGCTGAATTCACCAACTTCTCATCACGTTAGGTAAACGTAAGTCATCTTTAGCGGCGCTTAGGTGAAAGCCTCGAGAAGCTTTGTATCGGTGCACTGTCTAATGAACTTTTGCAGTAACTCTCTTGAGGGCAATGCCCACTTCCAAGCCCGAGCTTAGAGTCAACCACAATCCCTTCAGGCTTCTTTCTTCGACCGAGCAGATCATCGCCCACAGATTAGCGTGACAACTGCACGCTTTTCCCTAAACCGTCAGTCGTGCCTGTTTCTATTGGTTTACCAGACCAAGACAAGCAGACTGGGCATTGGAAAATCTCGCACAACGGTCTGTGAACTGATTGGACCGTGGTTGTGACAAGCTAATGCGGAAATCGACAAGATCGACATTCACCCCCGAGAACAAAGTTTGAGCCTGGAAGTTCGCTGACTGGATGAATGTGGCAGCCCTGAGGTTTGTGGCGTGACATTGAAAGTCGGCACTCCTTCTCCATCGGCTTTCAGCTCCAGTATATTGGAGCCTCTTGACCTTCAAACCACGGGAGTAAGCCAAAGGCCATGGCGACTCGAGCCACAGCAGATGCCCCTAGCACCAGAGACTTGTGCTGGTCAATCCAGATTTGTATGCCATCGATTGCATTCGTTCATACCCCTCAGCCACTTTTCATGAGCTAGGCAATGCAAGCTGTCAATAAATCGTGCCTTTCTGATGGCCTTCCAACCGGCCGGTGTCGCCGGCCTAGTCTCCGTCGTGGATCTGGGAGAGATCGGCACTCCGGGACATCCACTCTCGGGAGGATTCATCAGATGAGATGGCACATCAGCCACAGACAACCTTCACAAAGATCATGTGTCGCATTAGCTTTGTGCCCGGCATCTATAGGAAGCTATAAACAGCTCCAACTCAGAATTCGACATGCTAGTGACCCGTGTGACCCCCTCATGAAAAGATCAGTTGATTAGACTATCACTCATGGCGCTCTCAAATGCAATCAAAGGACAATTTGGAAAAGGTGTTTACATATCCTCCAATCACTGTTTATATGTCACCTATAACCAACCAACCATCAAGCCTCCAGTTCGCATCCGAGGCACCAACGAGGCACCTCGAACTGGTCGGTGTCAGGTTAGCCGCGAAGGAGGTCGAACGCTTCCTTGAGATATAACAGCATTCACACACGACAATTTTCAAAGAGAATATATCGGCGAATTCTTCCAGCAAAGTAGTCCGCTATCCATCTGGATACGGATCCTTGGCTGCTCGGCCGAAAAGGGGGGTTTGATGATTGCCATATCGTACTGTTGCTGTGCATCCGCACAGTGAAAAGTAAGGAGTAAGGAGCAGTGCTACCACCTGCGGCAAGCTATTTTCGGAGTTTTATGACCGGGTATATCAGCTGCAAAGTACATGCAGGAAGACTTTTTCAAGGCTGCCACAAGGGACCCTTGATCTACAGAGTACGAGTACTCCGTACATTCCTCAAAATATGCCCGCGGTTGGCGAAGCACCAACACGCGGTGATACATACACCAAATTCTTCAACCTTACTAGCTGGGTATAACTGTCATATATCACAATCTTTGGTATCACTCTCTAGCAGTCCTTTGAGCAGCATACTCCCCGAATGTACAGCGAGCAAGCCGCGCGTACAAGCCAAACATCTCGTATGTGGGTACAGGCAGAGCGTTGCATGTCAAGACAGTGAGGATATGCAAACAACTCTTCTTACAAAATTAGAAGGGCCAGGCCTACATGCTTTTTACCGGCTGCTTCTGGTCCAATTCCGTCACAATACACCGAGTGACTCGTTGACTGATTATGGGAACATTGCTGAGGCTTACCGCCAAATCTAGTGTCAGAAGCGACCAGCCTCTCCTTTGGCATGCAGCAACACTAGCCAGCCTCAAAATAAAATATCATGCAGCCACATGGGGGATTCATCCCGTTACTCTGCCGTTCCTGGCACCCTTGCAGGATCAAGAGCAAAATTCAGCAGTTCCCGTTATAGCATGTGAAAGAAAGGAATGACGGAGAAGAAGGTAGAACAAGAGGGATGAGATGAAGGATGCGGCACCATTGTCACTGAGAAGCTTGGCCGAAGCTTTGCTTTGTCGTCTTGTCAAAGAGCATTCCGTCTCCCCCCTGTCGATTTCTGTCTTACTTCGGGCTCAATATCCGGTGAGCCACACCCACTGAAAGCTGTGAGTTTTCTCTTTCGCGTGCAGTGTTATAGACACCCCCATAGACAGGCTCCGCACACCAGCCACGCTGCAGTGCTTTCTCAATAGCGTCCAACCCCCAGCATGCAATCCAGACAACGCAGCTCACTCGCCACAGTCAAAGGAAACAGCTTTCTCTGCTGATCAGCATTGGGCTGGAGCGTTGGGCAGACGGAACGTGTCAGGCATTGAGTGCGACAAAACAGAAGGGAAAAAAAAATATTGGATGTGGTTTTTTGGCCCCCCCCAGCCGTCCGCGTCGCAGGGCCCCAACAGAGACCCGATGACCAGACAGAAAAACAGATCACAGATGTCTTTTGCCGATGGCTGTCAGCAAAGACCAGCGAAACGATCGCCCCCTCGCCGCGGCTAATGCATGGCATCGAGCATGTCTCCCACCAGCGACACGGTGTGCGCCCACATGAGCCAAGAAGGGGGGCCGAGACAGAGCTTGCGAAAACAGTCGGGAGTCCACATCTACTGATCCATTTGCTGTGTCGGCTACTAGGCGACTTGTCGTGCGCTATTTTCTCTCGGGCCTGGCTTGACCCAACGGTGAACGAAGATGGACATCCACAGCTGATTCGCCAGTTCGCTAACTCTTTGACTGGATAATAAGACTCATGCGTGATGCTTCGCATACACGCAGCACACCACAAATTAACCGCTGCTCGTTCTCTGAGCAAAGCCACAAGGTGGCAGGTAGCCTCTTTGCTCAACGAGAGGGCGTCCACCCGGCTCTCGACTGCTCTGGCTTCCCACTTCTAGTGTGGAATTTTGGAGTTCTTAGACAGCAGCTCTCATCTCGATCCGCGCCAGGGACGAATGTCATATATTGGTTCGTCCTCTTCGGTATGGAGTACCAAGCATTTGGTGGATGCAGCAGCCTCCATGCAAATATCCAAATTTAGCATCGCGGCAATCCACATGGTTCTCAATGCCGTAACTGATCTTCGGTGGGTACACGTGTAGAAACACCAGGTTCAAGACCACATCCATCCTTTTGCAATTTTAAATGCTCTTGCTTCTTCATTACAGAAGCTTTCCAGGAGCAGGGAGATGGCATCGTCGGTATACAACCTATTGTGTCGCATACTCCTGCCGCCTTTGCGGAGCCACGGCACTCCATATAGCGGCTCGAGGCCCTTGCAAAGGACGATGTGACCCATGCCAAAGATTGCCACGGCGCACAAGCTAGTGTGCTACAACGTTGAGAAGCGGCCCAGTCACTTTGAGCCTTTTCCACCAAGCAGAAGAAACACTGGGTGATACAGGAATATGACACGCATATTGCTGCTCCACGCCGCATTGCTCCAAAAGCAGGTACTCTGTACCCCGTACTTGTCCGTGCAAAAGCTCTTCGACATTCTCCTTTTCTGTTGAACGGGGGAGGATCCTGGCAGCTCTGAGCATCCATACTAGTGACTCTGAGCTAGTGCCTGTACGAGGTAGGCTGTTCTCCATATATGCCCAACGTTCCGGGGCTTATTAGGCTTTGCTTTTTCCGCGTGGACGAAGCAATATCTGTACTGTACATACAGGTACGAGCGGTACATACCCGTGTGCCAAACTGCATATTACACCACTCCTTGTGGATGTCCAGGGGCGGAGCTTCCCAACAAGGAAAACAACTAAGTTAACAACTTGGGATTCGTCCAAGATAATAATAATTCAATGGCATTATCTGCGTGACACATATGTAGTCATATTCCCATTAGGCGATGCATGTCCTGGCCTAGAGCCTTCTTCCCATAGCGTGTATATCATATGTCGACATCCCATGTCCTCCCACCCATTGTAATACCCAGACCAAGAGGTGATACCCTCCAAAAGAAGAAAAAAGCCGAAATTACTCGTGTACTATATCCTAGCTAAATGCGTGTACAGCCGGATCCAAACCACCCTATGAAATCGAAGAAATAAGAATAAGAAAAAAAAAGAAGAAAGAAAAGGAGAGGGTTAGAGAGAGAGAGAATGAGAGCGGTTGCCAAACAGTAATGATCCGGTTGGGGGTATTCGAATGCAACAAAAGCAACCAGACATTGTGAGCCCAATCCCGTCCAGCAGAATGGGGGTAGACGACGCCGCAACCGTCCCACAGCTCCAGGTAAAGATGGGTATGCAATCGCAACGTGGTAAATCCAAGGCGCCTTGGTATCTTTGAAATTATCATCAACACCTTCCAACTCCAGCACAGAATATCCCTCTTTCATGCCCGCCTCGCTCGAATTACTGTGGGTTCCTGAAAGAGAAGAAAAACAAAATTAGAACAGCAAGGATATGCGCCATCACAGCCGCAATATCTCTAGAAAAGGAGCCGAAGAGCCAGGCCTGTCGGGACGGCAGCAGGGCCTTCGGGTCCGTCGTCAATGGACATCTCCCAATCTCGTTTGATGCTTGGTTGTTCAACCACATCCTCAATCTCTAGCTGCATGTCTTGGCCCTCCCTCAACTCCTGGACGAAATCATCGTCTATTTCGACCTCGATACCGGTCGGCTTCGTCACATGAATGGTCCGGATTATGAGAGATGCGTCGAGTCCCCACTTGGCGGCGATCCGGCCGTTGAGTTCCCGGAGCGTGCGCGATGAAAGATAGATGGCCCTGTGGTACTCCTTCTTTCCAGTCTCTGCCCTTCCCGAATAAGCAATGTAGAAACAAGCTACCGGCTTGGCTGGCCGCTCAGGCGGAGGTCGATAAGTCGGGTCGACACCTAGAGCCTCAATCCATCCACTTAAGGTTCCGTCTTCCTCTGTTTTGCTGATCGTAGTGGGGTTTTCGACCCTCTTGACTCCAGTAGAATCAAAATTCTGCCACTGTAATCCGGGGCCGATAGCAGATGCTTGAGACGCTAGAGAGAGTGAGCTTGGGGAGGGAGACACCAACGAGCCGGCAACGGAGCTGTGTGTGCTGCGAGCCTGCCAATTGCTCCCTTCACGCAAAAAGTCTACCTTGCCTGGTAGTGATTCGCCCTGTAGTGATACAGGATGCAAGTCGGGGTCATCGAGCTCATCGCCCCGTAGATACAGAACACTCACGGGTCTCGTGCTCGTGAACATGTCTTGAAGTGTCTGCAACTTGAAATGCAAATCATCTTCCAATGTCAAGCGGGGGGCTGCACCACCAGCAGAGCTAGCGGAGGACATGGACCAAGTTCTTTTGTGTTTGTGCTTGGCAGGTATTCCTCCTTTCGCCGCAGCTCCTGATCTTTTTCGTTTGAATTCCTTCAGCCCACTCTCAGCCTGCGCAATCTGCTGTTTGAGCTTGTCAATCGACTTCTTCACATGGGCAACATCGTTGGAGAGCTTTCGTTCGGCACCGTGGTCTCTAAACAGCTTGACTTTGCAATAGCATGTTTCAGGGGCGGCATCTGGAGGCGACGGTAACTGATCTGCAGAGAAAAAGCTAGTCTTGGCACAGAGCCGTACGGGAATGCCTTTGACACCTTTCGAATGGCTGAAATCGGTCGAGAGAAAGTTGAAGCGGACAGGGATGTTGACTTCGGCGGCACCATTTGAACCGGGCGTCCATACGACGGAGAAGCCGTCAAAGGACGAGGATTCCAGCTCAACCCGCGTTCTCTTGTCATCGCCTTCGGCAGGTTGGCCAGCTTCGACGTACTCGACAGCTTGTAAACGACCACCTCTTTGATGAGCCTCGTTTGTTCCCCTGCCCTCTTTCCATAAGCTCCAGCAAACGCCTGGTTTCTGTCGCTGCTGCTCATCTTCAAATGATATGCGCACGTACGTCCTGTATCTAGTACCAGGGCTGACAGGGACTGCTGTGCCTGTGTCGACGATGGATAACGTATAGGCTTGCCCCTTGTTCAAGTAAGTCACCGGTATCTCAGTGGAATGCTTTACCATAGCTGTGGGGGCATTCAGCGTAGAGTGAAATCGAAATTTCTCAGCGGATGCCGGGAGAGGATGAGTCATCGGAATTCCCATTAGCTGCTGCGGGTGCAGTGCAGAGGCAATCGTTGGGATTCGTTCCTCTGACGGATCCGAGTCCATTGGAGATCCATCATGATCCATCGTCTCGTAACCCGTATCGTGATGTACGAATTCGGTCGGTACGACGGTTGGTACGAAACCTGGCTGCGGAGGTGGTGCCTGGTGGACGAAGGCCTCAAAGGGGGCGATTGGAAGCGTGTCTATTGTAGGGAAGCCTGCCAGGTTGGGAACTTCAATGCTTGGTTGGATGATATCGAGTGTCGTCGGTACCGATAGGGGAGTTTCTAAGCCAGTGGTTATAGCCATTGCGGAAGGGGGCACTATCTCAACTGCCTGAGGCGGAAGCAAGGTGCCTGATCCTCCAGGTGTGGGAGGATAGTATGCTTGAGGACCTGCAACGCCTGTCACGCCTGGAATGCCAGCAACGCTTGTAACGTTAGTAACGCCGGCAACACCTGGCGTGAGGGGATTGAAGCTAAAGGCATTGGAATCGAGGAGTGAGGGTGTAAATCGCCAAGGGTCATTAACAGCTCGTGGCGTGGGGTCCATGTCTCGAAAGGCAGTTTCGATACGTGCTCTATCGTGTTCCTAGTTAGCATTCGAGGGAACTAAGTCGTTATAAACAGAAGGTCCAAGTAGACAAGCATAGCTTGATCATGATGCGCTGGCTTTTAATCAGGAGGAAGCTCAACCTACCTATCATTGACTGGTGCATTGATAATGGGTTGAAAGACGGCAGTGGTTGCCTGAGAGATGGCAGGGGCGGCAGGCTCTGAGACTCCGGTAGAGACCTCTGGGAACTGCTGTCTGAAATCTGCCAATAACTCATCATCAGGCTTCCGCGCACTCGTTCTACAAGTATCAAACTACGTTAGTATATCAAAGTTGACAAGTCAAAAGCTGGGGAGGTATGGATTCGAGGCTGCGCAGTTTTTCTTTATAAGGTGATATCCACCTTGAACCCATCTGCAAAGCCGCTGGAGCGATATCAAGCTGATTTGGAGTTTCGAAGATAACACAGGCTGCGGAGAGACGGGGATAATGTACTCGCGATGGGTAATACGGAACAGATAAAAGGCGCCTCACCTTGAACGAAACATGTTTGCGGCGATGCGAAGCGCCTGTGTGCCCCGAGACGCTTATCAAGATTCAAAAAGAACCTAAGGGAAGTGTGTGAAATTCAATCCAGTCTGGTTCTGTGCCCCTGTCCTTTCACGCAAAGATGGTAGTCCTGTTTGCCTGTTACGTGTCGTCGCAGCGTATAGGCGGTCGAGCTACTGGTGAAGAGAGAGTAGTGCGATAAGCCGCATAAGACACTTTTTAGAGGCGAGAGGGTAGGATATGACTCTCAAAGGCCAGCAAAACCGGGGAGCTGAAGCTGGCTGTGGTCGCGATGCTCATTCACCACCTCGGAGAGTTCTCCGCCGCTGTAAGCGCAATGCCGGTGACACGAAGGCGCCCTTGAAACCGTTGGCAGCTCTCAAAAGCCGGGCCGCCAATCTGGCAATGCTTGTAAGTCGTCTCCTTGTCGGATTCGCAGCGCGCGGGACGGAACGAGAGGAGGGAGCGACGGGGGATGTCAAAACGGGAGAAACGATGGTACGAAGTGAAGAGAAGGAAAAGTATGATCAAACGGGCGAGCAAAGAGATGTTGCCTCGAAGGCCCCGTCGGCTGGTGATGGAGGCGCTGGGTCGGGTGTATATTAATTAGAGACGCAACTGGCGGCGGGGCCAAGCTTTCGATCTGGTCGCTTTTTCCCCTAGTAAGAGCTGGCCTGATGTTCTGGACCGTCTTAGGCGTGGAGCCCCTGTGCTGTGCTTGTCTCGCAACGCTGTGGCTCGCCCTTGTCCCCTGCTGTGGCTCCGTGCTTTGGGGGTGCCGTGGTTGGCCTTTGGGGGGGATCTTTGTTTTTTTTTTTTTGCGCAGCGGTGCTCGAGGATTTCTGGTGTGCTGGGGGAGGGGGGTGGTGCCGCCATTGAGGGCTGCATGGGGCAGATGCGACAGCGGATCGAAAAGTGAGTGGTGAATCGGCACACCCCGAGGAGCGTTCTTAGGTTCATGGGCAGTAGCTTTATGCAGTGCTAGTCCCAGGTAGTAGCGCTGTCGATGGAGAATTTTCGCTGGGGCCGTAGCAGCTTAGTTTCGGTAGCTCCTCGTACAGTAGTGGCTGACAGAGGACTCAGGCACTCGTTCGGCATGTGGATGCGCGCGCGGTTGAATTATTTTTTTTCCTGGCCCAATCAAAGTAGTAGGAGGCAGCCAGTTTGTGAGTTGAGCGAGATGGTGGGAGAAGAGAGTCAGATACTAGATGGAGGAGGATGATGGAAGATTTTTGAAGGCGAGTGGTAGAAAGGAAGGACTCGGTACAGAAGAAGAGAGAAGGAACCCCCATCGGTAAGACGTTACTAAGATAAGGTAGGTACCTGCCTGGATGGATTGAAAAAGCGCACATGGCAAGTACGGACGGGATGCGATGTGCCTCAGCCAGCTGAGCAGATGATTTGATACTGTCTGTACAGGGTTTTTTGTACAGTACAGTACAATACAGTCCAGTCCACTACATGGCCCGCCTGTCTTTCTACTGACTCTGTAGAATGTGCATCGTGCGCCGTTCAGCTTCTACCTACTGCTAACTACCTAATAGGTGGCAGCCATCTCTAAAATGCATTGAAGCAGAGCCCAGTAACAAACAGCACGGGTGCTACCTAGGCGGCATCGTCTGCATGCATGCACACCGAGTCGTTTCTGGCCACGAGAGCCGGAGCTGCAGCTGCAGCCTGCGCTGTACTCGTACGAGTGTACAAGTGTACTTGGATACTTCCCCCATCCATTCAGCAGGGTCGCACCGTGCAGGTCACAGTGCGCGAACACCGCCCGCCATCCCGCTGCAGACAGCACCTGAGGCCTGTATCCGGACAGTCCTCCGTCGAGCAAAGCAATTGGCCGGTGCCATTTGCCGTTCGCCAGAACGCCAGCACTCTGCTAACACGGCCTTAGCCCTCTAGCATCGTTACTTGGTCTCATTCCTCGGCGCCACCAGCCACGAGGCTCCGTTGGCTCCCTGTCTTGTCTCTGCATCGAAATCAATTTGCTAGCGCGACAGTGGCCAAGGTGCACCGGCCCTCGCTAGCCTCAATCGCTTTCCGCTATGTCAACGCCCCTCTAGTTCGTTTCGCTTCTCTTCCCTTTGTTTTAACGGCTGGCATGGCATGGGAGCCTGTTCAATAATCGACGCCGTCCTCGGACCAAGACGGGATGGAGGCCTGTACGAGTCGCCGGGAAACATTTGATATCTCATCTCTGCCACAGGAGCTGGAAGGGATACTCCGTACTCCAGACTCCAGACTCCAGACTCCATGCAAAATGCCTGAGTGGGTAAACCAGCATCTCCTTCCTCCGGCCGGCGACCAAAAACTCTACAAGCGAGTTCCGTGTTCCCGGGGGTTAGCAAGAACCCGGTATGTCAGAATCGATGCCACTATCACAACTGCGTATTATTATTACTACTGTACTATAGTACCTACAAAACACCAAGCTCATCAGATGATACTCCGGCACCTATACTCGTTCGCTCGTGCTGCTATTACTAGGTCGGTAGCAGCAGGTACTTACTCTTCATGCCGGCCTCTGATAAGGCGACAAAAGCCTCCGGAGGGAGGTCGCTATCCGCCGTCCCACGCTGCTACCCTCGGCCGCCGGGTGCAGCAGAGCCCTGTCGAATCTCCGAGGCAGGGTGTGGTCCCAACATGAGAAAATTAAGAAACCTATGGAAGGCGTTCTCTTCATCGCCTAGCGGCCAGACCCGTTGCAGGCCGTGTGGCTGTGCCCGCGCGACTACAGCTACATGTGGTTGTATGCAAGGAGCACAGAATACCACTGCCGCTGCCAGTTGCTTACAAGGGCAGCATGTGCTCTACTTGGTATGACCTTGCTTGCATTAAACCGAAGCATTCCAAACGGAGTACAAAGACACGGTGTGACCAAGGCTCTCGAGAACAAATCGACTACGTGTTATATACATATACCCGCGCGCTCACTCGCTGATGACTTTTCTCGAACAAAGGAAAAGAAAAAAAAAAAAGAAGCAAAGGGGACTAACCACGGCGTAGCATGGGATGGCATCTAAGAAGGTGGCGATTTTGCGGTCCGTTTGCTCGGCCGCCGCGCCATCTACGAGCAATTCGGCCCTGTCATTGCTTAGACTATAACCCTTGCGTGCTTCTAATTTTTCAGATATCCAGGTAGAAATGCATCAATTGGGTAAAAATGCATTGGGTCTCAATCTCTTAGCTGCTGCTTAACGCCGGCTACATCCAGGCTTCCAGGGGCCGTCTTTCTATCAACTATCAAAACTACACACGCCGGCTCTGGTCCATCCCTTTTTTCCCTATTGAACAACAGAATCTGAACAAAGGGGAAAAAAAGAGCTTACGGGACACCCTACGGAACATGAGCCTCGTCAAACCGTTCAGTGGGGGTCATTTGACTGTTTAAGCCTACAGTTGAGCCTCTAGCCACCTGGGAGCTGTAAACTTTGCACGCACTTTGCACGGCATTCCGGGGTGGATGGCCGAGTCGTATGATCCGGGAGTGGCAGCAAGGTTCGCATGCACCCAAAGACTCTCATAGGTTCCCGGGGTGGCAAACTGTGGCGTATCAGGCATCAAAAGCTCACTGCCGTGTTGATGCTGATTGGTAGGTATAGCATTGAGGCGACGGAGAGGTTTATGCAATTTATTAAGCATCGCAGGGTTTATGGTAGGACGTAAACTTTTCATAGATGAAGATTTATTATATGTCGGTTTGTACTACGAAATAGCACCTGTGATAAAGAAACAACGGCTGAATGTTAGGTACTTACTAGGTAGATAGCCTAGACGTGGCCGATTCAATGCCTGATATACGGAGTCAACCGAGATGCATCAAATATAGTTCTACATTACATCTATCTACCCACCTACCAAGCAGTATCTTTCATATTTCACAATACACACAAATCATCAATTATTGCCATTATAATGACGTGTGTGAAATCTCCGAGATATGTATACACGTACACATTAGGCCTCACCTGTCTCGATGTGCATCTGTAAGACGCAGGACTTGCATTTTCAAAGCCGATGTTAACCCATCCCCACAAGTTGTTGCAGCTCATTCATGTGTTTTCGGTCAATGTAGTTTATAGCAGCTCTTATTTGCATTCTCACCTGACCACTTTATTTCTTTTGGTCGTTTGTTTATAATGTAGATTTTCCGTAAGCCGGTTGATCAAAGCATCCAGAACAGATCTGCAAGTGCCTAACTTAGGCCGGTGCCAAACCAACCCCGGACTATTGGTTTTAAAAAAAAGAGGATCCAACTGATATGGAACCAATTTGCCAACGTCTCTCCCTCTTCATCATCAATGTTAGAATCTCTCAATCCGCCACTCTCTGGTAATCTTTTCTAATATTCCGTTGCATCCGCCGTCTTAGTTCGCTGCAAAACTTTGCATATGGATCCATAAATTATCGCCGTGGAGGCCGCCGTCATCACAATGGCAACCTCGCTTCCGTACCACGAGCCAGGGATCGTCACAATCCTTATCCAGACGTCCTTTCTTCTTCTCCTCAATGTCGCCAATTTTGTGCTCGATCATAGTATCTACTGTGGCCTTCTCGGGCAGCTATTCGTAGGAGTAGCCTGGGGAACGCCCGGAGCCAAATGGCTGAGCGCAGAAGCTGAGCAGGTTGTTGTCCAATTGGGCTATCTTGGATTACTACTCTTGGTATATGAAGGTAAAATCCATTGAGGCCATTCAATTATATTATTAATCTGCATACACTAAACAACCCCAAACAGGCGGCCTGTCAACCTCCCTGGGCGCCCTTAAGGCCAATCTTTGGCTATCTTCATGCGTTGCCATTACTGGTATCAGCGTGCCCATGGGCCTCTCCTTCGTCCTCCAGAAGCTCAGTGGTGCAACGCCTCTCCAGGCGTTTGCTGCCGGTGCGGCGTTATGTTCTACGAGCCTTGGTACGACATTCACTGTGCTTCGATCAACGGGTCTGATCACGTCCAGGCTCGGCGTCGTGCTCACCAGCGCCGCTATGATGGATGACGTTGTCGGCCTTGTCATGGTCCAGATTATCTCTAATTTGGGGTCATCCGGTGCTGAGATAAGTGCCGTCACTATTGTTAGGCCGCTTCTTGTATCTGCCGCATTTGCAGTGTGCGCTCCTTTTGTTTGTGTCTTTATGGCCAAGCCGTTCACTCTCTGGTTGAACTCTTGGAGGATGAAACATCCCTTGGGACACATCAATCAGCTTCTCAACAAGAGAGGAACACCATGGGTCATTCACACCTCTATTTTAGTTGGCTGTGTCACTGGTTCAACATACGCGGGCACTTCTAATTTGTTCGCTGCCTATATTGCGGGCGCAACCATCAGTTGGTGGGACTCTGAAGTACCTCATCCTACTAACGAGAAGACGGCATCTGAAACATCGCCTCCGATGCAAAATCAAGCTTCTGGACAATCAGAAACAGATAATGTTATCATTTCCGAACATACTGCTTCAGAGGCCAAGAGACCGGATACCTCTGGAATGGCTACCTTTGAAAAGTATTATCTGCAGCCCCTCGAAAGGATCCTGAAGCCATTCTTCTTTGTGAGTGATTCCCTCTAATGACTTGGAACTTCTCTAATAATCCAAGGCGTCTATTGGTTTCTCTATCCCAATAACCGAGATGTTCAAGGGTTCTATTGTATGGAAAGGGCTTGTATACACCGCTCTGATGATGGTCGGCAAGTTACTCTGCGGCGCCTGGCTCCTTCGCATCTCCATTGCCTCTCTTCTGCCCACCAAATTATCAGCCTTTGTCAAGCATCCCAAGCTACAAATGGCGCATTTCTGGGGGCGAATTCACGAAAAGCCCAAGACGTCCCCTAACTCAGCAACTTCTACACATACAGCTCAAACCCAAGAGCCCTCGCCAGCATCGCAATCAAACCGAGAGCCAGCCACACAAGCGGCACCCTCTCATTCTGATCCTGCTGGAACCAATCCGCGATCAATATACCCTGCTTCAATATTGGGCTGTGCAATGACTGCTCGCGGCGAGATTGGCTTCTTGATTTCCTCCATCGCTGAAAGCAACAAGATATTCTCTTCGTCGCCGACCGATGATGGAAAGAGTTCGGAAATATTCCTCGTTGTTACGTGGGCCATAATGCTGTGCACAATCCTGGGACCTTTGTCGCTGGGACTTACAGTGAGACGAGTGAAGCAGCTGCAGCACGGCGTTGAGAAGCAAGGTCGTCTAGTTCAGAAAGATGTGCTTGGTGTCTGGGGTGTTTCTTGAGGGGCCAGCTAGAGTACTATTCTAGTTGGGATATCGTGTTGTATACTATACAAAACGAAATAATGAACTTGACCGTATGAAGAATTAGAATACTTTCAAACTCTACGAAAACCCAATTTCAGCTACTGATAGCTCTGAACGGAGCTGCTTGTCGGTCTTACTTCTAGCAATGCATCACACTTTGATACATAGACACCTTTTAATCAGGCATCTTCTCCGTAATAATCAACCAGTGGCTATACGAAGTACCGCTTGCTTAATACGAACTTCAAGAGTTTATTGACATATTATGTACCCAGGATTGTGGAAGCAGTCCACCAACAGCATATTTTGCCCACTAATCAATCACTATATCAGGAATCACGGAGTATAATTAACTCATTCTCCGTATATACTTTTTCTCGTATAAGCCAATCTATATATCTCCATTTTTTCTTGCGTCTAGCATACAATATCTCCCATGATGCAGACGGCACTTGTGTGACTCAAAATAAGCTACAGCCAGCGTACTCGTATGCCGCCCGTCACCCCACCTTGGAGCGCCACACCGAAAGCTTCACCGCGGTGAGAAATTTCCACCACAGCCCTTGCTAGTTGAGTCACCCATGCTTGTCGCAAATCCAACTTCTCCCACCACAAATCCCCAATTCCAAGCGCTCCTCCAAGCTTCGCCTTTTTGCGCCGGGACTCTCGCCATGTCGCACAAGGGAAAGAACAGCGCCAGCTCGGCAAAGGGCAAAAAACCTGCCAAGTCGGGCGCAGAGAGCAAAGGCGAAGATGTTCTGCAGGCTGTGGTGCGTCCAGTCATCGCGGGGTTCTCTTGAGGCGATAGCTAATCACTGACTTGCGCACAGGTTCTCGCAGACTCGTTCCAGGACAGATTCAAGCCCTTTACAGTAGAGAAGCCAAGAGTATGTGGACCTTGCAGAGCTTGAGGAGCTTGATTGAGAATGTGGCCGCCAGCTGACTCCCATCAACTACAGTGTCTCCTACCGCTGGCCAACACCCCTCTTATCGAATATACGCTCGAGTTCCTGGCCATGAACGGCGTTCAGGAAGTCTACATCTACTGCGGCGCACACACAGACCAGGTCGAAGATTACATCAGTCACTCTAGATGGGCGTCGTCGTCAAAATCGTGTCCGTTTTCGGTGCTGCAGTTTGTTCGAGTTGCCGATGCGAGATCGGTTGGCGACGTCCTCCGCGACATGGACAAGCGATCGTTGGTGGACGGAGATTTCCTCCTGGTGCATGGTGACCTGGTATCGAACCTGATTCTAGACGGCGCCTTGGCAGCGCACCGAAAACGAAGAGAGACGAGTGCCGCGAACATCATGACCATGGTCCTGCACAGCGGAGGACCCGCGGATCACAGGACCAAGACGAACGGAATCACGCCAGTGTTTGTGGTGGACACAAAGACTCAGCGCTGTCTTCACTACGATGAGATGAACCCCTTGCAGAGCGACCACTACCTCTCCATGGACCCTCTCATCGCAGAGGAGCTGTCAACCGAGTTTGAAATACGCGCCGACTTGATAGATGCTCAGATCGATATTTGCACTCCCGAGGTCTTGGCTTTATGGTCAGAAAGCTTCGACTATGAGCTTCCAAGGAGGAACTTCCTGCATGGTGTGTTGAAGGACTGGGAACTCAACGGCAAGATGATCTACGCGGAAATCTTCGAAGACGGCTATGCTGCTCGAGCAAGCAACCTGCAGATGTACGATGCCATCAGCAGAGACGTCCTAGGCCGATGGACGTTCCCCTTTATCCCTGAAAACAACATCATGCCCAAGCAGACGTACAAGAAACACAGCAACAATGTTGTTATCGAGACTGGAGCTTCTCACGCAGCCGATGCCAAACTCCAAAACTCCGTCATTGGAACCAATTCTAGCATCGGATCTGGAAGCAGAATCGTCAACTCCATCATTGGCACTGGTTGCAAGATTGGCGCCAATGTCACGCTTGAAAACTCGTTCATTTGGAACAACACCACTGTGGGAGATGGCACAGCCATATCACAATCCATCTTGGCTGGTGACGTAGTCATCGGTAAAGGCTGCACAATACCTACCGGATCTCTCATCTCCTATGGCGTTCACATTAGCGACTCCGTCTCCCTTTCTATCGCCGCGGTGCTCTCAACCGTTACTTCCACAGGCAAGCAAGTCACCAAGGACACCAAGCTGCTCGGTCCCGACGGCAACGCAGCCCCCTTCTTCGACCCCGAAGACGACGAGCTCGACGACGAAGACCCCTCCAGGCTCCAAAAGTCTCTCATCTACTCCCTCGCAAACTACAACCTATCCACCTCCTCCATCTCAACGTTTGCCTCCGATGTCGACTCCGACGATGACAACGACAGCAACTTCCTTGCCACCGACACTGCCCACTCCAACAGATCACGTCTCTCGTCCTTTGCCTCAGACGACTCGGCCGGCAAGATATCCTTCCACACCGATGCCGTCCACGGTCTGCTCGACGCCCTGCGCGCCGACTCTGGCGACTTTGACTCTGCCAAGCTGGAATTCATGGGCCTGCGTCTCGCCAACAACGCTTCCGACGCCATGATGCGAAAGGCCGTCGCAACGGCCTTCACCCGCCGCGCAGTCGAACTCGTCACCCCCGAACACGGCGGCCTCGACGCCAGTAAGGCGGCGGACAGGGCCTTCACCGCGTGCAAGGGCGCCTCCAAGTTCGTCAACGAGGTTGGTGTTGGTGGCGGCGAGTCCGCGCAGGTCGAATTCATCCTCGCCCTGCAGCGCGCCCTGCAGCACTACTCCAAGGGCCAGGAGCAGAGCAAGGCTGCAACGCTTCTCCCGGCTATGCTGCAGCAGCTCTATGCGCTGGACATTTTGGAGGAGGAAGGTATTTTGGGGTGGTGGGCGGATGCGCGGGCGGTGGAGGGTGAATCTATGGCTGCGTTGAAGGAGAAGTGCAGAGTGCTCGTCGAGTGGCTTGAAAACGCATCGGAGGAAGACGATGACGACGACGACGACGATGATGACAGTGATTAGACGAACCAAAAAGTTAAAAGTAAAGAAAAAGGATAAGCACAATGATACAAGACAAATGAACCAAAACCAGCTCGAAAGACGATGAGAGTAGAAAGAAAAAAGGGTTTGAGGATTTAGAACAGGTAGCGAGATTCGCCCAAGCTGGGTATCATTTATATATTGCCTCATTTGATAAGCTTAATCCGAGCTATGTCTTGAAAAAAGAACAAAAACGAAGATGCATGCCGTCCCTCCAGCCCTTATTTCTCAATATGCATGTCCCCTTAAAGCGCCATGTTCGCCCTAAATTGCCTGAAAATGCCCTCCTTTGGACGCAATTTCTCTTGTGGATGAAGCAAAGAAAAGACCCATACCCTCCGTTATTATCAGTACCGTACCAAAAAGAAAAAAAAAGAGAAAAAAAGGGGAGTTGTGATGCCTTGCTGTGACCATTCTTCTCCTCCAGCTCGTCCAGTCTTCAGAACGCTAGCCATGTTCATATCCATGTTAAGATATCAATATAAGCAGCAGCCATCCTACTTCTAATAGTAACTCTGTAGATCTGAACCGTTGGATGGCTGTCCGCCCATTGGTCGACCCCGGCCAAAAGAGCCCGGGGAAGCATCATTGGACTGACCCTTGGGATCAACGTCATCGAGAGACCGGTAGCCATGCCCACCGCGTCCGCCTCGTCCGCCTCGTCCGCCCCTGGAGGCACGATGGCTCCGGCCAGGGTTTCCGCCCTTATTGCGGCCCCTACCAGAATGAAAGCCTCTGGACTCATTTCGGCCGGCATACTGAACCGACCGAGCCGCCCATTCTTCATCTGCATTGTGCTTGCGCTTGTGGGACTTGTTGGCAAAGAGACTCTGGTATTCGTCTTCCTTGGGGTCCTCTGCCTCAATGCGGAGAATCACCTTTTCGCCGACAGTCGTCTCAAACGAAAAGCGCTCTTCTACCGGCACAGGCTGCCAAGCAGTAATCTTCCCAGCATCCATAGGACGAGCGCCTTTTCTAAGGGCAAGCACGACAAGCGGTATGGGGTTATCGGTGTGAAACTTTGCAGTGTGAGGCACAGGGCGCACACACGCAGCCCAGATGGAATTGTCGAAACAGGCTGTGCCGGTAACCTCCCACAGCATCTTGCTGCCCATGCCGCCAACCTTTTCAAGTATGCTTGTGGGACACGGCCTGGGGCAGATGAGGATATTGTTCGCATGGAACTTGAGGTCGTTATTCGATACGCTAGCAGGAATCTTGGCGAGCTTCAGAAGCTTCTTAATGTCGTCGCCGCCTATCATATAGCTAGTGAAGAAGACTGTCTTCTTGATCATGAGCTTGCTCTTGGAGGAGGGCTCTTTAGTCAAGGTAGTGTTGTGTTGGTTGATCATGTGCTGGACTTCGGCGACTTCAACGACGGGGTCAAGAAGGGTTGAAGAGTCGACCACCTGGACAACGTCGGCTGTGATGGGGCCTCGCGTGGGCGCTTCGGTCTGACGCCTGTTGTATTCGGCGAAGAAGTCTCGGAATCCCTTTGTATGCCTCGGACGGTCTTCGTACACTTTGATCTCTGTCGCTTGCTGGTACGTCTCCATGAGGGCCTCGAAAAACAGCTGCTTGAAGTGCATTGTGTTCTGAAAGCTCTGGTTTGCAGGGCTGACTCTCGGTTTCAAGCTGACCATGTCGAACTCGAGTCCTTTGCTTGTCACCATCCTTTTGATCAACTCGCCAAAGCCATGCTCAGAGCGGCCCGTCAACAGCACGCAGAGAGCATCTGGCTGCTTCGTGCTTAGCTTGACAAGATCAGCCACCTTTTCGTTCCACCAGCCCTCCCAGGCTCGTTCTTCTTCCTTCTCGGCGCCTTCGCCAGTGGCTGCAAGTATGCGGTTGTCATGCCACCATCCGCCATTGGAAAATGCTTCTTGGGTGGCGAGTAATCCTATCGTCGGGCCAGTCCACAGAGTCGGGTTTGGCATGGGGGTTCGGAATACTGAAGATGTCTCGAGGTCAGTCTTTGATACGAAGCTTAACTAGTGACGGGAGACCAAGGGGGCAAACGTACGTGTGTTATCGAAGTCGTAGACATGAAGAACTCGGACCTTGTCAACAGCTAAGACGACCAATTAGCCTCGGAAACACGCAGGAAGAGCGCATGCAGCATGACGAACCTGGGAGCTGCTTCGTCAAGATGGACCATCGGCCGAGTGCCGTGACTGTGAACTGCGAGCTCTTGGCGCCATGGTATGCGCTGTACGCTGATGCCATGGCGCTCGATAGAGAGGAGGAGAGACGGCGAAGACGAGCGGCGACGGTAATGGTAATGCTGCGGGATTGTAGATTGCGGTGCGTCTGTTGCTGTTGGCAGCCTGAAGTCGTGATGCAGGCGTTGGGCCAAAGTTTTTGGGCCGGGCAGATGTCGAGGGTCAGGTTGGAATTTCTTGGCTGTATATAGCTGGAGGCGGCTGTAGGTCTTGCGCAGCGCCTGGCCCTTCTGAAGGGGACCTGCTTTAGTGGGCTGTGCACTGGAGGTCAGCAGCAATACGCAATACGGCAGTGGCTGCTCCTCTCCCGTCATACTGAGGTGCCCTTACCCTGCATTCATCTCATTTCTGCCAATTCATGATCGTCTGGGGAGCGATTGGAGCAGCGATTGAGACTTTTGAGTTTCGGTGCTGCGAGCTGTGTCTGATGTGAGATTATCTCATCAACTCTGCTGTTTTTAGCTGGCGAAGCCAATTGTAAGCTGATCGAATGAACTTACCGCCGAGGAATGATGAGGGTGGCGATTGGGTTGGCGCTCTCACCCGCTTTGTGCTTTGTTTCGATCTATGAAAACGGCAGAGTCGGGGCTTGACTTTGCCGTTAAGAGCGAGTGCATGTGATCTCATCACATCGATGCAAGTTCTAGCCCTGCTTCTTATTTTGCTAACTCAGCACCCCGCGATTCCGAGGAAGTTCAATATCGTAGCAGAATGCGGAGGAAGAGCTACAGCTTAAGCTCAGAGTACCCACCACGTACCTAGATGCCCATTTCCTCTGAGAGGTACAATGGAGGGCATGTATCTACTCCTGCACATAATAAGTGTGCCTTGACTTTCTGCTACTGCAGTTATATTCTTCCAGTACCTCTCTGGTACCATCACGGGCTGAATTAGCCACAAGCTCCCGAGGTCCTTTCAGGCTTATTTTTATACTTTCTATGGCATCTCCGGGCACCGCAGCCGTGCGCTTCCTGGCTGGTTCCAAGAAGGCGCCTCAGGGCATCTTGCAATTGCGACTGCACGTTAAGCCTGGAGCGAGGGGGAATAGAGAAGGAATTCAGGCGGTCACTGACGACGTGATTGAACTTTGCGTTGCGGCTCAGGCTAAAGATGGCGAGGCTAATCAGGCGGTGATTGAGGTTCTCAGCGAGGCCCTGGACATCCCCAAGTCGAAGTTGGTTCTGGCTCAGGGCGCGAGATCGAGAGATAAGACGGTGGTTGTGCAGGATATCAAGGGCGATGGAACTACGTACGCCAATACAATTCTCGAGCTGCTTCATAAGGCTAGCTCCGAGGCCTCATGATGGTCGATAGCGCGCTTTTTCTATATCGCGAGAGGTTCGTTGTTGGACAAAATCCCTCCATCTTCGCCGGTGACTCAACGCCGTGCGCTCACCCCGCCATTTATCAACGTTCGAAGTTGGCTGCTTCGCACATGTACCAACATGCACTCCAACACGCATCAATGGCATTACTATTTAATGAGCGCTGGAGCCGGATGCTTTGCGACACGGGAATATGTTGTAGAATAAGCGTCAGTTAAGCGAATGTCATCATGTCTGAGCCGACCTTTACCATTCAAGCTCTTCAGCTGGAAGATGTGCCCGAGGCAGCTCAGCTCAGCAGCGATGCCTTCCTGACGGATCGCCAAACCCAGATGAAAGCTCTGGGCCGAAACCCGTTCGATATGAAGAAATACCACACGGAGAGCCTCCCAGAAATGCTGAAATCACCTCGATGCGTGATATTAAAGGCCGTTGACAAGGAAACGGGGGAATTTGCCGGCTTCTGCAACTGGGGACTCATCGGATTTTCGCCCGAAGAGAT
This sequence comes from Trichoderma guizhouense, assembly GCA_002022785.1. Taxonomy (NCBI): domain Eukaryota; kingdom Fungi; phylum Ascomycota; class Sordariomycetes; order Hypocreales; family Hypocreaceae; genus Trichoderma; species Trichoderma guizhouense. The sequence goes on along the minus strand of LVVK01000023.1, from coordinate 2,154,626 downwards.
GCCCGTAGTGGAGGGCAGGATTCAACCTCCCGAAAGGCCGGCCGCAGCTCCGGCAGAGCAGTCAGAAAATGAAAACGACAAGGAAAAAGAAAAGGAAAAGGATAAATCGTCAGCGGTAGAACCGAAACCCAGTCCCGATGCAGACCCAGAAGATCCCATTGAGCGACTCCAGGCACTTACAGGCGCCGACTTGGACGCATGGCAGAAGGAAGTGATGCCCAAAGGCACCAAATGTCTCGTGGTGATCGGGCTTTCTGTCTCACCCAAATTCCAGCGACGAGGCATCGGGTCAGCGCTGCTTCGCTGGGGAACCAAGATATGCGACGAAGCAGGTGTCTTTGCCTGGGTTCACTCGTCGGAGCCAGCGTGGAAGATTTACGAAAAGGCAGGATTCCAGGTGATCCGCACGCTTGATGTGGATCTGGACGAGTACGCTCCGTGCCCCCCTCCGGACGAGGGCCCGGATGCCAAATGGGGTCATTATGTCTTTCGATATATGAAGTATTTTGGCTCCAAAGACTGAGGGCAGTTATCGGATGGACGTTGCATGTAGCATTCCAAGGCATTCTAAATATACCTTCCATCTCTTGTCCGTGTCTCACCATGCTCCATTTATAGAACATGTGCTTTGCATATGAGCATCTACAGATGTTTATCTGAGATTAAACGGCAAATCCACATAAGCTTGCCAAGATTCGAGCATTGCTGGATACAGTACTGATCGGCATTGTGCGGGGAGAGGGATTCGGTAAAGGAGAGCCCGAGCAAGTCAGATTCCGACCAGGTCTCAGCTAATATTGAATGAAAAAAGGAGAAGCTTGATGAATATCTGCAAGTATACCATGCCTTGTTCAAGGGAGGTGCTAGGGTTTTTCTTTCTTTCTTTCTTTTAATAATACTCAAGGAGAGTAATTGTCATACAAAGAGTATCAACTTTTAGAATAATCGGAGCTGGTTCCGGCCTGCTAGCTTGAATATTTCATCCATGTTATGCTTCAAATTGAACATGGATTGAAGCTTTTTAGGTTGAGACCTGGGCCGCGCTCCTATAACCCTGCATCAATGTCTTGCTCTATTTACGGCAGCGCGGCGTGCGTGCCTACGGACCGTGTTTGCTCCGCTGGTCTCAGAAATGATTTATTTTTAGAGGCCCTCAAAAGCAAACTCGTACGAGTATACATTTCAAGACAAATTTATCTAAACGCGCATTACAGCGCGGCATACAGCTGGTGCTACAAGTGCGTGGTGTTGCAATCACAAGTGAACTCTGCCTGCAAAGTACTCGTACAAAGTAGAATGTGGCAATCTTGCGGAAGGCCGGTCCGCTGAGCCTAACTGACACGGAATCAATCCAATACGACCTTGACGGGAGCTGACCCGAGGACCTGAGCAGATAGCGGCACAGATGGCCTGCCACACGCATGTACCTGTACATACTTGGCGCACGCTCGTCCACATCTTCACCCGTCTGTATCTTTGCAGATGATGAACATCTTGCTGCTTGTCTCATCCCATCCATTGCATCAGCCAATCTGTGTCTAGCTGGCTCTGCTAAGCACTCCAGCTTGTACCGAAACGACGGAGTCCAATTACAAGCGTACGGGGATCGCCGACAGCGGATCCTGTATCCAGACTTGCAGCGCATCATGCACGCACCAAAGCCGGCGGGCGATTTGATGCTGGAGAGGCACCATCCAGGCGCGCGTGCTGCAAGGGAGATTGACGTCCATGATCTCGACTGATTAGAACAAGAAAACAGGGCATGTTGCCATTACTCTTGCTAATGTGCTAACAAGCGAGCATCGCGGACCTTCTATTCGTCGCCGGCTAGGAGCAAAAACGGCTGGGTGTGCGAGCCGATCGAGGTGTAGTCGCCGTGCCGGGCTTCTTTTCAGCCCCGCAAAGCGCCCATCGTGAGAAGTGCCCAATTGGCATGCATCACGGCTAGAAAAGGGTTGAATATTCTTGCTTGAAGCGGTAGGCGCCCAAAAAAAAAGGAAGTTCCCCCCTTGTACATGCATACAGGCGCTTTTGGCCCCCCCCCAGATAGTAATAAATGACACTCCCTTTCATCACCTGCTTCCCTGCATGATTTGTTCAGGTGGCTGTTTATGGGGGCAGAGCTGATAAGTGCACACATACACGATCCAGAAGACGGAGTACAAGTATGGGCATCGTGAGATTGGACGGCACACACGTGTATCGCGTCCCAGGCGCGGCTTGTCTTGTGAATGGCTACATCGTACCTCCTTTTGTCTGCCTTGGTTCCTAGCTAAGGTGCTCACTAGCACCGCTCATTTTATATCACGGGCAGACATCGAGATGGACTGATAATGCTCTGGAGACACCACTGCGCTTGTTCAGGTATAAGGGGTTGAGTTATAAATTGAGGCTAAAAAGCTTGCCAGCTTTTAGCAAGGAACTAGCTCTACCACTAAGATGGAAGTGAAGAGCTAACAGAGACTCCATGCTTGCGCAAAATACTTCCGCCAGCCTGATTCAGATGTCGCCAATCCATGGTATTGCTGAGCACCCCCGGCGTGGTGGAGGCTGCATAAGATCAATCCAATCCAAGCAAGCATCAAGCGCGCAGAGAGTACGAGTACATGCCTATGTACGAGTATTCAATTTACGAAGACTTACATGGCGGGGAAGGGGCTCGTATATGTACAGAGTGGTATTATAAGCACACGTTGGTCTGGTATGTTGGGATTGGATGCTTGCCACTTTGACACCATCTCGACAGGTACAAGGTGCAGGTGCAGGTACATGTGGCTGACACTGCGCTAAAGCAATAAACAACGTCGAGAACAGACCAGGCGAAGAAAAAAAAAAAAGAAAAACTAACATGGATTTAGTCTATCATCTGCCGGGCCTTGGCGCAGCAAAAGAAAGAAACAGGCACGGGGGCTGGCTGAAAAGTGGCCATTAAAATTGGCAAGAAAACGCTATTGCTCCCTGTACTCCGTAATAGCCTCGATACTGGATGCTCCGTGTGAGGGACAATGCGCCACACGGTCCTAGCTCCTGGAGATGCCCCAAGAAACCAAGAAACGAGGCTTGCATGTACCGTGCACTAGGGACCGCCACACGGATCTGGCTAAATAGAACACGGAACACACGATGGCTCCCGGGCTTTGGATTTGAGACCCCCTTCTTTTTTTTTCTCTGTCTATTATCCCCCCCTGTGGGTACACGTTGATTTTTTTTTTTCTGGAATGATTCCTCTGGTATTAGTGAAAAGGAAAGACGGGGTCGTACTAGGTGTCTTGTTGCGTGTGGTTCCTGTGTTCTTGTTGGTTCTTTTCATTTCCTTGCTTGTATTAGATGCATGATTCCCATGTTCTCTCTACCTCCCCTAGCCGCATGAGGGATTGACTGCATGTGCCTGCCTGCCCGCCCGCCCGTACATGTCAAGTAAACCAAGTATCAATACCTGCACAGCACCTGTACGAGCCTTACAGTAGCAGCCAGCAATCCAATCGCTATAACTGGCACCGCTCCAGCACACTTGCAGCGCTGTTGCCCTCTGAACCACCCACCTGATCTTCCTTGTTAGCCTAGGCCCCCGGCCCACCCTCCATCTCGGGCCATCCATTCGCCCATTCAACGGAGCTGGGCTAAACCGTCCAACCTCGATCCAGCCAGCCTCGACCAGCCAGGCTTCGAGGTCAATTGCTTCGCTCCCCAGAAGAGTCGAATCTCGCTCGCCGACTTGCGACGTCATTTGCCAGCTCGACGTTCGACGGTGCAGAACATTGGCTTCCGTCCTTCTGCCAGCCCGGCGCACCGCTTCCGTGTCCGGGGCGCTTTTTACGTACCTTCTGCCGTCGCTCCGGTCCGCCAGCCAGCCAAAAAGGCCAAGCCCAAAAGGCCCCCAGGTTCTACCATCAACGCTCGTCCGACCCGACGGGAGAAGGAGAGAGATTGAGAGAGCAGAACGGGAAAGGGAAAGGGAAAGGGACTTTTTACGCAGAATACGAGCGAGCTCTGGCCCGCCTCTGCGACTGCAGCTTTGTCGATTCTTGGCCCTTCGCTGAGCCTCAATTGGAGGCGCGTCGCTTCCTCGCATATTGCCTCTTTTGATCCCGCTCAAGACCACCAACTCGGCCCAGAATGTCCGGGACAGAGGCTGCCACTGCCCCAGGCGGCGGGGGAAACAATGCCAGTGAATTTGTGAGTAGGGTTCTTCTGCTTTGCCTTGCTGTATAACTACATGAGTGCTAATCGGATTGATGATGTCAAGGTCCGCAAGCTGTTTCGGTAATTGCTCGCCAACAAACCACATCTCTCTCCGCACCCGACTGACGTTGCCATAGCATGCTCGAAGACCCGTCACACCAAGATGTAGCTCGATGGGGAAAGGACGGCGATTCATTTGTCGTTGTTGAGGTGGGAGTCATCTGGTTTACAGCTTGATATCTGCGTGCGCTCTTATTGACTTTTCATCCATAAAATAGGGCGAAAAGTTTACGAGATCCATCCTCCCGAAGCATTTCAAGCACAGCAACATGTCTAGTTTTATTCGACAGCTCAACAAATACGACTTTCACAAGGTCAAGCCATCCAGCGATGGCGACGCAGCCTCCCCGAATGGCAATGTAAGTCCCTTGGCCGATGGAATACCCCCAAGTTACACTACGTTGGGGGGCGCATGACTAAGAATTGGGACTCGATGTGCAGATCTTGGAGTTCAAGCATCCCTACTTCCGCGTCGACAGCAAAGACGATTTGGATAACATCCGCCGAAAAGCGCCGGCCACGAGAAAACCTCAGGTCGCAGAGGACTTTACCACGAGCCAGCATGTCAGCGTCATATCCGAGCAGCTGACAGCTACGCAGCAGCAGGTGCAGCAGCTCCAGGAGCTGTTTGCCGACGTTTCGCAAACCAACAGGCTCCTCGTCAACGAGGTTCTCACCCTGCAAAAGATGCTCAATGCACAGAAGCAGGCGCAGTACGAGATGCTCAACTACCTCTCTCCTTACAACCACAACCGGAATAATGGGATGATGAGCCACTCGTTGAACTCGAACGGCAACATGCCGACAGGGGATGGAGACGAAGCTGTGCCGGAGCTCAGAAGAGCGCGAGAGCTGCTCTCCAGCGTCGCGCCCGACGCCGTAGCCGATCGTGAGCTTGAGCGTCTGCATGACATTTACGAATCCCCCGCAGACTCGGCAACCATGGTGACCCCCGTATCGATGCCGATGATGCATGACCCTATGAATGACATTAGCCGGTACCCCGTTTATCCTGTAGGACAGACTGTTGGCATTGATCCTTTCCACTCGGATCACATCAACAAGATTCCATATGCTATCCCCAACGAGGGCAGTGCCGGTCCCATGGACCAACACCAGCAGCACCAGCAGCAACACACGCCGCAGCCCGGGTCGTCCAATCAGATGAACAACGTGCCTGGCTCGGCGGAGAAGCCTGTGTCGTTGTGGGGACCAAAGAAGCCTGTTGTATTCCTGGTGGAAGACGATCCCACATGTGCCAAGATTGGCATCAAGTTTCTCAAATCCATGGGCTGCGATGTTGAACATGCCGTAAGTGAATTGCATCCCCCCCCGGACTAGAAACAATAAGAGGACGCTGCGCGGCGCACGGTCCCGCGTTACATGTCGGTGATGTTTAGCGGCTAACAACTTGCAGAATAATGGCGCGGAAGCATACAACAGGATCAGTACTGTTGGGCGTGATCATTTCGACCTGATCTTCATGGACATCATCATGCCCCGGTTGGATGGTGTATCGGCAACCATGTATATCCGCCAACACTGCCCAGCCACGCCTATTATTGCCATGACGTCTAACATTCGTCCGGACGAGGTGAATGGATATTTCGAGCATGGTAAGTTTTGAAGGAATTAGAGAAGGATCCGATTGTTGGACGTCAAGCTGACTGTGGCACAGGGATGAATGGCGTGTTGGCCAAGCCATTCACAAAGGAAGGCATGCTCAAATCTGTCAAGCAAAACCTGCAGCACCTGTTGAAGAACCCACCCACCCAGTCGGACAACGGGCACGGGTCTGCGTTCATCATGAACGTTCCGTATCTCAACACGACGGGCAACCCCATCAAATTCGAGTCGCCAACTCCACCTGCGGGTGCCAGCGGGTCGAACTGGTCATCCGGCCACATGTCCCAGAACGGGGTCGACCAGGGCTTTGGGCTCATGGACGGGAGCAGCCAGTATAACATGTCGCAAAGTAGAGGCGCGTACTCGACGATGGATGCTTCCTCTGGCCGTATATCCGACCATGATAGCCCACCGGAGAAGCGGCAGCGTCTGAATAACTCTCAACGAAATTATGCTTAACGCCAAGACTGATGATTAATTCTGTGCATCAAGATGTGCTGTTGGATGGACCATTTTGTCTTTTATGTCTCCTCAACCCCCTACCGCTTTCCGCTTTCACCCTTCACCCTTCCCCCCTCTTGTCGACTCATTGCATGGAGACACTTTGTTATCGGCGTTGTAACTTGTTTTTAAACCCAAGGAGGAGCCTTTTTCTTCTTTATGTCTTTTTTTTGTTCGGTCCTCAGAGATGGATTCTACCTGTTCTCCTGGGATTTCTGGTTGGGATGATGATTTTGCGTACCGGTTGGATATTTTTGTCGGGGCATTCTGTGGTAATGTTTCCCAAAGGAGAAGGAAACGCTATATTTTGTTCTCTTTTTTGAAATGACGAAAATCGGAGTTGTGATGATGTATGCTTTGACTAGGTCATGGGTTTATGAGGAGAATTGGCTGGACAAGGCCGCCTTTTTCTGTGATGAAGCCGTGCTGGTGCTGAAAGGCCCAGAGCACTAGGGAGCCTGGATTTGGTAACTATTTCATGACAGAGAGTGGTTAATCATACGATCTATATGCACGAGGAAACAACTTGACAAACTCATCATTTTGTAAATAAAGTGATGGATGACCGCCCTTGTATGTGTAAGAAATGGAAGTCGAAGTGTATGAGTCAAAGTGAGAGGTTGCTCGTCCTGACTAAATGCCTCCCAGGCACGGAATTACGGGGTCCGGATCCAAGAAGTCGGTATGACAGATAGATGGGAGGCCGTTCGCGGCATTAACACTTTATATTTCTTTTCTCCTTCACTCCCCCTGCGAATGAGCGGAGGAAAGAAATGGGCCGAGGCGAGATCCGATTGCGCATCTCCAGCACGACGTCACATTACCTTACCTACCTACCTATGCATAAGGTAGGTAGACGAGGCCGGGGGGATGGGCATGTTAGCGGAGCACCAACTCCGGGCCACCACTATACACGGAACAGGGGAACGTACGACGTCACGACAAAGAAAGAGAAGAAAGAAGAGAAATAGTAATGCCAAGGTTGCAAGAAGGAAAAAAATCATGCCTGCAGCCGTTAGATCCGACGGCATTTGGGGGGGAGGGAGGTTCCATAGTGGTCTGGACCGGGGGATTTGATGGAGAACGGGGATTTCTTGGGAGCGGGAAGCGGGGGATGACGGCGACATGGGATAACGGGAGATTTTTTTGGCGATGAATAGAAGTGTAAGCGTGGGAAGGGATTTGTAAAGGCTTATATGTATGTTCTCCTTTTGTATGGAGTATTTGGGGGGAGAGGGAAGAGGAAGATCAATGTCTATCAATTCATGCGAGAGGCGGAGGTGAGCCACTTATACCGAGAGAGACTGGGGGCAATGGATGTCAGCCGGGATTGAATTTGTTTGCTACACATCCAATGCCTTGCTGCTTGCCAGGGCACTAAGCAGTCAGTCTATCCGGGTGCCTATTATTACTACCTTGGGGTTTATCATGTGGCGAAAAAAAGCAAGGTTAGAGTGTACCTCGCGTAAGCTTAGGAGCGAGTTGTTTATGCGGCAATCAACTTTTGGATGTTGTGCCTTGATGCCGGCAGCCTTTTTTCTTGTTTGGATGCTACCTTCGCTTGGGAGGAAGATCGATGCGGCGAATGGGCGGGCGGCGTTTTTTGTGATACAGGGGGAGGACGTTTTGATGCTGTAGCACTTACACGAGAGGGATACGAGGGTTGTTGTTTTACGTTGATGTTTTTTTTTTGTTTTTCCTGTTTTTCTGTTTGACAGAATGGGGCATGGGAAGGATTGGGTTATGACTGCAAACACGGCAAGCCAATAGTGCTTGCGCCCATTATCCTAAAGCTCTGACAAAACTCTGGCTGATGAAGAAATGGTAAGAAAAGGAAGATGACAAGATGACTGCTTTTCGCCCTTCTGGTTTTGGAACTTTCGAGACCCTTGATTTTGGGGGATGCATTGAAGCTGAGTGGAAGATCTTTGCCAGATGGGGTAATTTGGGTGTTCTGATTCGGAGACGATCCGGAGGGTTGGGCCAAACTCTATTCTGTTCATGTGCGGGAAGAGAAGCCGGAGCTCTTATGAGAGCAGTTTGCATGTGGAGGGATTGAGAGTTGATACATGTTAATTAAAGTAGTTGCTGAAAGCTGTGTGGTTGGTGAATCAATCATTGAAGCCCTAGGGTTAATTATAGCCAGTAGCTCTTATAGGAGCTTTGAGGGAGCTCTAGAGGTAGTAGATAATTAGTTCTTTGGGTCTCCTACTGTCACTGCTTTCTTCTAGGATTTGCCATTCTAGTTATAATTCTCTAGTATCTGATCACTGCTATCACCAGGTAGCTGTCAATTGCGACACGAGATGCTGGATAACAAACTTGGGCTGCTGAATAGCCACCCTTCTCAGACCGGAAGCTTCAGTGCCTCTAAAGGCCCTATAAGCTGACAGCAGACCTCACTTTACACGTACCGTCTCTAACACAGTAGACTCACCTTAGCCACACTATGCACTTTAGCTGCCCAGCCAGTTTCAATTTACGCGTCCAGACGCGTTTTCCCAATCAATCCAATTGAGCATCTCCCCGCGCAAGGGTTTTGGACCTTGTTCGCCAGATCAAATATCCCGACCCGATTCTCTGTTGCAGCATCAGGCCGATAGCCAATCAGCTCAGATTTAATTGTCTTTTCTTTCACAAAAAAAAGAGAAGCAATGCCACACTCGCTCTCTCCCAATTCAAGCAACGCTGCTGTCAAGGACGAACAACCAGACGGCGAATCAGGAATTCCCACCAACGTTGCTCCAGCAGAGACAGCCGCAACAATGGCAGATGACGACGTCGATGTTGATATGAACGAGATAGAGGCACCGTCCGCAGGCCAAGCGGAGGAATCAAAAAAGGAGGTCAAGTTGGACGAACTATTCGCAGATGACGACTCTGACGACGAGTTTCCGAGCTCGGCACCCGTTAAGCGTGAAGGCGTCAGCTCACCCGTACGGGCAGCTTCACCATCGTACGTGCTCTCAGTCGATTCAACAGTCCGTCTCGAGAAGTAGCAGCCAACTGACTACTCAATGCGTAGAAATATCCCGGCCTCGGATCCAGAGGTCATGCGCAGTTTTTACCAGCGACTCTTCCCCTGGCGACAGCTTTTCCAGTGGTTGAACCACAGCCCAATGCCCACGAATGACTTTGGCAACCGCGAGTTTGCTTTTACTCTGCAAAACGACGCATATCTGCGGTACCAGTCTTTTGCAACGGCAGATCTGTAAGCCCATATCGACCGAACCACATAACCAGGCCAGCTGTGCTTACGATGAATCTAGACTACGGAAAGATGTCCTCCGCCTCATGCCATCCCGTTTCGAAATTGGCCCCGTCTATTCAACAAACCCTCGAGATCGAAAGACTTTGCGCAACTCGTCTGCCTTTAAGCCCTTGTCAAAAGAGCTCTGCTTCGATATCGATTTGACTGATTACGACGACATCCGAACATGCTGTGACAAGGCCACCATCTGCAACAAGTGCTGGCAATTCATGACCATGGCCATCAAAGTTGTTGATGTGGCTCTGAGAGACGACTTTGGCTTCAACCACATCATGTGGGTGTACTCTGGACGAAGAGGTGCCCACGCTTGGGTGTGCGACAAGAAGGCCAGGTCGATGGATGACCAGAAGCGCAGAGCTATAGCAAACTACCTGGAAGTAATCAAAGGTGGCTCGCAGAGTGGCAAGAAGGTCAATGTCAAGAGGCCGCTGCACCCACATCTCAGGTAAGTGGCGAATTTTTGCTTTTGGTAGATATACCGATGGCAGCAATGGTGCTAACATGCTCTTTAGTCGGAGTCTCGACATTCTCAAGACACACTTTCAAGAAGATGTCCTGGCTGAGCAGGATCCTTGGGCAACAGATGAACAAGCTCAGAAGCTATTGCAACTCCTCCCCGATCGAACCCTAAACGATTCATTACGCCGCAAATGGGAAGCGGCTCCAGGACGATCGTCAATTTCAAAATGGGCCGACATTGATGCCGTGGCCAAGACTGGTGCAAGCAAGCACTTGGATGCTAAGGCATTACTAGAAGCTAAGCAGGATATTGTGCTGGAATATACCTATCCTCGCCTCGATATCGAAGTCAGCAAGAAACTGAACCATTTGCTCAAAAGCCCCTTTGTTGTGCATCCAGGCACGGGGCGGGTCTGTGTGCCCATTGATACCAAAGCTCTAGAGGACTTTGATCCTCTTGGTGTACCTACGGTACAGAGCTTGCTTGCGGAAATTGATTCTTGGAAGGGTGGAGAGGACGGTGAAGAAGATGACAAGTCCAAGGCTACTATTGCAGACTGGGAAAAGACTAGCCTCAAGCCATATGTTGAGCAGTTCAGATCATTTGTGTCGGCACTCATAAAGGATGAAGGGATTGCAAAAGTAAAGAGAGAGCGTGAGGATGATTCAATGGATTTTTAGAAATCATAATGATATGGAGTATCAATGGATTGTCGCTAGGTTGCATATAGCGGTGGGATATATAATTTTGTGCCGCAGGTTTTTTGGGTATGAATCTCGGCTTGGTATTGGTCAAGGAGCTATATACAGCTATTATGTCTATGATGATGTCTCTTTTACTTGTTCAGAGCGGCCTTCGTCTGCAGCATCAGTCGATGCATCGGCTGCTGAAGCATCTTGCGCCTTGGTTTCTGATGCCTCCGCCTCATCGTCTTCATCCTCGTCTTCTTCCTCACCCTCCTCACCCCCCTCTTCAGCCTCTTCACCATCACCAGCATCCTCACTTCTTAGCCTTCCACCCTTTCTCTTCGGGATCACGCTCAAGAACGCTTGGCCCCAGTCGCCGCACTCCAGCCACTTGAGCATAATCTCAACAACATGGTTCGTCGCCAGGACTTGCCGGCTCTGCATCACCATGAATTGGCCAATCGGTAGTCTTGCCGTTCGAATGCCCAACTCCCGCGCACGTCTATAACAAAGGCCCTTCTCACGGTTCTTGTCGACCAGTCCACCTACGACATAGCATGTGTTTGGCTCCAAGCGCTCGAGTGTGTAAGGGGAATCAGATGACAAGTACACAACGTCCTTGTTCGCCTCATCTAGAGGTGGTTCCGGACTATCAATAGGAAAAGGATCGGTTTCATCACGAGTCCATGTCGAAGGCTCGTCGAGACTGCGCTGTAGCGACTCAATCATTTCACCTCCGCTGCCGTCGGAGGCATTCATGCGCTCACGAACTTTTGCCGCGCAACTAGTGAAGTCGCCGTCATGGAACCAGACGCCCTTCCAGTTCTTGTGTACGCCACCAAGCACCTCATGGAAGCGTTTCGCGATGCCCTTGTTAAAGCCCGCGACCCAGAGATGCGAGCGGTACCTCGCCTGCCTGTTGTCGGAGTACGCCCTCGTGACCTGGCTGGACAGAGAGACGCGCTCCTTGTCCATCATGTACTCCTCAAAGTCGCAGTCGATGATGATGCCCACGGGGGTCAGGGTAGAGGGCGTCTTCTTCTTCTGCAGCTCCAGAGGGTCGACGCCCTGGGCGATGAGGGCGGCGCGCTCGGTGCGGACGCGGGATTTGCGCTCGTGGCGCTTTTCCTTGCGGCGCTTGCGGCGGTCGTCTTTGCCGGCTTCCCATTCTTCTTGCCTGCGGAGGCGCTTGAGTGCGTTTTTGGACATGGGAGCTTGTTCTTGTGGTGTGTCTGTTGGTTCTGAGGGAGGTTGTGCTGAGGCTGAGGCTGAGGCCTCGGTAGTCTCGATTGAACTCATTTCTGCGGTGATGTATGTGTTGTATAGATTGAGTGATAGATTTTGTATGAGTTTTTGAGATAATGAATATCCAATCCTTGACGAAGAGTTCAATTGGAGCTGGGTTGACTCTGAGATTGAACTGCTGGTTGTGTAGTTGAGATCACATATGCTGATGACTCTTCATGTGAAGGTGAGTCGCACAGGGGCGGTACCAGCTAGTTTTGAGGATTATGTGACTCTAGAAGGCTTCTTAGTTGTATGAAGCTATTGATATTCACAATTGATCACTGCAATGCCGCTAGAATGCTCTCAATCGCCCATATCATGGAATTTTCACAAGTCTTACACTCTCTTTTTCTTATGGAGCAATCTTTTGCACCCCAAATCTCTTGGTGGGCTGGTGGGGCCGAACAAAGTACCTCTGTACCACCACCCAAAATCCGGGACAAGTCCAAAATTCTTTCTCATCCAATCATAGCACCCCAATTGATGACAATGGCCATCACGTGATGCGCAGTTCTCGGCATCCCAAGGCCTCAAGACAAGGCCAAAACAGCTCCTCCTCTCTTTTCAATCCCATCACGGGCGAAGATACGCAATTCCACAATCGCCATGGCGAAGCCGTATGTGCCGCATGACGTCCTTGACGAGACGGCCAAGACTTCATTGGTCGGCCTGGGCAGCGGCTTCTTCATTGCCGCCATCCAGAATGCCCTGTCGAAGCGCAACGTGGGCGCTATGAGCGTCTTTACGCGGGGAGCTCCCATCATTGGCATTTGCGGTATGGACTGAGTCTCTGCGACGATGTGGCTCCAATTGGGCTGTATCATTGCGCAGAATACAATTATGGGAGAGAAATTTTGGCTGACGGGGGGTGTTGTTTGTGGTTTCTAGCTGCCGGTCCCGGTGCCTATGCCTTCTTCTCCCGGACGATGATGAACCTGCGGGAGAAGGATGATCCTTGGGCCGCCGCCTTTGGAGGTTTCATGTGCGGCAGTGTCCTCGGACTTCCTTGTAAGGACGCCTTCTATTACTCTACATGATTTCTGGTGGTAGCGCATGCTGACTCTCGCCTCTTTGCACCTACATAGTCCGACGCACACCCCTCGTGCTGGCTCTTGGTGCTTTCGTTGGCACTACCCAGGGCCTTTTACACGCCATGGGAGGACGACTGGACAGCTTCAACAAGGAAGAGGATGAGTTTGAGCGCAAGGAGACTGTTCGACGGACAACCCGTCTGCCCGTTGAGCAGACTGTTGCCGAGCTGGGCGAGGGACGAGGTAAGTCTTGGCACTACAAGATCTCTGCAGCCGTTCTTGGTAAACTGACATCTAAACACAGGAATTCGCCCTCCTGGATATGAGGAGAGAAGACGAGAGCGCATCAAGGAGAAGTACGGCTTCGAAGTTAACCCTGTGAGCGCCACCGCTGAGGGCAGCCAATAAAATGATATCAAAAAATATGAAAGAATTAAAGCCAGCTGCCAGAGATTTTTGAGGTGAGTTCTGCGGCAGCTTGTATATATATCCATCGCATTCCAGTGCGGAAGAGATGCGATGCTAGATAATCGGTATTTTTTTTTTGTTTTCCACGTCGCCATTGCCATTGCCATTACTGCATGTTTTTGGATTTGGGCTGCCGGTGTCACGAAGACTTCACTTGACAAAAGGTACGTTTTTTTTATCTCTTCTTGTTCTTTTTTTTCAGGAATTCGCGCTTGTTTTCTTCTTTTCCATGATGAAATCTTTTCAGAGGCTGTTTATGATATCAGTGATTACATTAACACCATATCTACATTGTATTGTCTGATGGAATATTTTCTTTACTTCTCATTGTTTCATATTGGCTACATGTCACGAACACTTTGCTGACATATGGAATACACAGGGTGTGGAAAGCTTTCTATCTTGTAAAATCGCGAGTCTCATCATGCCCCTTAAATAACGGCGCTCTTTAGTGCTATTATATGCATATCCGTCCCAAATGATATAGGATCTGTTTCCCATATTAATAAATGCAGTCAATCCCAACTCCTGGCGCTATCAAATGCGAGGCCATTGCACTAAATGTCTTTGAGTAAATTGACGTTGATTTTCTTCCCCATCCAAGTGATTTGTTCATAGCGCCTTGACGGATTGAAAGAAGGGGTTGGCAAGCAACTTTTCGTCTGCTGCCACCAACTCCTTTAGCTTGGCCACCTGCTCCTCCTTACTGAGCTCTCCGTTCTGCACAGCCTCTTTCCATTCAACCAGCACCTTTTTGAGCATTGCACTGCCCTGTTCGACATCTTCAGTGCTGTAGCTCACGCCCAGATCTTCATGTTTGGTAGTAAAGTCCTCGAGCTCGTCTGCCTTGCGCTTGGCCATCCGGACGACCTTGTCAGGGAAGCGAACAAGTTCAGCAACATGAATACCGAAACTCTGATCGCAGATGCCGGGCTCAACCTTGTACAGCAAGGTAACCTCTCGTTTGGCGTTGATATCACCATTGGTGCCGCTAATGTGCGCTGTGACGTGCATGTTCTTGACTTGAGGGTACTGGTCGGCCAAGGCAGTGAGCTCGTGGAAGTGGGTTGCAAACATGGCAAAGCAACCAATCTCCTTGACAATATGCTCAGAGATGGCCCAGGCGAGACCAAAGCCGTCGTACGTCGAAGTACCGCGACCGAGCTCGTCAATGATGATGAGGGACTCGGCTGTGGCTGACTTGAGGATATTGGCTGTCTCAAGCATCTCGGCCATGAAAGTTGAGACACCCTTGAGTTGAGAATCGGAGGCACCAACACGGGCGAGAATAGAGTCGAAAATGGTGAGCTCGGCCTCTGAACAGGGCACAAAAGAGCCGACTTGAGCCATCAGGGCAATGACACCGGCTTGGCGGATGTAAGTAGATTTACCACCCATGTTGGGTCCGGTGATGATGAGGAACGACGACTTGTCACGGGTGAGATCCACGTCGTTGGTGATGAATTGGACGTCGTCCTGGAGTTCCATGCAAGGGTGACGAGCACCAGTGAGTTTTGTCTGACCTTCGCCTCTGGTGTGCATCTTGGGTCGGACGTAAGCCTCAGGAGCGTGCACGGCGGCGTGAGAGAGCGAGACAATGACATCTAGATGAGCCAGCACACCAGCAAGACGCTCCAAGACGGGGCAATACGAAGACGCTACCTGGACGACCTCGTTTACCAAGCTGCTCTGGGTGCGGTTGTAGTTTGCCGACAGCTGGTCGTGCTCACGACGATAGGCCTGCAGCTGTTTTGTTGTAAAGTAGACGCCATTCTTCTGTGTAGAGCACTCCTGATACTTGGACTTGCCGCGGATGCAGCCAGCTTCTTGTCTCGTCAGGCGCATACACACGCCGTGGACCTTGTGGTTTGCCTCGAGGAAAATCTTCTTGTCGGCTTCTTGGTCCAGGTCGCGTGCGGCGCTGTGGAATTCCTGTCTGATGTCGCGGTCGAGCTGATCGAGCTTTTTGCGGATAATACGCAGGCTCTGATCATACTCTGGCTTGATGATGTACTCGTGCCGATCCAGGGCGTCGAGGTCGACAGTTTGCTCAACCATCTCCTGAAGCTTGCCGAGACTATCGGACAGCTCTCGGAGTTTGTTGGTGTATGCATCGTCAAGAGGATCCTTGTAAGCCTCATCCATGATTCCCTCCAAGGTGCCAATGAAGCCTGGGAGACGGATGACAACTTGATAAGCGCGGACGACATCCTCTAGATTGGCCTTGCCGCGCTGGAACTTCTTCGATAAGCGGTACAGGTCGGGTACAGAGCGCAGGTGCTCTTCCTGCATGGTTTGGCGAAGTTCAGTATCGGTATAGAACGCCTCTACAAGCTGCTGTCGCCTTTCAATTTCATCCTTGCTCATCAACGGCTGCTTCAACCATTGCGCCAAAAGGCGGCTGCCTACAGGGGTTTTGCAGTGGTTGAGCACACCGTAGATGCTCATCGTCTTCGATCCATCACGCGGACCGGGCATGAGATTGAGGGCCTTGAGGGCTGCAGCATCGAGCTTCATATACTGCGCCAAGTCGTGCTGGTAGAGCTGATACTGGCCAAAGTTGGAGACATCTTGTAGGGCGCCAATGTACTTAATCAGACATGCTGCAGAACCCATGGCCAACTTAAGGTCTGTCTGTGGTAGCATGGCAACTGATTTTTCGTCTTTCAAAAGGCGGGCCAGATCCTGTTCGATGTCTTTGATGGCAAAGTCACCAGCTGGCCGCTCCGCTAAAGCGACACCGCAGTTATTGATGATTTGCCGTATCTTTGCCAATTCGGGGTCTTTCTCCTTCTCTCTATCGCCTTTCTCGTACTGGATGAGACATTCTCGGATACCAAGTTGAATAAGAAGAGCCTCAAAGTTGGAGTAGAGGTCATTGTCGAGGAATTCGCTGACACCGAGCTCTCGCACACTGGCGTCAGCAAAGCAGACACCAACACCACGCGCCTCGGAAGCCTTTGCGGATATCTTGACAGCCATAATCATAGGCGCCGAATCAATCTGGCCACCGAGCTCATCTTCGACATCTTGAAGGTTTCCGGGGGACGCTTGCTTGATGCATTTCCAGTTCATCCGACCGCTGGAGCTCTGCCAGATCTCGATTCTCTTGCCCAGCTTGAAGAGCGCCTCGCGGAGGAACTGCCGAAAGACGGTCGTGGTTAATGTGACGGAGGGGAGACCGGTGTGGTCATTTTTGCCGAGTTGTCGGACAACGGACGTCGTCTTGTAGACCTGAAATGGCAATGTTAGTGGTGAATCGGTCAAGAGAGCTGACAGGAGAGAGTGTGTCGTACAGTTTTAGCAATGAACATGGCATCGTTGCCATGGGCGGTGTACCAATCGCCTCGGTCGAATATCCGCACGGCATCTTCACCGAGATCTGGGAGAGATTTGAAGAAGCGGATGAAGCCGCCCTCGTCGTCGACCTGGTATTTCCAATGTCAGATTCGGCACTTCACGGTCTATAGTAATTGCTAGAGGGGTCTAAGACGTACCTTTAATTCGGGTCTTGAAGCCATGATTGGGGATTATTAATGTGATGAATATTCCCAAACGATTCCACAATGACTCCAAATCACTCTCCTTGGTTGAAACGAAGAGAATGAAGCATGGAGATGCAGCTGGTCGAAAGACGTGGCTTGCAGAATCCCCTATAAAGCCACCGGCGCGTGTCTTGGAGGGGAGACGCGTTTGTACTGCAATCAATTAAAAAGTGGTGACGCGAAAGGCGGGATTAGGTAATCGCACCAACTGTAGACAAGCTGAGCAGTAAAAGAGTAAAAGAGTGGGCAATTTCTAGCTGTTGCTTTTGAACATGAATGATGAGCTTCTTTGTCACCACTATGATGCACAAGTATTTAAATATCTAAATACTGCACATGAGCGCCTCTGTAAAAGTGCAAGGCAAAAAGAGATGATTTCTTCAATTCATTAATTTCCAAGTTCAAGCATGGACAATCCCGTGGCGGCAAATGTGCTCGGCACAGCTGGAGCTGTAAGTCGCTCTCATTCTCCAACTTACATGTCGTGAAATAAACATCTTAAAACAATTGGCTAACATTAATGATTCTCAGGTGTGCTGGTCTGTACAGGTATATTTTCAAAATCTGCGTACTGTATGTGAATAGCATCACTAACAAAGACGCAGCTTATCCCCCAAATCATCATCAACTATCGTCGTCACAACACCACAGGCCTGCAGCCCTCAATGATGATGCTGTGGGCGTGTGCAGGTGTCCCACTGGGAGTGTACAATATCACCAAGAACTTTAATATAGCTCTGCGCATCCAGCCTCAGATCCTGACGCTCTTGAGCCTGGTCACTTGGGCTCAATGTCGATATTACGATAAGGTGAGTACATGACTCTTCGATGTTGCTATCCAACCAGCATTACTGGTCACTAATCTTACTCTTGATACTAGAAATGGCCTATTTCTCGCTGTCTTCTCGTAGCCATTCCCATCGCTCTCCTGATGGCTGGTATACAGGTTGGCCTCATCTTCGCCCTGCGAGCCGCTCACTCTAAGCATCTCACTTGGCCGGATACTTTAATGGCAATTCTCTCTGCGGCCTTCCTCGCTGCCGGTGTCCTCAGACACTATTGGGATATATACGTCCATCGATCAGTGCGCGGAATCTCATTCATCTTTGTGGGCATCGACGCTGCCGGCGATCTCTTCTCGCTCATCTCGGTATTCTTCCAACCAACCTTGGACGTCCTTGGTATGGTAATATATGGGACTGAGCTGGTCCTTTGGATAGGCGTATTCGCTTGTGGTGGATACTTTAACTTGCTCCCCTGGGTAAAACAGAATTTGAAGATGCGCTCAGAGCCTGATGGATCTCCCAGTGCCTCTGAGATGTCTGCAGATCCCACCGCTCAACCATCTCACGGTATCTCTCTTCGAAACATGCCGTCATCCACATTTGTTTTTAGAACGCCCTCAAGCGAATTTACTGTTGCGAGAGCCAGAGCCGGATTTCACGATACTGATGATGAGGCTGGCGCAATATCACAGAGATGAATCGGGTCTTGTCAGCATCAATAAATCTGTTTCGCTATAATACTTCGATCTACCTTAGCGCCGCAGTTTTCATTGCTTCTACCTGTATCAATATCTCGCCGCATCTTCAAGGATCATAGATGCTCCCTTTTCCGCAATGGCATACACAGTCGCCTGTATGTGCGCACTGATATGAAGCGGCATGATGCTCGCATCCACCACTCGCAGGCCCTTGACTCCATATACCCTGAGCCTCTCATCCACGACTCCTCCTTCAATGCCTGCACGGCCGCCCATGGCGCATGTACCAATAGGATGATATGCTACAGCGGTGCTGTCAAGGATCCACGTCTTGACATCCTCGTCGTCTGTGAATAAACTGGCAGGGGGATACGCTAGTTGTCTCACGATCTTGTTGAAAGAAGGCGCCAATAATACCTTACGACCAAAGCGGGTCGATTCTAGCATGATCTCGAGATCTATCTCTCCATGGGGACCATCGTAATGCCTGGGATCGATCACAGGGTCATCTTTCTCAGAGGGTGTTGGTTGAATGTGGATTGAACCAACAGAGAAGGGATACTGGAGAATTTGGAACAATGTGCCAAACCCTTTGCCAGTCACTGCCAAGGGCGCAGCACCGAGAGCAAAGATAAACTCCATCTGGCCAATCTTGTCAATATCCTTCAGACGCTGTTCCATGAGAGCTTTCTTTTCTGAGGGAATCCCGGTTAGATCTTTGGCCTGAGATTGTAACCTCTCCAATGTATCTTGCGGCATGAAAGTGGCAAGGGGTACAAAGCTGTAAGAAGAGGAGATGCGGGAGAAAGGGCCACTTCGATCCCGATCGTACTGTGCTCGAGCTGCTGCCGCGCGATCAGCGTCAAAGAAGAGATCATCTCTGTTCTCAAGCTCTGGGTCAACTTCCACGACCATATGTATCGCTGGTTTATCCCGTTAGCTAAAGGCTGGCTTAAATTGCGATTCTTATAACCGATGCAGGCACATACCTTTGTGCTCCTGTAGGTTTTCTCCAACCATGGGACTATCCACTTTGACGTCAATGCCGGCTCGAGCCAAAATCTCGGGGTTGCCTATGCCTGATAGCTCTAGTATCTGCGGCGACTTGATGCTTCCAGCGGACAGGATGACTTCGCGAGATGCTGAGACAACGTGCTCTTGGCCTTTGTAAATGAAACGAACTCCAGAGGCCCTACACGTGTTATCAACCTTGTCAAGGACAACATCTTGAACGATGGCTTCAGTCAAGATGTGAAGGTTGGAACCAGCCAAGGAACAATAGTTGGTCGCAAAGGATCGAGTCATTGTGCGAGGGTCGATGTTGTTGACATTTGTCCACGCCCCAACATTTGAACCCGCAAAATGAGCCGAATTTGTTGGCACGCCTACCGAGTTGAGTGCCTTAAAGTATAACTGATTAGATGGTTGATATTCTTTGGCATAAGAGATGTGAATCGGTCCTGAATCCCCAAAGGCCTCAAGGTCATATCGGAGATCTTCTGAATCCCGAACAGAATCGCTGGGTGGATGAAACGTTTCTGACTTTTTGAAATAGGGGCTATGGGACGAGATCAGAGGAAATTTCACATCATCACCACCACTGAGTTTCAACAGCACTTACAGCAACTTATCCCATCCCCATCCGGGATTGCCCAGCGCCTCCCATGCATCATAGTCCTCCTTGGCACCTCTCATCCATGTCATAAAGTTGATGGCACTCGATCCACCGAGGGCTTTCCCTCGTGGCCAATTGACCGTCCTTCCCCCAAGACGAGCTTGCGGTGTTGTTTTAAACTTCCAGTCAAGCTCAGTGCCCAGCGATCTCGCAAGATAGCCTGGGATTTCAACATCATCACGCCCGTTTGCTGTTCCTCCAGCTTCAAGGACTCCAACGGTGAAGTTTCCATCTTGGGCAAGACGAGATGCAACGGCTAGGCCAGCAGTTCCACCGCCAATGACGAGGAAGTCAAAAGACTGATGGATGAAGTCGTCTATGGAGACTACCTGCATGTTGCTGTTGGCTTTTGTTGAGGATGTTTTACAGGAGAATGACTGCTGATTGTCTACAATTCTTCTTGCTTCAACCTCTTCATGTCTTATATACAAATTGTGAACTATTAGTGCTGACCAGATAAAACGTCGAATAATCGGGAATCATGCTTCATGACAAAACTCCATGGAATACGGAGCTAAATTAGACAAAATATTTCCGTACTCTACAGTCGAGCGAGCATAAAATTGGCTAATTATTTAGAGTTCTGAGATCACGTCCAACTTTGTCTCAGACCTAATACCCAATGAGGAATTACAAGCTCGGAGTTCATGTGCTAATGAAGCCGAGGTCTTACATTGAATCTTAGAGGCTTCAACTTTAAGCTCTGGCTAGCGACCAGCTTGTCGTCGACATGTCAGCAGCCGTTTATAGCACCCTTAGTAAGACAATGTGAGTTGGCAAATGCATAATGACAAAAGAGAGACATATTGATATCTGTTTTATGACTATTCTTCCGCTTCGGTGTCTCAGACATAATGTTGGTTTCGTTGAGATGGCTTCATTCGTCCGATCGAGACATCCTAGCCTGTGCACGAGCATCGACTTCACACACAATCATGACATCATGGACCGACGCCTCAACAAACTCACTCCTCTTGAATGTTTCATTTACACCAAAACATCAACATGAAGTAAAGAATCTACACAATTATTTGTTCATGCAATCAATAAATTCAGCATAATGGCGAAACCGCGCGTGATATACTGGTTCAGAACAGACCTCCGTCTGCACGACTCGCCCGCTCTACAAGCAGCATTAGATCTCGAGCCAGAGGTTCTTTGGCCAATCTTTACATGGGATCCTCACTATTTATACAAGGCTAGAGGAGGAGTGAATCGGTGGCAGTTTCTGTATGACTCCTTAGCTGAATTACGAGATCAACGAAGCGACTAACATTGCATATCAGATTGGACTGCCAGAATGACCTCTCTCAGTCCATCACAAAGCTGAACAAAAACTCAAAGCTGTTCGTCCTCCGAGAAGGCCCGCAAACACTCTTCCCAAAACTCTTCAAAGCCTGGAAACCAACCCATCTCGTCTTCGAAAAAGACACAGATGCATACGGTCGTTCCAGAGACGAGGTCGTCGCCAAAGCAGCCAAAGCAGCAGGAATCCAAGTCATCATCCAACCAGGCCGAACCCTCTGGGACAGCGACGACATCGTCCAACACCATGGCGGGGAACCCACAATGTCGATAACCCAGCTGCAGGCCGCAGGTAAAAAGATTGGGCCCGTTGCGAAGCCCATTCCGGCGCCTGAGAGTTTGCCTGATCCGGGGGATATGCCTGTGGATTTTGAGAGGCATGTTCCTGAGGGGAAACCGGATTTCAACGCGGATTATAGATCTGAAGAAGATACGGGGTATAAACACATTGCTGGCCCAAATGGCGATTTTGCTATTGAGACTCTGGATGAGCTCGGCTTCTCACCAGCAACAACTCCCCATCGAGGCGGCGAGACGCGTGCCCTTGAGATTCTCGAAGATCTCCTCAAAGACAAGAAATACACGGCGACTTTCCAGAAACCAAAGACAAGCCCAGCTCAATTCAACCCTCAGTCGACAACCCTTCTCTCTCCATTCTTCCACTTCGGCGCCCTCTCCGTCCGTCTCTTCTACTGGCGCGTCCACGAAATCGTCGAATCCTACGGCAAAGCAGCCTCATCCCCTCCCGAGAGCCTCATCGGCCAGGTCCTCTTCCGCGACATGTACTTTGCCGCCCACGCCGCCCTCGGCGCATCATTCGGACAAACCGCAACGAACCCTCACTGCCGCTTCATCCCCTGGCATCTCCCCTCCAAGCGCGATCCAGAAACCGGCCTCATCACAGGCGATCACCACATCGACGACCAGCAAGCAGAAGCCTGGTTCCGGCGCTGGAAGGCCGGCGTCACCGGCTTCCCCTGGATCGACGCCCTCATGCGCCAGCTCCGCCACGACGGCTGGATCCATCACCTCGGCCGCCACAGCGTCGCCTGCTTCCTCACCCGCGGCGGCTGCTACGTCGACTGGGAGCGCGGCTGCGAAGTCTTTGAGGAGTGGCTCATCGACCATGAGCCTGCGTGCAACATTGGAAACTGGCAGTGGCTTTCCTGCACGGCCTTCTTCACCCAGTACTTCCGCTGCTACAGCCCTGTGTCCTTTGGCCAGAAGTGGGATAAGAGCGGCGAGCTGGTTCGGCGATGGGTTCCTGAGCTTAGCCGCGTCAAGGAAAAGTACATCTACGAGCCGTGGAAAATGCCGTTGCCTGACCAGAAGGAGGCTGGCGTCAGGGTTACTGGAGATGGGCTCTCGGAGCACCAAGAGGGGACATACCCGAAGCCCATGTTTGACTTCAACGAGCGGCGAAACATCTGCATGGCTGCCATGAAGAACGCATATTCTGTGGGATTATACGGCAACGACGATAAGGTTCTGGATGGAAGTTGGAGAACGCTGTTTCCATCCCCTGACGAGGCCGAGGTTATGGGAGAGTACGAGAGTGACTACGGTGAGAATGCAGATAATAATGAATATGGGCATGAACAAGATGGATTAGATGGGGAAACCGCCAGCAACAAGCGTGGTGCGGAAAAGAACGGCACAGACTCCAAGTCAAAGAAGCGGAAGACGGAGGCGTAACCCAGCACACGAAGAGATTAAGGGGTTACAAGGAGACCGATTAGTGATATAAAACTGATACGAGCTCCATATCAAGACAGTTCCCTTCTCAGCATGATTACCTTGCGTAGTAAGATGGTCCAACTTCAGCTACAGTGTATAACTTCCAAAATCGGGTGTTATCTCTATACATGTTCCAAGATGGCCAAGACCAATTATACGTATCATCGGATCCGTAAAAGGGAACGATATGTGGTGATCTATTGTCCCCTGTGTGTGGTGGAGTTCGTTTGGTTGTATGGTAAGACTTGAATGTTTCGCACAGGCAGGCGCATTATGTCCCAATGGTCGGAAATGCTAGGATTGCCGTAAGGGCGTAAGGCAGCGAATCGCAGGCTAAAAAAGATCAGCTCATTATCCATGAATCTCGATCAGGTTATCATTGCTCACGTATAATTGCCTGGCGCGAGATAGCTTCCGTTTGCCAGCTTGCCAAACCACCAGTGCTTAGCATACCCTCGTGGAACTCTCATCATAGGAAATGAGACTGTTTGATCTTTGTCCATGCGGCTAGGGTCGTAATACCAAAAGGTGTCCGCATCTCGCATGGTGGCAGCCGCGCCAACGTAGCCGGATTCCCCAACAACAGGAGGATAGTCCCAATGGATCTCAGTCCAAAACGGGGTGTATATCTGAAGAGATGATTTCTATTAGCAGTTTCATGGCCTAACCTGGATTGGAGGGCGAATACTGACATCCCAGCGGAGATGAAAGCATGGGTAGTCGAGACGGGCGTTTAACTCGACAAAGTCAAATCGACTCTTGTCGGTATTGAATGACCAACTGTTTACCATTAACTTAGATGACGCCTCAAAACTGCAAACAGAGTTCACTCACGTCCAGTTAGCACCTCGATCTGTGACGAAAGGTTCTCCCAAGAACATGGAATCAAAAGCTTTCTCGGTATCGTATGCTGCCCCTATTAAGCGCAAAGACGTCAATAAGTGGATGAATCCATGTCAGATCTTTTTTTAGACGAAACGCACCTCCGTAGGGAATGGAGAGGTCATCACGGTTGCTCCCTCTTATCCAAACTTTACCACCATATAGAGGTAGATAATCATCGTTTATGTGTTCAGGAAGACCAAAGGTGAACCTGAAATTTATTAGCCACATATAGCGTAAATGTGAAATGGTAGGAGTAAGTTACTCGACTTGTTCTGTCTCTCCTGGTGCTACCACAACGTCATTAGGCAATGAAACTGGGGGC
The DNA here is from genome assembly GCA_002022785.1 of Trichoderma guizhouense. Lineage (NCBI taxonomy): Eukaryota > Fungi > Ascomycota > Sordariomycetes > Hypocreales > Hypocreaceae > Trichoderma > Trichoderma guizhouense. The sequence continues at coordinate 2,130,102 of LVVK01000023.1, read as the reverse complement.
ACAATCCGCAATGGTTCGAGTTTGTAGGCGGTTTTTATGCCATAGTGAGGATCCAAGATTTCAACTCCAGCCTGGGGCTCAAGCTCAAAGGAGTAAACAACGGTTTCGTTCCCTGAGTTTGTCACGTTTGCAGTCCACGTTGGTCGGAACTGTATGGAGTCCGATAGCGAAAAAGGCTCAAATTCCAATTGAGTGTCATAGTCGATTACCTTGATCGCGTTGACAAGACCGGTGCCCACTTGAAAGGGGGGGGCTCTGAATTTGAGATCAGTATCACCAACTGCCCACCCAATACTCACGCCACTGGAAACAATGCGGTTGGAAAGCATTTTTGCAAATCCAGTGCCATGCAACTCACGACCACCGTGCTTGGATATGTACAGCGCTGCAATACCTGCGATATACGGTGCGGCCATAGATGTCCCACTCATCGAAATGTAGTCATTGCCTGGTATGGTGCTGAGTATTTCAAAGCCGGGAGCACCAATATCAGGTTTCAGTAGCAACTCATTAGTTGGGCCCCATGATGTGAATAAGGCGGGGATCGGTGCTGCACTGGGATCGGAGGTGCTGATGTTTGGATTCCCGGTAACGTTGATGGCAGCTACAGACAGGACATTGTGGCCGTTTGCGCCACTGCTTGAGAAGAACGGTCCGGTATTGCCTTCATTCCCGGCCGAGATTGTAACTACAACACCTTTGTCTGCAATTCTGTTAGCAACCAAGGCCCAGGGATCATCAGCAAATCCATCAGGTCTGCCGATGCTTGCCGTAATGATGTCGGCCTATAGGGTGGTTAGCAGTAGAATACCCAGGCACGTTCCGATAGTTTTACCCCGGCGCCGTATGCGTCACAAAATGCCTGAATGAGCACATCTTCATCGGTGTCCCAGGGGTCCTGTAGATAGCTTGTCAGCGGGCTGGAATTTGTTGATGGGAGCATTGTAGCACATACGTCGGCGAACACCTTGAACGAAAGAAGTTGAGCATCAGGAGCCACACCAGTCAGCCTTTTATGGAATAAGTTAGTTTAAGAACGATGGTATGATGAGATTAGCATATTACCATTCGTTTTCAGCGGCAATAATTCCGGCCACATGAGTTCCATGGCCGTGATGGTCCATGGGGTCTTGATCTGGGTCTTTTGGGTATCGTTTCTCATTGTGGGAGTTCCCTCAAACTTCATGTCAGTGCTCATGTCACTTATTTTGCTCGCGGCCAAGGACTGAGCTTACAGTTTTTACCAACGAGATCATAACCTCCGGCGACCTTGCAGCCAGGCCCAAAACATCCGCCAAGCTGTAGAGGATAGTTAGTGCAAGGGGCCGGTCTGTTACAGAGAATGAAGACTGACCGCTTCGTGCGTATAATCAAGGCCAGTGTCAATGATGGCAATGGTAACATCTTTACCTCGAATACCTCGAGCGTGGAGTTGATCAACGCCGGTCCATTGGTGCACAGAGTAATTGTGGTTCTTGGGGTCTGGAGCGGCCTTGACTTGCTGTATGGCAGATGCCATTGGGATAGTTTTCATTGGCCAAACATTGGCCACACCATGGACTGCACTGATAGTATCGACATTGTCAACTTCAGTTTCGATAACCACCCCATTGAAAAGGTCGCCGCAGTCGAATTGCCTGAAGTAGGTGCTATTCACTGATGACGGCGAGGCAAACTGGCGGGTCATATAGGCAATGCTACCCTGCACGATAATCTGTCAATGGCTGCAAAAAAAGCAGACAAAACGTTGTACCGACATACCTTTTCGAACTCAACTATGTACTTGTTTGTTGCAGCATTGATGTTCTTTGCGGGCTTTTCTGTCGTTCCCTTCTGTTCATTCTTCAGCGAAGCCACGCCTGCAACGAGAGTCGCGAGACCCATGAAATTGAGAGCCCGCATGGCGAGTTATGGCACTTGACCCAGCAAGACGCAATTGAGGAGAGGATGGGCTCAAAGAGTTTTTAGTTGCAGAGCTGTCTCTTCTAAGTCCCAGGATGAAGTGTCTCGGGATGTCTTGGCCCAATAGGATAACGGGCGGTTGCTTGTGTCTGAAGCAATGTGAGAGCGTCAAACAAGAGCGATTGACATCAAATAATGCAAAATGGCACGAAGTTGCAAAAGAACGGTGCAAAATGGATCGTGAACAGCATCCCAGAGTTGCTTTTAATTATCACAACCACTGATACCGGCATCTCGAGTATAAAAACGGACAAACTTTTCGACTCCCGTCGAGACGGCACGGAAGCTCTCATCTGTTCCTTCCTCACGGGTATCGGCATATTCGCTCTGTCGTCGTCTTTTATCTTATTCTGTCTTATCTTATTCTCGTTTATTTTAATCTTGGAAGTCGTCACATGAAACATGTTGAGCTTACGGGGCAAGTGTTCTCATGACGGACGAAGCTAGATTTCAACAGCTGCACTTGCCTGTCTTGAAGTCTTTGATGTCCTATTCGTCAATACTCACTAAGAAGGCGTTGACAAGCTTGATCCGCTCTTTCCCGCATGTACAACGTCTAAAGCAGATAGCAGATAACGGGTAACGGATACCGGAAAGCGGCAAGGCGAGTTTGCCTTCGAGAGACTTGACTGCCGCAATACAAGAAGCACCTCATAAGATCGAGTCGCTGCTACACATGACACGATTCATCTACAGTATGTTCGGGACCTGTGAGAGATGACAGAGCTTGCTGCCCCTGCGAAATACTACAGACTACTGACGTCTAATGCTTGATAGTCTGATATGGACCATTGGTCAGCACAATCAAAATGATACCTCCAAGTGTTATGAGACAACACCGGTAGTCCTCTGATCTCTCAGCTTCCTCAGCTCCAACAGCCCGGGAACCATCATCTTATTAGTGGCGGTGCCACAAACCGGCCAAGGACAGCTAGCGGTCCCATCGAGAGCTGCTAGTAATGGATGTGAAATAACCTAGGGATTAAAAACATGAGGCTACCCGGACAGCTTCGTTTGGCGAAATTTAAGCCTGCGGACCATCGTTTTGGCGACTCCACACCCGTGCGCCATTCACAGTGTTGAGTGCGACGGAAAAGTGGTACTCAAGCGCACAAATGGACGGAAGACGAGGATCGTTGGGGCATCTGTGTGCTCGGGAGCTTCCGACGACGGTTCGCTAGATGGCATCTCGTATCATTTGAGTTGAGGCGCAAACACGAAGGGCTTACAATCCCATTCTAGCTTCTGCCTGCAAAAAGCTGTTCCGTACTACCTAGTAGGTATGGACGAAATACCGCACGGCCTGATGACATACTACGAGTAATATCGACAGCATCACTCACTGCTTTACCATCTCACTCAATTCGCTGCAGGGACAGGGTGAGGTTCCCATCCTAGCCCTCCCCAAAATCGTCAAGATCGCGCGCCTCGCTTCTGGAATCCACGTGGAAGCTGGTGCTAGGCCGCACCCATGCATGTCACCACCGAGACATGACTTGCCCGACACAAAAAGGGGAGATTGGGCTGAACATGGCGAATCGAGGCCCGGCCAGGAAGAGAGAGAATCCGCGGCGCTGTCGATTTGCAGCTGCGGGCAGAGAAGAGGAATTGGCAACGGCTAAATCGACATGAACAGGTTCGGACTACTGTCGACGCAGGGGGAAGATGGATTGCGCTATTCCAGCACTACGAGGCGCCCGCCATGCAGCTTCCAGGCACTACCGCAAGTAGCACGACAGCCACCAGGTACAAGTACGGGAGGATGAAAATGAACCACTGGACGAGACAGGGTTTGTCGCAAATACGAGTACGGCCGTGGCTGCTGCAGCTGGACTGTCGTGCATGTTCTGTACGAGCACAGGTGAACTCTAACTAAATTTAGGTCTTGTTCTCGTTGGAGGCGTACATGCTGCGCAGGTCTTGATCGAGAGCAGAGACATGGCGAATAAACGGCGCCGTGTGTGTGGTCGCTCTGATGGAGGCCAAGCAACTCGCAAGTTTCAATCGATAACGGAGCTGGAGGAGAAAGATAACAATGGATGGAAAAGACTAGCAGCCTGATGTCCAGCCAATTTCGCCAGCCAATGTCGCTTACCCGTATTCAACACTGCTGGTCTCAGGACATTTGCCCGATCCTGGCCAAGCATGGAATGCGAAATCCGGGATGAATAGCTTCGGGGCCGACCTTTATTAGCGCATCCACAGTAGGTAAACTCGAGCAACTCGCCGGACCAACCACCCACAAAGGCGCGATGTGGCCGCGGGCACTTGGGCCAAGATGGAGCCCCTGCGCTAGAGAGCCCGCAATATGGAGCAAGGCGTTTCATCCATTGAGGGCGAGGCCAACCAACAGGGGAAGCATGAGAGAGAAAAAGAGAGAGAGAGAGCCAGACTGAGTGAGGGTTTCAGGGCATTCATACAGTACCCAGCACAGCGCCTGCATCCTTACAGGTATTGCATGATTGCATGGAGGACCTTGGACTGGGTTTATTTGCTGCCTAGGCCGTTGTAGTTGCAGCAGGCACGTGGATGTGGCATTCATGGATATGGATAGGGTTGATGGGGAGAGCCGAAATGTCGAAGCAATTTGACGACCAAGTCCTGGAAGAGCTGGGGCTAGATCCCAACACAGGCCGTCGTCTCTACAGTATGTCCTCATGTCTCTCTCTCTTTTTTTACACTCGTACTATTATAATTCTCTCACTGTTCTTTTTTCGCCTCCTCCTTTTCCAATTCCCCTCAAAATGCCCACATCGCACAATAGAATCCATTCTAGTCCTGCACAAGGCATGCATGCATTCGCCCAAATCCCCCCGAAGCAGCGCCATACCTCGCTGGGCCACCACCATTGGCACCTTCTCATAGCGACGTGGGGACCCCTGCGGCTCATTCAAGCCCTAGAGACTATGCGCCTTAGCGCTTGCTGGCCTCGAGTACAGCAGGTATTGATACCAGCCTCCATCAGGCCCGCGCTCTCGCTTGCCCGCCAGCTGCCAGCGCTGCGAGGTCCCGATACCTGTCGCTGGTGATCCCCGGCCGCTGGTGGCGTGCCGTTGCAGCGTTGCCATGCGCTTCTGGGTCTGCCAGGTACCAGTACGCTCCGGGAGTAGCGGTACCTTCAAGCTCTGTCCTGGTACGGACTACCTCCACCACGGTGTCATCCCCGCTAATGAGCTCGTACCTCATACCTCGTACCTGCTGATCCATATCTTTGCCCCCGGCCCGCCGATTCCAGGATCTTTGCTCAAGACCTTCCACTCTTCTCTCTTCTGCATTCAACTTGAACTTCTTTTTCTTCCCATCCTTTTTTTCTCTATTCCTTATCAAGCAAAAAGCCCCTGTAGCTGCAGGTCCCCAACCTCTTGTCACTCTTTACCTCTTCAACGCTACTAATACAACGGGAATTCCCAAATACGTCCCCTGCCAAACGTACCACTTCCTTTTCTTCCACCTTACATACCTCAAGACCGCTTCACCTCCCATCACCTGATTCTATACTTGATACGTCCTCGGATCTTGTCTCTGCAAACATACAAACACGGGAGAATCCGCATCTGATCCGAACTCGAACGCCTTTTCCTTACACCAACGTGATACGAGCTCCAAGAGACCACGGAATAACAACAATCTTCGCTTCGGCTGCAACCTGCAAACCTCTACAATCCACCACAAATTTCCACCTTTCTCCCACACCGCAACCATGGGCCAGAGTCTCTTTGAGCGTATCCAAGCCAAGCTGGAGCTCTTCCGCCTTGAGCAACGCTACACCCGTCGCCGCAACCGCCGTTCCACCTTCGTATCCAACGCCGTCTATGTTGATGGCGAGTATGTCTACCAGACTCCCAACAGCACCGGCTCCTCTACAGAGTCCACCACATCCCGCATGGACGCACTCCACGGCGACCGCGCCTCTCCCACTCCCCGATCTCCCATGCACTCCATGACCCCGGAGCCCACCTCCCCTACCATGGAGGCACTGCCTGAGCGCAAGAAGCTGAACCGCTTCAGCTCAATGCCCGGCTTTGGAGGATCCCGAACGGACCAGCAGAGGACAGTCCAGCGCCGAACCAGCATGATTCGGTAAAATAGCTCTCCAGAGAGCACAAACAAAGATTTATACAAATAAAAAAAACGGCAAAAGCCAACTTTTCATTTTGGATGGTGTACGGTTTGGATTACAAGACGACGGAAAGCGGAAGATACCACTTTGGGTAGCTTTTGGTTACGACCTTCCACGGCAACCCTACGTACAGAAGTAAACCGCGAGTCGTGTTCTCACGATTATCATTTGTATCTCATCATCAAAGGCCATACTTTTCACGCTCGTTCGATTCTAGATGCTCTTTCTCTTTTGGCTTCACCATGACGTTTCCTAGGTCTGGACATGGCCTGGAAAAGATTCGCTGGACGCTCCTCACTGCTAGGTTTAAAGCATCTTCTACATTTTCCTTTTATACTTGATTTTTAGTTTACGGAGCTGGGCGCAGCATATGAACATGCCTGCTATGACTTTTGGGTTGAACATATTTTTTCCTCAATACAGTCTCTTGTACATAGATGCCAGAATTATGAGATGAATTTACTCAAAATTACTCAAAAAGATGTTTGATCTACCTTGCTGCTGCTGCCACAAGGCCCAGTTGTTTGAGGCTTATACGGCTCCATCGGGTCTCGTCTAAGTGTGTACGAATCTGCTCACCTGATGGCCTATTTCTGTGAGTATTCCTATTTTAATCCGGCAGTTCCGCCCGCCAGCATGTCCGTATAAGTCAGATCTATAACGGGGTGTTTTCCCCTCATTTATCAGCGGAATATCAGCGACCCAAAAAGACAGCAAAAAAGCCGTACAGTAGTAATCATCACCAAATCGCCGCCGGCTTTAGCAATACCATTAGATAGGTTTATTCCTGTCCGCCGCGTCATGCGCATTACGTATGTGCCGCTGCCACCTCGTGCATGACACGAGCAGACGCCAGCCCATCCCATCCAATCCCATAACAACAACCTACCTTACCTAGCCAAAACACAAAATCGAGTCGCCTCCTCCACCGTTGCCGGAAAGAAGTGGAGTTTTGCTTTGTGTTGTCTGTTTGTCTGGTAGTCTGGGGGCCTATCCGACGTAGCCGCCGTGCGGTAGATGAAACTTGGTGGGAAGCCGCACATGGGTTTCGTGGTTTTTGGTTTGGACCAATGGGAGGTTTTCTTTCTTGTGAGGGGCGAGAATTGACATATGTCTCGCCTTTTTGGAAGAGTCATGGATGTTTGTATAAGAGGGAAATAAGTGTACTGTATGCATATAGCATACGTAGTGTAAATGACTTGACAGGTGGAGATTTGAGGGTTCATGAATCGAGTTCATGTTCTTTCTCTTCCACGATTTCCAGGTTTTATGGAGACTGGATTTCTAAGACATGTAAAAAGTGAGGTGAGACAAGAGAGAAGCCCCATGTCTCACCCGATTTAGGTATTATGGGAGGGGTTAAATTTATTTGTATGAAGGCTTGAGTGGTCGTGTGTCTGTTTTCCTTGTTTTGTATTTCGTGTTATCCCAGTGTGGCGATTGGAGTTTTTTACATGCGTGGAGGCGTCTTGCGTTTGGGGGGGAGGCGTAGCAGCTTTCTGATTGCCCGGATGTCGGAACGCAATGTTCTTGGTGCTCATACGAGGTATAGGTACAATGGGTACGAGATCGAATTGGGATCGTGAGATTGCTGTTTGCGATTTAGTTTTTGTTCATGACGTCGATGTGGCTAGTTGATGTCTTAATTGTGCAGGATATCGTGAGGCTTTCTTTATGCGCCTGTGTAAGGTGGTGTCCACTTATTGTGATGGCCTCATCTGAGCATTGCAGCGCGTCTACTCTATGCTGCTAATCATCATCACTTGGTATTTACTTAACAAATAAGCCACAAGATTTATTACAATTCACACCTTGAAACAAATATACTGAGAAATAGCTGACGCAAAATCACGGCGCCGCTCAATGCCGTATCATCAGGTATATATATAAGTGAAAACAGAAACACCCTTCTAATATCTAACGAAATGTGAGTCTCACACAGTAATACCATCCAGTCAGTAAAAACAAACCAACGCCAGCCAAACCGCCAGTCGCACACAAAAAGAATGGCGTCACACACTTGAGAAACAGACGATGAGACAGACAAGATGAAACACAAAAAGAGGCCAAGACAGGGTTCATCAGATCGAGGCTGCATGACATTTCATGCAAGGGGTGAAAATCAATTCCATCAATGCTCGCTGCATAATGCGTCTTCAAGCCAATCAACGAACAGCAGCAACATGTGCAGATACACTGTCCCTCTTCTAGATGTGATCACAACTCCCAACGCCATAGAATGCTCGTGCGACCACTCGCCGGGGTCGCCTTTCTGGTATCCAAGTGCACGATGGTAACACATGCACGCCCTTTATATAAAGAAAAAACGCCGCCCATGACTTTATGCCCTCGCTACCAATCCCTCATATGCGCGGTCTACGGTTCGCCCACCTAAGCCGGGAATCGTTCGTAGCTGAGATAGATTCTCAATGTCGCCGCCACCCTCGGTGCTCGCCAACTCCAAGTAGTCTACCAGGTCTTGAGCCTTCTTCGCGCCGAATCCTACGAGTCCCCGGATCTGTGTCGCATCTCGTGAGTTGACCAAATCAAGAAGTCGTTGAGTACGCGGCGTGTTATCTTCATCGTCCTCCGTAAGAATGGTGTTTGGCTCTCTTCTAGCCTTAAGCTTGGCTGCCTTGATCTTTGGCGTGGAAACATGGCATTCCTCCTCCCCATCTGCTTCGGCGTCGTCGCCATCTTCATCGCTGACAGTCTTGCGTCTCGGCTTGCGTTCCCTTCTCCTCTCCCGTCTCTCAGGGGATGTGCCTCCTGAACTCGCTGAAGTTTCTATACGTGCTTTTAGACGCTCAATCTTGCCTAGGAGCTTTGGCTGGTTTGGAAAATATGGCAAAGCCATTTCGTAGGCTTTGAGCGCGGCGGCATCATCACCACGCTCCCTGTGGTGCCTTGCTGACAGCAGATACCGCAGACCCTCTGATTTGGCGTCCTCCCTCCACTCTTCGTTCTCAATCCGTCTTTCCAAAGCTTCTAGCCGTCTCTGGACTGAATCACTCACTTCAGGCGAAGTCTGACTTCGTCGAATGGATTCCTCAGCTGCTTCCCTTGCCGCTAGTATCTCACTCACTTTCTTCTCTACCAAGGCCTCTATCTCTGCTGCTGTCACAGTGAGAGTTTGTTGCGATGCCAGCGGGGGCTTTGAGGGTGCTGGAGGCACTAATGAAGGTCGTGAAGGTTTTGCGACTTGTTGCTGTGGGGTTTGGTGAATGATTGGCCGAGCAAGTTTGCTAGGTCGAGAGGTCGTGTCGTGATGGTCCGATGATCGCTTCAGCGAAGAGGACCGAGACTTGGAGGAGGAGCGAGGAGGAGCGGAGCCCAGGGATGGTCGCGCAATAGCTGACGGTTTCGCTTTATCCGTGTATACACTAAAAGCTTTAACGGGCTTGGCCACCTCCGCGGGCTTTGCCGCAGCGTTTCCGCTGGCAGCGATGTGGGTATTTATAGCATTAGCCAGAGGCTTTAATGGCTGCCGAGTGGCTGTAGCCGAGTTCGTCCTAGGAACCTGCTTAAACACGACCTCGTTCTCAATCTCGCGAACCTCAATCCGCTTGGCTCGAGAGCTGACATTCAAACTGCTAAGAGTGTCCAAATGATAGTTTCTCAGCGGTGATAGGTTGAGGATCATGACGGTGATGCCATTGTTTTGACCTAATGATAGAATCCGGGTCATCTTGGACTCTCGATATGGTATCCTCTTGGCTCCTTGAGAAATGGCATCAATGCACTGGCTGAGCACAAACAGGCTCTTGTTGATGGCTGCCGACTCCACCATCCGCTCCTTGCCATTGTCTGTCCGTCGATTGTCTTCCGAACCAGCCAGATCGATGGCGGATGCTGTACTTTCGAGAACCATGTTACCGGTTGTCTGCGTCAGCTTGACCCGTAGAATGGCGTGGCTTCGACTGCTGTGGGCGTTGAGTTTTGTGGCCGCTGTTACACGGTTGTTATTGGCCTCGATATACAAGGTTTCAAAGTCCTTGAGGTCTTCGCAAGCTCGTTCCGTCAAACCCACCACGACCGTCTTGCCGTTGGCTTCTGCACGGAGTGGCAGCCCAGTTGCCGTTCGTTTTTCAGGGGGTTCCATCAAGTCGTAGACCTTGTCGTTGTAGATTTCATAGTAGGACAGCGCTACGTCTACCGTAGTCTCTCCATCTGTGTCCTTCATAATCTTCTTCCCCCTGCGGAAGATGCTGCTAAGCAACCGGGGGATCACGCCTCGTTCAGCCAGTTTCATCCCTCCCCGCATCGTGTGCGTCTTTCCCGTACCCGTGACACCATACGCGAAGATGGTAACATCGAGGCCCTGAAACAGTGATTTTATATGCGGCGCCACTGTTCAGGTTAACACAGCTAGTCCATAAGACGCGTTAGGTGCGGAGAGTGGCGGAGAAGAAAAAGAAATGGTTCCCACCTTCAGAAGTAAACAGTGTCTCCTGCGTCGTCTCTGAGCCGTAGACGCCATTGAAGGTAAAGGAAAACTCCTCGCTCTCATTTCTCGGATTCGGAATCTTGACGATTGTCGCCGGTTTCTCGGGCTCGACGCTGTCGGTGCGAACGATGATGTCCTTCTCCAGCTCCTGAGACAGGAGAGGCCGCAGCCTGGCGACGACGCGAACCGACATTGGCGATCAATTGGGGCTATAGGCGAGGAGGAGAGAGGCAACCGCTGCCGGAGGATGGCGATGGGATCGAGGCTCCTAAATCCTGCTTAGTGAGCATCCGGCGTCCTGGTCGTTGGAGGAGATTAATTAGTAGCAGTAGAGATTAGATTGACCGATTTTTGGCGTGCTGGAGGGCTGGGAGTGCCAAGGGCTGGTACGGGGCTGGTTCGGTACGGGGTACATACCGCCTTGTGCTGGGGTATTTTGGCGCTGTGTTACCACAGCAACAAACACGTGAAGCAAGGTACCTGGGTACATGCATTCTGCTGGACCACACCATAGCCGGGAAAGACCGCCAGCGATTGCGAGAATTGCCGGGATTTTAGCGTCCGAACGGACTTCAGAAGCTCATCACCAGCTTTTCGACAAGCTCGCGAGAGCTCGACAAACGGCGCAATGAGGGGCCCTTCGCCGCTGCTACGGACAGCGCGTGCATTGCGCAGCCAGCCGGCAAATTACGTCTGCTGGCAATGCCGCGGCATCCAGATCAGTGCAACTCCGAGCACGACAGCCGGGGGAGATGCTTTTGGCGCAATTGAAAACCTGAGGGATACGGCTGGTATGGATGGCTTCGCTGCTGACATGATGGTATGACGGTGTGGTGGTGTTTGTGCTGACAGTCTGTGGACTCCCAGATGCCCGATTCGAAGTCATTGGCTCTCCGTATTCGCTGCTCTCTGTATCGCTTTCAGCTTCACAGAGGCTTTACACACGACGTGGGACGCTGGTCGCAGTGGCGGGGAACCCAGACAATGTGAGAGCGCTGACAATGCGACGGCGGCAATAGAACCGAAATATTAATGTTGGATGATTTCACAGGCACAATCAACTCTGTCACTACTAAATCCCCTTTCGCGAGCACCGTTCGGGGTCCCATTCATATATCAGCGCATCTCTGCCACTTCGCCGATTACCGCTTTGATCTCGACCAAATCCCCCACCACGACCTTCACCATCTTGCACCTGGACGGAACGACCGATTGGATGGTAATCCAGCGCAATGCTCTGCTGGCTTGGACAGGCCACACTCTGTCCCTCTCATCACGAATCCAGAGGCGACTCTCAGTGGCGCATTGGGGCAGCACATTTGTGACCGGTCGTGGGTTGGCAGCTCTATCAGCGCCTGGGCAGATTTATCAACTACATCTCTCCGAGGGCGAAGAATTTGTCGCCCATCCTGGAAGCGTTGTCGCATATTCCGTGACGAAACACCAGCCTTTACCGTTCAGGTTCAAGAGCGCTAGTCTACGATTCCAGATCCCATCCCTTACTTCCTGGATTCCGGAGACAGAATTTATGAAGAAGGCACGGGATTCGCAAGTCTACAAATTCCTTGCCCGTACTCTCTATAGTCTCCGAACAATGACCCGCCGGACTATCTGGGGTGATCGACTTTTCTTGCATTTCAAGGGACCGAGCACTATTCTCATGTCCAGCCGGGGCGTGCGCGTTGTCGATAGCCTCACTAACGAGCAGGTCAACGAGATCGCTGATTCGCAGGCCGGTACATTGGCATCTGCCTTGGAATTGGCCAGCAAGCCTCAGGGTACACAGCCTACGAAGGCGGTCGATGAGATTGCTCCCGGGATTAGCGTGGAACCAACAAACAAAGATGGAAAAGTAACGTTCGAGGATAAGAAGGACTTGAAGGAGTTTGTTCGATGAACATAGGATGCCAAAAAAGGGACGATGGTTAAAAAATTGCTTGCGGAGCAAGCCTGTATGTTGTATACTATTATGAGATCATTACGCTGATTATCAATCGGCGTACCTAGTGCACTAGAATCTTGTCTGCGAGACGCAGGATTTGAATCATTTCGTGGAACTCTGAGCGCTGGCAATGTAGACCTAGTCGTGATGAATGCGGTGTGTGGAAAAGCATGTCTCATAGTTTCCTCCGAGCACCAAGCCGAACGGCAAATTGAACAGATCCGCTGAAGAAAGGAGAAAGATGTGAAATCTCTGATTGGCACTGGCTTTGAAGCGGCCTAATATCTTGTTATGATTGGCACCAAGAGTTTGATAGGAGAGGTTTGGGAGGATTAGCATGACCCCGGCATGGGCCTGCTGCATTCCTTCGTACACGTACTCGGCCCTCGTCTATTTCGCTTCCTACTCGGCCCCATCAATCTACTCAATCAAAGTGCCTAATTTCCAAGCCTTAGAAGCCGTTACAGGGCTAACAATCGGTCCCGCTTACTACTGTATGCATATGATCTGCGAATGGTAGGGTTGGCTTCTCGCCGAGGCTAGCTCCGACTAACACGGGGATTTCGCGAAATGCCCGAATAAGGCACAGTTTACTGAAAGAGGCAATCCCTGATCTGGATACACACTAATACACGATGGTGATTTGCGCTATGTCTTTGAATCTTTTATAATTGAATAATATAAGATATAAGAGACCGCTTGTTTGTACAAGATCAATTAGGGCTCGACAAAAAGAACCCCGAATCGTGCGGGATCATCTTTCTTTTACCTGTTATACCGTCCAAGTTGCCATCTGGTCTGTCAGCGACTCATTTTCTTGAATCTCTATTCTATATTCTTCTTTTAATGACCAGATACCCCGTTTCATTCTGCTTTACAAAAACAGTCTTTCGCTCGACCTACAATTGAACTTCTACCTACGATGCTCGCTTCTACTTCCTCCCCAACCGGTACGGCCGAAACCAACAAGAAGATGGAGTTTAAAGAAGACCCTGACTCTCGCTCCCACAAAGGTTCAAACACTGAAGGTTCTGGCACTGGAGAGCAGATTGTCCTTGCCACCTTGGATGTGGAGGCTGCCCCCAAACCTCCTCCTCCCAGCGACTTTCCTGAAGGCGGATTAGAGGCTTGGCTGGTCGTCCTTGGTGGATGGTGCGCTCTCTTTTGCACTTTTGGACTGATTAATTGCGTGGGAGTATTCGAAGAGTATTACGTCTCCGACCCATTGAAGGAATACTCTTCTTCTGTTGTGAGCTGGATTCTTTCAGTGCTGATATTCTTGATGATCTTTTGCGGGGCGATAGTAAGTGACACTCCGACTTCTGCAAATAATTTAGAAGAAGTAGAGAAACATTTATGCATTACAGTGCTGACTTCTATAGTTTGGCCTTATTTTCGACAATTATGGACCGCGATGGCTCCTCTGGGGAGGCTCCGTTACTTACATCTTTGGTCTCATGATGACATCTCTTTCCAAAGAGTACTATCAATTTTTTCTTGCCCAGGCAATTGTCTCTGCAATTGGATCTAGCGCCGTCTTCAATGCCTGCATGTCCTCCATCGTCAGTTGGTTTCTTAGGAGACGCGCTGCCGCTTACGGTGTCATGGTCTCGGGCTCATCTGTTGGTGGCGTCGTTTTGCCAATCATGATGAATAAACTGATCATCAAGATTGGCTTTCCGTGGATGATGCGTACGCTAGGTTTCATGTTTATGTTGTTGCTGGGCATTGCGTGTTTGACAGTCAAGTCGAGACTGCCACCGCGCCCACGCCGGTTTGTCCTCAGAGAGTACGCGAAACACCTCAAGGATATCAGACTAGTTACCACCACTGCAGCCTCGTTCTTCTTCTATATGGGAATGTTTCTACCCTTCAACTATGTCATTCTTCAAGCTCAAAATGCCGGCTTCTCTCCGAGTTTGGTCCCATATCTGATACCAATCCTCAATGCCATGAGTATCTTTGGGCGAATTCTCCCGGGCATTGTAGCCGACAAGATGGGCAGGTTCAATGTGATGATCATCATCACTTTCATCTCTGCTATTTCCTGTCTCGCCATCTGGATCCCTGTCAAGAGTGTTGCTGGCATCATCGTGTTCGTCATCATATTCGGCTTCTCCTCTGGAGGTGTCATCTCTCTTGGGCCAACGCTTGTGGCTCAAATCTCCGACATTAGGCACATTGGTACTCGAGTCGGCGTATCATTCTCAATTCAAGCCATCGGGGCATTGATCGGAAGTCCCATTGGCGGCGCGATTGTGTCATCGCAGCATGGAGACTATCTCGGCCTGCAGTTGTTTTGTGGCTTGTCTATGATGATGGGATGCTTTATTTTCATTTGGGCGCGATTTACACTTGTTGGCTTCAGATGGACCAAGGTTTGATGGGATGGTCGGGATGTGTTAGTGCATATGATATGATGCTGATTAGCATTGCCCATGGTTGCAAAATACCTGATATATATCACCAAGATGGGCAATGAAATTTGATAATGCAATATGCCCCTCACTTTTGGTCATCAGGGCTCGTGATATCATGCTTAGATTTATAATAACCATGTTTTTGCTCATCCTCATTGGTAGCCTGATTTTTCATGTTGTTGGTTCAATCAAGTTGTTGGTGTGCCCATGTCACGACCCCCACCCCCTTCGCATGTAAATCTGCTGCGAGGCTAACTCATAGGCATACCGCAGGCATTCATGAACGCGTACTTGTATAGCCGTAAGTTGCCAACGGAAACGCCAATTTCTCCATCTTTTCATCAAAGACATAAGTTTATTTTTTGTCAAGAATTTACTACACTAGTTTCGATGAATCCTCTCCTGCTTGGTTCTGATATTGCGGCCTTGAATAGCGCCGTCGCAGCCGCTATATCAACCACTTTCAAGTATGCATCCAGCGTTACCCACGCCAAAAAGGAGCAGAAAGAATTCTTGGACGAGCTCTGTGCTCTAAAATTACCGCTGGATAAACTCCTAAGCGCCATATCCAACACCAATGTCTCGTCACCAGATTGCTCCGATGTAGCCAAGGCGCTCGGCCCCCAGTTGAGCCGCTGTAAAATGGATGCAGAAAAATGGCAGCGCATGATTGAAAGGAACATTGATTCAAAAAAAGGAAAAATTATCTGGCCTTTTCGGAAACCAGAACTGGAGAAAATGATTCAGAAATTAAAGGAGTATCAAGTAGTGTTTAACAATGCGCTTGCAATCGATATGTGGTAGGGACTGACTTCGAAGCCAAGATATAATTTATTTCGTCTATCAATGTTTTGTTAACTTGACTTCAGGAATTCAATGGCCCTCATTTACTCTAAAGTCAGCACTTTATCAGAGATTCAAGAAAAACATCATCGAGGTAAAATATAAGCATTGACATCTCGGCTAGAGTGACATGCTGACCTTGATTTAGATGAGAAAAGCAACAAGGTTATTGACTGGCTAGCAAAGTGTAGTGGCGACTATCAAGCAAAAAATGACCAAATAAAGGAGACCATGGTGCCAGATACCGGTTTTTGGTTCTTGCGGTTGCCAGAATTACAAGGATTTATGCAGCACGGAAACGATGAGTATCGCTTGCTCTGGTGTCATGGACTTCCTGGAGCGGGCAAAAGTCATCTTGCGTAAGTAAATTCCACTGCAGTCGCTTTATGCTCATATTTAATTAACACTCTCATTAGGTGCCGTGTGATTGAAACCCTTGAGGAAACATTTAAGAATGACCCAAGTAGCGCTGTCCTCTATTGGTATTTCGACTACCGCTATCCCCAAGAGCGTACTTTGATCCTTTCAAGTTTTCTGATGCAACTCATTGGTCAAATTCAAACACTCCCTACTACCATTGTGGAGTTATATGAAAACAAAGGCAAGGGCAGAGGCAACGACACCGGCCCCGACACATCTGTTCTTATGCGCGAGATTGACGCCCTTCTAAGGAAGTTTAAGCAATCGTTTGTTGTACTTGATGCGATGGATGAATGCATTGAAAGCTTCCAAAATGAAGCTTTGGAGATAGTCAACCATCTCCAAAACATCGGAGCTCGGATATTGATCACCAGCCGGCAAACCGATCCCGAAAAAACATTCTCTGGATGGATACCTGTCGAGATAAAGGCCCATACCGAAGACATAAGGCTCCTCATTGACGATAATTTAACGAGGGGTCGCTATAAAGTTATGCAAAATAATGAACTTAAAGAAGAGGTGATTGAAACTATCGTCTCCAAAGCTGATGGCATGTGCGTGGTACTCCTCAACATGAAGACCTTATCCCAGAAACTTATATTCATGAGGCTAACTAGTTGTAGGTTCC
Source organism: Trichoderma guizhouense (assembly GCA_002022785.1). NCBI lineage: Eukaryota > Fungi > Ascomycota > Sordariomycetes > Hypocreales > Hypocreaceae > Trichoderma > Trichoderma guizhouense. The sequence goes on along the minus strand of LVVK01000023.1, from coordinate 2,113,320 downwards.
TATGGGCATCGTTTCAGCTAAAAGAAGTATTGAAACGTCTGACGCCGACCAGAATTCGCGCAGTGTTACAAAACTTGCCAGAAACTATTTCCGAATACTTTGGTGGCATCATGTCCCGTATTGCTGATAACGATTTTGCATTGCGCACACTGTTGTGGCTTGTGTATACGAAAGAACAACTAAACTTTGACGCTTTATCCCATGGACTGTCTGTCGAGCTTGGAGAGGGAATGTTGAATGACATTGACAGAGACAACATACCAGATATTGAAGACTTGGTCGATGTGTGCTGTGGTTTAATCGTGAGCGATGGTGAAAACAATCTTCAACTAGCTCATTTTTCGATTCAAGAGTATCTGAAGAGCAACCCTCAAGTATTCGGGTCTGCTATAGACCCGGACCTGTACATTGCAAGAGTTTGTCTGAGGTACCTATCAATGGACGTTTTCGAAACGAAATGTGCATATGGAGACAAAACATTCGGAGATCGAATGCGAAATTATCCGTTGCTTCAGTATGCTGCAAAAAGATGGCGTTGGCACGTTCCTTATGAAATTAAATCTGCTGAGGCCGAGATGGAGATTCTCGAGAGCGAAATTCTATTCCTATATTCCGATGAAGGGTTATTTCAAAATTACATCAACGCCTATGACCCTTGGATCACCAGACAAACACTTCTGCCTGGCATGGTGGAACCGTATTTTTATGAGGTTCGTGGATCTCGACTTTACAATGCTGTCGAATTACAACTTCGTGGAGTCATTTGCCGCCTACTCAATGAGAAAGACTTTCGATCTTTGGGGGGAAATGAAAGAGCCACGCTGCTTATGCGCGCGGTAAGAGACAATAGAAAAGACCTCGTTGAAATTCTGCTAAAAGCTGGAATTGCCCCCTCCATTAAAGGTTACGGCCCTGAAGCTTCCGAGTGGAACATCTTCAGACATGCTACTAATGGTCCCTCGATGCGGCAAGATTCAACAGACTCACTTCGAAAGGACAAAATATTCTACAAGGAGCTATATCCATCTACATTGGCCATTATTATGGGCTATCAAGATATTTTTGAGATGCTAGTAGACAAGGATAATCTCGATGTTATTGGCGATATTCTTACAAGGGCAGTTGAAGATGAGGATAATGGTCACAGGATAGTGGCGAATATGCTACGAGAATATCCCGTAATTGATCACAAGCATCCTATCTATGTTGAAATAATGAAAAGGAGGGGGTGGGAGCGATATATCTCCATGGGGAAAGTGCATCTGGAACAGGAGAGGGAAATATTTCTGGCCAAGAAAAGGAGAATGCTTCAAGTCCTTCTCGACGCTCGACCACAGCTTGACAATACCGATGGCCTTCTCGATGAGCTATTGCCCTATGTCATTTCTTACCTTCCAGAAAAATACGTAACGACGTTTTTGAACAAAGGAGCAGGTCGAGACGCAGGCGAGGATTCGTCTATGGCTTTATTAGAAGCAATCAAGCAGAAAGATGAGCAACTTGTCATCTCACTCGTGGATAGAGGTGCCAAAGTGTGCGCCAGGGTGTTTCAAGAAGTCGTCTCGAATAAAATGAACAATCTGGTTATATACATGCTAGACAAGGGATACGACGCCACCGCGGAAAACAAGGATATTTCGGTTACCACAGCCGTTTTCAGGCGGCACATCGACACACTACAGCTGCTGTTGAGACGCGGCGCCAACGTCGAGAGTATTGGCTTATATGAGGATAGGACCGCCCTTCATATTGCTGTTAGGGAAGATGCTACTGTCACAAGGATATTACTAGAGAATGGAGCAAACCCGAATGCTCACAGCGTGAGATCTGGCACACCGCTTGCTATTGCCTCTTTTTACGACAATGAACCCGTCATCGAGCTGCTGATCAAATACAAAGCTGATATCAACTGTGTCGAGGTTCCAAAATATGGAAGCGCTCTCTGTGCGGCCGCGTCTAATTGCTCACTTCGAGCCTGTCGGCTTCTTCTAGACAACGACGCAGATCCAAACTGCATAGAAGCGCTACCACTTTTAGCGGCTATTGGGCTCAGAGACAATATTTCGGTAATCAAGATGCTTTTAGATAGAGGGGCAGATCCGATGAGGAAAAATCGCAAGCAAGAGTATCCTTTGGAAGAGGCTGTTTATCACGGGCGTGATGACATTGTGCGATTATTCTTAGAGTACGGGGCTACTCTTGATGCACGTGGGAGGAGAGGAAGCATTCTACATGCAGCCGCTGCCAGCAAGAAGGAGGGCATGGTCCAGATCATGCTTGATTTAGGAGCCAAAGTGAAAGAATACCCCGATAAATTTGGCAGTATCTTACAATGGGCTCGCCCAGAGGACTATCAGCTGCTCATTGAGAATGGCGTCAAAACGAATCCTCCTATATCTGGGCATAGGTATGGGACCACTATACAAGCAGCAATTTCTAGGATTACCGATTCCTCAGCCGATCAAATGAAAATACAGGAGAAAATCGCCGAAGCCATCGGTTTCTTAGTGGAAGAAACCGGAGACGATATCAATACAACAGGCGGCTTTTATGGCAGTGCCTTACAGGCAGCATCATCCAAGGGATATGTACATCTCGTCGAAATGCTTCTTAGAAATGGCGCATTGATAAATGCGAAAGGCGGTCGCTGTGGGACTGCCCTCCAAGCAGCTTCGTATCATGGTCACGTCTCTGTGGTGTACTGGCTGCTCGAAAATGGCGCCGATGTAAACCAGATGGGCGGTTTATACGGCACTGCATTGCAAGCAGCTGCTTTTAATGGCCATGAGGACGTGGCTGAGCTTCTGCTCGAACGTGGAGCAGACATAAACTTAGAAGGGGGAAAGTACAATACTGCATTAGACGCAGCAAAGCAGAGGAAGCTTCTTTGCCAAAGAGTGAGAAAGCTTCTCTTGAGCCGTGGAGCTGTGGATCACGGCCTGGAGTATACATATAACTCGGCCGATGATAGCGACAATTACGATAGAAGTAGCGATAGATCTAACTCCGACGAAGACGAGGAAGAGTCAGTATAAACTGAATAGGGTCGAGATTTCTTTAATATATGTAACCTGATATGTAATGATAGTTACAACTTATCCTCTTTAAGATCTTTCGTCAATGCTGTGCATCCTTAATTTTGCAGCTACCAACGGCTACTCCTTCGAGTGAGTACTGCTGCAAAAGGCGTGCATGAGAAGGAAATGCTCAATAATATAGAGAGGCAATTTAACGGTTGGTCTAAGACTTGTTGAACAAACTTATGATCAAGAATTTTACAAAAAGTAGCATGCTGTTTAGGAGTGAAAAACTTAGATGTTAAGCCCTTCGCTTTCAATTTCTTCAGAGGATGAACGGTTCTTACCACCTGCGGTTTTCTATAGCTGCTTGGAGGGATCAGTGAAGCATATGCAACGGGTCAACTTCTTCAAAGCACTCGATCCTACATTTCACTAGAGTAATTCCATATCTCATGATTTGGGGACGTTGACTTAGAGAAAATTTGGGTGTTTTCTTTTCGTATGCCTAACTAAACGATCGCGACGAATACCATCAAATTCAAGCGGACAAAACTTGCACGGTATTTTCGAAACATCAAGTCCCAATCTTTCAGCCTCTTTTCGGTGATTCGATACCATGTGACGATCCAAATCTCTTTTCTGCGCATGGCCTAATCCACATATATGGCACTTCTCCGGCTTGGTCACTTTTCTTTCGTCTCTCCTGTACAACAAGAAAATATATTAGCCTTGAATACCCGTACCGAATTCGAGTTCACTCACTTTAGCATCTGTGAATCTTTTCGTTTACGTCTTCTTGGTTTTTGGACATTGGTAGGGTTCCTTGGGGGATTCATCAGAGTTATTGGCATGTACCGGCCAAAACTCTCTGGTTGACCTTCATTATGGGAGGACATTTCTGGTAACTGGCAGTTCAAGACAGTCGGAGGGGACAACGAGAGAAATTTGTCTGTTGGTGAAAGAGTTGTATTGCCAGAACTCCAGGTGCTTGGACTTGTCGCAGTGTCTAATGCCGTATGATCCTCACCAACGAGCTCGAAAGTCGGGTCAATTGCCTCGTATTGAAAAGTATTGCTTGTTGGTAGAAACTGATTAAAGTCGAATTGTAGTGAAGATATGTCATTGCCGTGGCCCATACCCTCTTCAGTATCCGGAAAATTCGGCATTAAACTGTTGTGGCTTCCAGCGGCCGCCAGCAGCTCAACCATGGAGTTGTCTCCGAACAAAGTTGAATCCATAAGAAGATCCCAGTCGATATTGTGGTCCAAAAAGGACATGAAATCTGGATTTTGGCCTGAAGCCCAGTCCATGATTGGCACTGAGCTTCTGCTTTGTTTATTGCAGCGTTGAATAAGTAGTTTTGGTTTGCGAATATCTATAAATTTTCGACTCTTTTCAGAGAACGATAATTGGACACCTTTTAATGACGTTATCCGGGTCCGGCAATCTGGCTTTCTGAAAATGGTCAATATTTCTTCGGAATCTAGTATTAGATTTCTCGAGAACAACATACCATATTTGAAAGCTTCAAAAGAGTCATTGGGAAGATAACAATCTGACCATATGACTGAGGCGATGTTTCCTAGCAGACGGCTCAATTTTCGCATTATTAGTTGATTTGAAGGTAGGGCAATCTGTCGCCGATGATTGGCAACGCCACTGCCTTCCAATGAACTATTATAATGTCGTTTACCGAGTCGTATGCTAGACCCCATGCCGAAAATCATTGGTTCTTGAATCAAAATCTTGCTGTTAGCAAATTATCCGTCAAAACTCAAGTCCCATGATTGGAATACATACCAGTTGCCACTTCGGTACTATCGAGATATAAATAACAGGACCTTGCGAATAACAAGGCCCCGTGTAAGAAGCCAAGGGTAGTACCACATGGCCCAGGTACCGATATGGTAGCTGGGCCATGTGGTACTACCTCTGGCGGTATGAAAGCTAAGGGTGCTGTAAAAAGCAAAAAAAGGTGGAAACAGGATGAGGAGAAATTCCAGAGAGTGTTCAGAGGTCGCTTGGGCAAGTCGGGGTATTTAACGTTGTCGATGGTCTCAGGCGGGGGTTATTTTCCGCCTTGTGCAATTCCTTTGGGCTAGCGACATCAAATGCTTGGGCTGTTGTTAAGAGCTGATTCGCGAAAGCTCGGGGGCCTTTGCATAAGGCAAGGTAGGGGAGGGTGGTACAGAGTGTGCTGGGTGAGACAATCGCCAACACATGATTGGTGGCCTCGGAGGCCGTTGCATTAACGATTGGGGTTTGCCAATGGAAACCCAGAATACGGCCCACTCCTTCAGTCATATGAGGCTTGTACGATATAAATGAGATGCGATTCGTACATTATGCGTTGGCCTCCCAAAATGATTTACATATACCTATATACCTATATATATATATATATATAAAGCCTAGATCCATGTTGAGCGACTGACTTCATCTTCCTATCCACCCTCTCTCCCAAGTTGCTCGTTTTGTTTCTGTCTCCATATCCTGTCATCGTTGGCTCCCATATTTCATACAAATCTGCCGCGATGTCTTTCACTAATACGGAGTATCAACATTTTATTCCCCAATTCATCTTGAAGAATTACTCTTACCCATTCCAATGTCCAAAGGCCGAGCACAAGGGAAGAAAAAAATGCAAATGCAAGCATGAAAAGGACAAGTTCCCCGGCGACCTCGTCGTCAACTGTGTGGACCTGACTCCTCCTCGTTTTCGATTGGAAACTTATCCGCGAAAGCGCATATTTGGAGCCCCCAATATGTACAACGATCCAGCCAAAACTGCATCGCATGAACAACGCCGCATCGAAACAATGTTTGGTAAAATGGAGTCACAAGCAAGCACCATATTTCGCCGCATTGTCAAAAACCATGAAGCCGGTGACGCAGCTGTGACCCTGACAAGAATTGAGAGAGATTTGCTCCGCAAGTTTCTATTTCTATTGAAGTATCGCGGCTCTGGGTTTCACCAACGCTTCTATCATGATAAGCCTGAGGACTACTGTTCCAACGATCGAGAGCTACTTCTTGAATATATGAAGGAGCACCACTTCTCCACACCGAGGGATGTGTGGTATCACAATCTGGAAACAATCATGAACTTGGAAATGGACCCTGAACGCAAATGGACCGACGAACTCCCATGCAAAATGTTTTCTGACGACGCGTATTGGTTTATTATGCATTGCGAAACATATTATATGGCCATATGTACCCCTTCAGAGGTCACAGATGAGTTTATCCTGACAGACAATTGTTACAACGTTTTTGAAGGTCCTAGTACTTTCAGCAGGGATGTCACAGGCAAGATAATAAGCAGTTATCATGCCGGATATCACGAATTTGCACCCATATCACCGCGTCTGATAATCGTCTTACGGTGTCTTGCACTACCAAATCCTGAGGAAGACTACGATTGGGAAATTAGCCAGGCGCGTAATGATGCCCTCTGGTCATCGTTCCAGCGTGTTTACGGTGAGGACGCGAAATCAATGCTGGAAGATCTGCCAATAAAGAAGTGCAGGAATAATTACTCTGAAATTATCAATGGGGAGGCTCATGCTGTTGCGGGATATGATGGGAAATTTCGGCCAACAGATAAGTTTCACTTTACATATCATCCCATCAAAAGTGGCCATGTGAACACTATAAACAACATTTTTTTGGATAATGCAGGCGGATTCAGCATAATAGCTTACCGAAACAAAGAAAACATCAAACAAATACTGGAGTCCTATGTGAGTGGACCATGCGACTCATTCAAGATTGTGGGCGGCGATGATCCGGACAGTCGATACTCGTTTCTGCGAGGGTTAGAGACTCTTGCCAAGCACCTAGGTTCTCAAAATTCCCTTGTATGGAGAACTATGAAAATGGTTCCGACGATTTCTAGGAGGCAATCAACGGATAAGCCACTAGAATTTCGAAGAGTGATGCAGAGATTGCAGAATGGCCTTTCGCGTGATGATCCAGTGGCTATCTTTTTTGACCTATACATGAAGCTTGGTAAGTAGAAGCCTCGCAAATTGAGAGATATAATTGTGAACTATTGATGCTGATTACTTGTTGTCCAGGTGGGAAAGCACTATTTGATCGAGACGTGCCCCAGGCCGGGAAAATGGTTTATTTCCAAAGTGTGATCGAATCACTGAGTGTTGGTTGCAGTGAAATGATCCAAATGCGAAATAGGGCAATCATCTGCCATATGTTTATGGCCTCGTATTGCCCACGATACTGGCTTTATCTGAAATTGCTTAGGAAAGAGCAATTCGGATATCGTGATGAAACACAAGATGAGATTGACCTTCTCGTGACTGAGGAAGTAAGAGAAGGTCCAGAAGATACATTTGCTCGAAGTAAGCATCCTATCGCTCACCTCGAATGATTCAAACTACGTACATCGAAGTATACTGACTATGGCAGCCTCTGAACTTTATACTGAGAACACATTAAATGGCTTGATGCAGGTAACCGTATTTAACGATATCACGATACGGAAATATAAGATAGATAACCTGTGGGCGGAAGTTTTTGACACCAAAAATATCTTCTGCCATGCGCGGTTTCATTCTATTATCTTTTCCCGCCCAGGTAAGAATATAAATCCAAAGTACAGAGCCACATCATATTGATGCTAACCATTGGGACAGGTAAAATTCGAGGCTGCGGTAAGTTAACCCTACCATACCCAATATTCTCTGCCATCTCATGCTAATACGGTAACGCTATTCAGGGATTCCAGACATTGAGCTACTAGCTAAGCAAGAGGAGGAAAGCCTCCGCACAGAAGGTATACGCGGTGGGCTATTCCATCTTCCTTTTGCTTCTGAGGAAGAACACTTGGAGTTAATGGTGAGAGTTCATGTGAGATCGAATTTTAAAGTGGCTATGGGAGGGAAGGCTGAAGATGGTTTATTGAGAGAACTGGAGGACGTATTTTTTAGATTGACATTTCCAACTCCGCCTTTGGATTAAATTTCTCGGCGGGTTATTGATAAGGACCTTTATTGCATTAGTATCAGTTATATATATGCGAACCTTATAATAATCATCGCGCTCGGATGCAATAGAAAAGTAGTGCAAAGTCAAACCTGAACTATACCTTGGAATTGCGACGAAAGGTGAAGTAAAAGAAAGGCTTGAATATACGAAGTACAAAGGCTAGCACATGCGGGAGCCACTCTATTTAAAAGAGCTGTCCTCGTTGCTATGGGGGTTATCCAAGTCAATATCAGCCGTCTAATACTTACCGTGGTCATCCTGGAGCGAGGCACATAGAAGGCCTCTACATGGGAAGTTAATCTGCATTGCCACCTCTTGAATTAAATTTGTGCGTCATTCCTGGTAGCTGTTAAGTTCAGTATAAATGCTATTGAGTAACATCCGAAGGATATATGTACATCTCCCGATAGACTTCCTCTTCGAATTGCATCTATATTTGAGGCTTCCCCTAATCTTATTAATCAGGTCTACGTTCTGGCTACCAATCGTATACTTCTGAGTCACCACGAACTTTATTAGTTGAATGGAACTCAAAAGTATATGGCATTGATGAATATAAGTCTCCTTTCTATCAACCTAAACTAGTACTCACAGATACAGCCGATAGATATTGGTCTAAGATAAAGTATCTGGCAATGTGGCTTAGGGGCTGAGTACGGTGCTGGCGGATATATAAAAAGACTTTAGAAGCCTTAGAGTATAACGGAAAATACGGATCAACGCCTTCGAAAGGCCCCCTAACCAGATGTATATAAAGCTGGGCTGCTTCCTTCTCCCTTCTCACTACTTTTCTTTCTCCCAACGTTCGATTTGCTCTCTCATACACGATTTACAGAACAAACTACCACACATTTTCAACCACCTCGCGCCATAACAAGACAGAATGAGTTCAATGTCCTATTATACGAATGCTTCTAACAGCACCGGCTTCAATGTCAGCAGACTCACCACTCCAGAGAACCTCCGGTTAGCGGCAGCTGTACTCCCAGCAACTGCGTATCCGTTACTCGCCTCCGGAGCAGCCCATGCAATGCTCGTCTGGTCGGCCGCACTGAACTTTTGGTCGTACTACAAGCAATCTAGGCTGTATATTGAGGGACAGCCTCATGTACAAGTACACATACACGCTTGGCAATTTCTTTTGACGATCCTCTACTTTCTCGTTGGTGCAGGGCTTGGCAGAAAAGTCCAACCAAGGGACACCATTCCCGGTGTCGTACTGCTAGTCATTCTCCTTTGGAGTTGCTCTTGGGCGTATGCTCTCCCCAGTATGGAGGAAATTGAGATGGCGTATTTTACGGGACTGGACTTGGGCCCTGTTATGAAACTCTGCACGATTTCAAGCTTAATCTCTTTTCCGGGCTGGTTCATGTTGCTCGGTAGACACTTTGCAGTACTCTTGTCTCGACTTACCGCGCGCCGCGTCTCCTGGCTATTCCGGTTCTACGAAGAAGACATCAAAGCCAACGCCGAGGCCTATATTCCGTACACTTTCGAGGATTTCATGGATGATCTCGAAAATCTGGAACGTTTAAGGCCTGATATCGATGACAGTGTACCTGATATTGAATACGGCGCAATTGTTTCCAAAAAAGACGGCTTCTTTGAGTGGGATGGGGTGCCGCGATCTTTTTTTACCCCGGAAATGATTACTTTATTCAGGGACACGATTTCCATGCTCCTTGTGTGTATCACTATGTGGAACCTGGTGGTTTACCAGTTTTAACTCCGGCTCGGTATACTGAGTTTATGAAAGTAGCAGTGGGCGGACTATGACTCGGGATAGTTTGTGGGGCTTGGCTATTGAGATTATCATATTTCGTGATAGATACACACATACATGGCAATAAGAATCTGTTTAAACATTATGTTAAACTCTAGTATGAGATCTGTGTTTGATGAACTTAGAATAATCCTCTTACGTTGCCATGTACGAGATTTGTGTACAAAGTTGAAAGTATAAGGCAGCGAAAGTATAAGGCAACAGGGCGGCCAGTAGACGGATAATCCCATCAAAACATATATAAAGCTGGTACTGCTCTCCCCGGAACCCCATCTTTCCCAACCGTCTCTCACCATCACTATCTATGATATCTTCTCATCTCACAGCCAGCAGATACTCTACTATCTCACACGCAATCGACGAAATCCATCATCGCAAACTCTCAATCCTCCGCAAAAGAGCACCAACATAATGGCTTCTGAACGGATGCAGATGACTCCTGCACGGCTGCAATGGCTGCAAAGTGCTACTACACTCGAAAATCCTACATTAAACAACATTGTCGTCGCCTGCTGTGGAATCATTCCTCCAGCGTATCTCAGTACAATATCCGTCTTACTTCCAGCAGTTGCATATCCATTTCTGTCACCCCGCGCTGCTCATGGGCTACTCGTCTGTTCCTTTTTTCTAAACGTATATGCTTTCATGATACAAGATGAACTTTGGCGTGCGGGGGAACCATACACAGACATACACCACTGGAAGCTCAATGTTATGGTTTTTTGTTATATAATTGGATTGGTTGGATTGGCCAGAGGCCAGTACCGCGAAACACAGCCAAGACACACTTTTTTTCTAGGCGTCATTCCGTGGATTTTCTCTTCTCTGAACTACTGGTTTATCTATGTTCATGGGACTCTCCTTGAAGAACAGCGAAAAGGCTATACGGAATCACAAGAGACTCGACTCAGGAAATTTTTCATGATTTCAACTGTGGTTCTTACGGTTATCTGCTTCAAAAAGCTTGGTCGACCAATTTCGATTATCATGTCTCAATTGGTGGCTCGTCGCGTCCGCTGGCTATTTCGGTTTCGTCCAAGCGACATCGAGGCTAATAATGCCAAGGTCGATATCGAGGCTAATACCAATGCCTATATCGCGAGGTATTCTCCTGCTGCTTTCGAAACTGAGGCCTCTGAGTTCCTATGGCGCAATCCTATCGAACATTATAGAGGCGTTCGAAACAGTATCTTTGGTCGCGCGGACGATGCATCATTTTTCTCAACAGATTATCATTATGGTTATGATAACAGCCGATGGCCTCTATCTGCCCGGGAAGTTGTTCTCACCTTCCTTGTGTATCTGGCCATGTTGGGTCTGGTGGCCTGCCAAGTGTATGGGCCAAAATCTGAGAAAGGCAGACCATAGGAGGGCTTGAGAGAGGTCCAAACTTGGCATATTGAGTGCCGAAGAAGCAGCGGACAGAAAACAATACCTTTGCGGTCTACCTGCAAGGGGCGATGAGCTGAAGTCATTCGCAAAAGATCAAAACAGCCCTGCTTCATATGCTGGGTATTACTTTCTCTCCTTTTGTCGTCACCTGTTATTCTTTTTCTTCTTCTTATTTTTTTGCACTCGACAAGTCCTTGTTTACGGTTAATTATTCTTCATATACACTTACACTGTATGCTTATTGCTTATTGTTCGGAGATTTTCACGACACGGGCTGGCTTTGGACTAGCTCAACTGTCAAGTCTCTTTCTCCACCATCAGACTCTGTTTTGGTGAAACATATCGAGTGTTTCCCCAGTGGATCACGTCAAGGCCCGCGATTCAGCCAAGTATAGCCTCATATGCTGGACCGGAGAATGTACTTGAAACTCGCCCGAGGATGACAGTTTAGCGTCTGGCTGCGACAGACCAATCGCGCCACCACGACGAAGGAGCTGCAAGATGGATCCGTTTTCTGGGGTGGAGAAATCGCACATGTTATGGCGCAAATAGGAAAGAGGGGTTCATGGGAGCTCGGTGTTGGATGAAAGATGATGAATGTTTGTATGACACGAGTTGTGCTATGTTATTGTTGTTGCTGATATTTTGCTCAATCCATCTTTGTCATTCATTATTTAGGTAGTTTAATTTTATGAATAGAAAGAAGATATTATGTCATAGATTCTTCCTGTCTCAGATTGTGTGTCTGGCTGTAAAGTTGGAGGTCTTGGAGGCCTTATTCGACTCGTATAACAAACAACTAACACGAACCCACACATACCCATACGGAGTGCCCGCCGTGCTGGAAATAATACACCGCCACATCTCAGACAGCAAATGGAGGGGTCTCTGTCCCTCCTTGCAGCTCAATCGATAAGATCCAACGGTCCAACAGTTTGAATCTGGACATGAGAATCGTACTGCAGGAAACCGCATTCCCGCTCATCCTGAACATGCCGTTTCCGAGATCCCATAGGCCGCCACCCATTGGCGGGCATACGTGGCAGCGTGATATTGGGGCTGTGTCGACTTCTCCCTGTCGTAGGCCAAGGTCATAAGCCACTCTTGAACGCAGGGGGAGTGGAGATGGGGATTGGGGTTGACCAGCTAGCTTGTGTATTACGAGGGACCGAGTGTAGATGTCGTTTCTTACAAAATGCTCCTTGTCCCGCTCCAATTGCTCGGTTGACTTTTGCTTTCGTCAGACTCCTTCTACAAGGCTAGACTCGAATCCTCTGTCCTTTTACCACGAAACATTTCGAATTGAAGCAATTATGAGCGGCTACGGTTACGGCAACGAGTACGGTCAGAACAATGACTACAATCAGCAGGGCCACCGACCCGGCGGTTCTGCCAACGCATACTACGAGGGAGCTTCGAACGAGCAGCAGGGCTATCACACACAATACCAGCAGCCCCCTCCGCCATACGGCAACGAGGGCCAGCAGGGCTACGGTGGCCCTCAGCAGGGATACGGCGGACCCCAGGAGGGCGAGCGAGGCTTGATGGGAGCTTTGGCTGGAGGTGCCGCCGGAGCTTTCGGCGGTGCCAAGTTTGGAGGCCAGGCCACCGGCCACGCCAAGACAAGCGGTGTTGTTGGAGCCATTGTCGGAGCCATTGCCGGGTCAAAGCTGCAGGATGGCGTCTCGGACTGGCGAGAGGAGCGAAAGGAGGAGAAGCACGACGCAAAGATGTACAAGGAGGAGAAGAGATACGAGGAGCACAGATATGAAGAGGAGCGCCGCCGCCGCGGCTCTCGCAGCCGCTCCCGAAGCCACTCCCGCCGTCGCTCTCGATCTAGCAGCAGCAGCTCCAGCGGCTCGTCAAGGAAGAAGCATCACCACCACTCGCGCTCGCGTTCACGCTCTGGCTCCCGATCGCGCGGTCACGGAAACACCATTGTTGTCCAGCAGGGAGATACTCTCCGTGCCATTGCTACTCGCTACGGCACCTCGTATGAGGCCATTGCCAGGCACAATGGCATTGACAACCCTGATTTGATCTACCCCGGCCAGGTTCTGCGGGTCCCCGAACGTTGGTAAAATGGTTTTGGAAGCATGACATGTCAGATAGCAGAGATACAGAGAGTAGGTAGAGGTGAGGCTGTACCTACAAAAGAGTCAATCCCAAATACCCGCCGACGGGTTATGACGAACAGTTTACAGAGCGAGAATATAAGACTGAATTAGAAAGTCACCTCCAATAGCAAGAGCCAATGATAGCTCCGTGTTGACTAAAGGCATTGCAACTCTATAGGTAGTTTAAAGCTCTCAACACTCCTCACGCTACAAGATGCGAGACTTAGCACTCAAGTACATATACATGCAGTCTCAATTGCTCGTCGACGGCCCCGACAGACAGACCACGTAAAGCCCCCGGAAAGAACTGCTGCACTCAGGGCTTCTACAAACACCACCCAGAACCCAAAGCCAGTAAAGCAGCGCGCTGAACTGGAACCGTTACGATATTTTCGATAAAGTCATAGCTTACCTAATTTCCCACGGAGGCACCAAGCTACATCAAAGTACGAAGCACGCAATCATATCAATAGCTTAATGAATGCCGCTGAAGCGGCGGATGCGATCAACTGCAATGGATTCGACCACGCTTCGGAAATAGCGTACTTCCCCAGTTGACTTCCGTCAAGATTATTAACAATTTTCTTGAGATCCAAGATATAAGCCGTAGAAAGCGGTATGTCTCTGATGTACCACCTCTTACGGGTGCAGATCGTAATGTGATCCTATTAGAGACCCGTGTACTGTAACAAAGAGACGACACAGAGCGTAGGCATAGATGTGATACTCGGATATATCAGGTAATTTCTTTAGTCCTAAGAAGTGAATCGTCGGCGTACCGGTGTGAAGCGCCTCAGTGGCCAGCCAACAATGACCAAGGACGCCACGCCCATCAATGACCCAACGAACACAATCAACGGCTGGAAGCGGCCCATGCCGTAGCCTGACGTGAGCGGACGAGTTAGCAAGGCCGCTGAAACGGGTCCCGCAACGACGTTGCCGACCCCTTTGCCGAACGCCATCATGCTGTACACAGGCTGAGGGTCCTCAGATATCAGGGAGCCAAATTTCGGCCAGTATACGGGATACGCCCCTGCAAACCAGCCATATGCAATCGCGAAGACGATCAACAGTGTTAAAGAATGTGCCATCCCCCATAGAGTAAATGACACAACGGCAGAAATTGTGGTCGATACGAACACAAGAATGTGGACGTTATCCACTCGATCTGTCAGGTAGCCGAAGCTCACCTGACCAAGAGTTGAGGCCAGGTTACTCGCGGCGAGAATCAGCGCTCCAGTACGACTTGAATATCCAAGAGCAGACGCGTAAGTTGGCAAATAAAGCCCCGGCATATAGTAGGCAAAGCCTTGGCACAGATTGGACAACGCGAGCACCCAAAAGTGAGACTGAGCCAGAAAGCTCAAGTCGACGGCGCGAATGGCGCCGGAATGCGAAGGAGGAAGTCGTCCCTTAAGTAATGGCTGAATAGGTGCGATAAGAAGAAGCACTCCTACAGCCAATGCGCGTAGTGTGATCTTGTAACCGAATCGTGCAAGAAGCCATTCCATGAGGAATGGAAGACCGACACCACTAAGACCACCACCAGCATAGAGTATTCCATACGCAAGACCGCGGCGACGGACGAACCACTCATTCATCATGCAAAGAATAGGAAAGTACATTATGAGAAATCCAGTCCCATATAAGGCGCCCTGGGTCACTGCGAGACCGGCAATGGACGTGCAGAAGGAAGCGGCTAGGAGCGAGATGACACAGAGAGCGCATCCAGTCCAGACCATGTGTCGTTGCCATGCGTGATACTTTTTGACAAGGGGAGTAGCAAACGGTGCTCCGAGGAACTGGATACTCGTTGCCAGTGTACCTATGAGGGCGATGTTGGTGTTGTCCTGGAACTCTGGCTGGCGAGAGTAGTAGTTCTGAAATACACCATAGTTCACAGGAATGCCTCGGAAGCTGTTAGCTATTAGTCGGTAGGATAGATATCACTCGACAGACCCCAGAGTACTGCTTCGATCATGAAGCAACCGAACAGAAACCTCCAAGCTTTTGGCCCTTGATCAGTTGGAGGGAGCGTCTGGATGGAGCGATCCTGCTCGGCTTCATCTTCAGTGGCACCACCGTGCTCACCAATGGTCCGGGATAGCTCCAGCGACATGGTGGCCATAGCTGTGACACGTTGTAGCAGCGATCAAATTGGAGAGGAAAGAAAAGTTACGTTCTTTAACCCGGCGTGGAAGATATTGCAAATATTGAAGATTGGGTTACTGACGGCTCTACGCGGCTTTACCCTCTTTAACCCCTCCGCTTCCAGGCCTGCATATGTCAATTGCAAGGGCGCATAATGTGATTGTCGGCCGATGTCGGGATGTATCAAGTTTGAGATTTGCATAAGCTCAACCTATCATCAATAAACTTTTTCTGTTGTGTAATCATCGCAGCTCAATGTGGGCTTGCAAGGCCTTATGGTGTTTTGGGATATATGTGGACAAACCATTTCTCTCCTAGCGTACACCACTTGTCATCTCATAAATGTTCAGCTGAACACATACAATAGCTCCGTCTAATACTAGATCATCTCTCTTCGGCCGTCACAACATAAACAGCGTATCCATAATTGACTGCCATCCTTACGATAGCGCCAGCCCTCATCTTACACCCTGCCTTCCTGGAGGCAAACATCCAGCTCACGCTCCGGCTTCCGGGACTGGATATCATCCTCGCCGTAGAAGAGAGAGAAGTGCTTTTCGACGATTTCTTCCTTATTGTAGCCCTTTGATCTACCGAGTCCATTTTTCGTACATGGCCCGTTTCCTGGCCCATGGACCGTTTCCAGCCCGTAGATCCGAATATCGAGCCATTAGTCTTTGTTTTTCATAGAAGTATTCAGGCGTTGGTATAATATTATACGATAGGTAGATAAGCGTATTTTACCTGCATCCCACAGCTTTGAGAGTATTGAAGGCCAACAGATCGTCTGTATCATTCTCTCGTTCTGTCATATATGAAGCCACCCTAGAGCATCAGACAAGGCACAGCAGAGCAGGGATACAACATCGTCATCCTCCGCTGTCATAGATCTTCTCTTAGACCAGATGCAGCCGATACTACTACCTTATTCCCTCGAATTTCGGTTACTGAAAAGATACTACATAATGGGATTGTGCGGTAGGCAGATTCGCCAGCCGCCATGGTAGCTAAGGATCAGATTTCTGGTCCAACATTAGGTCACTCCGGAACAGGTCGGAGGAACGGGTTGTCTCTTTGCGTTTCTGTACTTTCTTATATATATATAAAATTAAATAAATACTCATAAAAAATAAAGTAAATATATATATATATATATATATAATTAAAAATACTAAGCTTAATTATAAAAAAGTAAACTCAATAACTATAATTTAAATTATAATAAAAATCAAAAGAGAAAAGACTAGGTAGGGGAGGAGAACTAGCTAGCTTGATGTAGAGTCACGTAGCATTACGAGTATGTAAATTACAGCCTGGCCACACTATTATTAGGTCTATGTAGAGAAATCATCACTCTAACTGCATCTTCTACATGTCCAGCCTTTCAGAGCCTTCTATGTATGTTTATTCCACAAACCATCTCGCTTCCACGTCCATTTAGTCAAATACTCTGGATCCATACCTCTCTCAAACGCCTCATTTCGAGCTTCAATCTGTGCATTCAACATGGCCTGTCGAGCAGCCGCACCCCGGTTATGCAGGTTAGGCATGCGGTCAATGGCATCAATGGCCAAGCTGAATCGATCTGTCTGGTTGCGAATGGCCAACTCTAGAGGGGTATCGATGTTGCCCTTCTCTTTGTATCCGCGAACATGAATGTTCTGGCTTCCCGGTCGCTTGTATGTCAATCTGTGCACCATCCAGGGGTAGCTGTGGAAGTTGAAGATGATGGGCGTGTCTGCTGTGAACAGGCTAACCCACTCGTTGTCGCTGAGGCCATGAGGATGCTCGCTTGGGTGAATCAGCTTGAACAAGTCCACGCAGTTGACATAGCGGATCTTGAGCTCTGGGAAGTGCTGAAGGAGCAAGTCGATGGCGGCCAATGTCTCGTGAGTGCTGATATCACCACACGAAGCCATGACCAGGTCGGGGTCCTGGCCGATATCTGTGCTGAACTTGGGCCAGATGCCAATACCCTTTGTGCAGTGTTGAACAGCTGCATCCATGTCGAGGTATTGAAGATGATCTTGTTTATCGGATACGACGACGTTGACATAATTTGAGGATCGAAGACAGTGGTCCATGACTACAGCCGACATGTCAGCAATGCTCATTCTCACATAGTAATAATTTAGGATGTCTTACCAGAAAGCAGGCAGTTTCCATCGGGAGGCAGGTAAATTCGAACCACCTCAGGGCTCTTGTTGGCAACGACATCAAGGAAGCCAGGATCTTGGTGAGTGAAGCCGTTGTGGTCTTGTCTCCAGACAACAGAGGTCAAGAGGATGTTGAGGGAGGCGACCCTGACACGCCACTCCACCTCGAGACACTTTTCGAGCCACTTGCAGTGCTATTGATATTTGTTAGCCATGAATTCTCAGACGGTGTACATTGCAAATATTCTTCGCTCACCTGGTTGACCATGGAGTCAATGACGTGAATGAATGGCTCGTAGCTGTTGAGCAGACCGTGGCGGCCACTCAGGATGTATCCCTCCAACCAACCCTCACAGGTGTGTTCAGACAACATCTCCATAACCCTGCCCGCTGGAGCAAGATTGCCGCCATTCTCATCCTCCTCAAAATATTCACCCATCCAAACCTTTTTGCCCACTTCGTAGACAGCAGACAGCTTATTTGACTCGGTCTCGTCGGGGCCGAATAGTCGGAAGTTGTGAGGATTTGCCGCAACAACGTCTCGTAAAAAGACTCCCAGCCTCTTCATACTAGCATCTATGATAGCGCCGGAGTGCTCAACTTTGACACCGTACTTCTTGAAATCAGGCATGTTAAGGGGCTTTCGAAGAACTCCGCCATTGGCAACAGGGTTAGCGCTCATGCGGCGGTTACCTTCTGGAGTAAGCGCGGTCAATGAGGCGATAGGCTTTCCACTCTCGTCAAATAGTCTATCAGGCTCGTAGCTGCGCATCCAGTCCTCGAGGATCTTGAGATGCTCTGGGTTTGTCGATGGGTCTGTAATAGGAACCTGGTGTGCTCTCCAGAATCCTCCGAGATAGTTGCCGTCCACCTTGCGGGGTGCAGTCCAGCCCTTTGGCGTTCGAAGGATAATCATGGGCCACAATGGGCGGGTGGCTTTTCCACTCTCACGAGCCTCTTTTTGGTAGCGCCTGATCTCATTGACGCAATGCTCAAGCGTTGCGGCCATGGCCTGGTGCATGGTGTCGGGGTCGTCTCCCTCAACAAAGTAAGGGGTATATCCATAACCGTGGAACAGGGCCTTCAGCTCCTCGTGTGAGACTCTGGCCAAGATTGTAGGGTTGTTAATCTTGTAGCCGTTGAGATGCAAAACAGGGAGAACAGCACCATCGGTGATGGGGTTAAGGAACTTGTTGCTATGCCAAGCAGTAGCCAAAGGACCAGTCTCTGCCTCACCGTCACCTACCATGGTGACAGCGATGAGATTGGGGTAGTCATACACAGAGCCAAAGGCATGAGAAAGAGAGTATCCGAGTTCTCCTCCTTCGTGGATAGAGCCTGGAGTCTCGGGGGTTGCATGGGATCCAACACCGCCTGGGAAAGAGAAATACTTGAAGAATTTCTGGAGGCCCTCGATATCTTGTGACTTGTCTGGATAGACTTCCGAATAGACACCTTCAAGGTAAGATTGCGAAAGAACGGCGGGAGCACCGTGGCCAGGGCCGGAGACGAAATAGGCATCCAGGTCGTACTTCTTGATAAGACGGTTGAAGTGCATATATGTGAAGATTTGGCCGGGGGCTGAACCAAAGTGTCCAAGAAGACGAGCTTTCAAGTGCTCCTTCTTGAGGGGTTCGCGAAGGAGAGGGTTCTCTCGCAGGTAGATCATACCCAGAGAAAGGTAGCAGCTGGCTTTGAAATAATCATTGTATTGCTTGATTTCTTCGTCAGACAGGGGCTTGCCCTCGATGGTGGAGCGGGCTTTGCCGAATGCCCGAATGGACTGAACGTCAGCCATTGTGGTCAGGTTGAATCAATTGTATGTAATGAAGAAGGGAGTTGTCCTCAGACACAAGGACGAAGAACTATCTAAAGCGAAGTCTAGCTCTTGGTTATATACGAGACAAGAGCGGCTTGGATCGCTATAGCTTCCCGCCGAGTCGGGAGCTTGTTAAGACCGTTGCAGGGGTAAGCTGCAGACGATTTCGATCTCTTGCCACTTCCGTGTAGGTCGTGGATGGTCTGGAGTCGATGGAGGCCCGTTTACACGGCTGCTAAAGAAGCTTGGCCCAACAGATACAAGGGCCGAGACCAATCAGGCAAGCTATCGGTAACAGCAGCAATGCAAGTGAAGCACTATCTGCAGTCGCGATTGACTAGAAAGAAAAAAAAAACCAGCAGTGGTCGTGTATCATGCGATGTTGCAATCGAACGAGCCCAGCAGGATGCAGCTTGCGGGATGCATGTGCGAGCCCAGCGCTGCAGGCGGTCCGGCCAATTGGCTCTGGGGAAGCTCCATGACGTTCTCGAGATTGGCGAAGCTGATTCGACCACGCCGGGGCTTGGTTCGCTGATAGAGTTCTGCGGGCATGGCTGAAGCAACTAGAGGTTGGCTGATGGAAAAGTTGGCACACCCTCGCATCACCATCTGGCGTGATCTATACGTCACTGCTCGTGCCACCGCGCCCGGAATAGGCCCGCGAGCCCGCCGGAGCTGCAGCTTGCAGTGCCTAAGCGGCGGGGGCGGGGGGCGTCGATGAGGGGCCTAGAGAGCCCTGGAGGCGAAATCCCATATCGCTGAAGACCGCGGAATTTGGGAGCTGGGAGGGCTCCGCTAGCATGTGGTAGGCCTGTCTGTCCATTGGACGTGCATCTATCTGTGCCATCAGCGATCGCCACTTAGGATCATGAAAGCAATATAGACCAGGGGGCCAGGATGCCTGAATAGTCTACACAATCGCTTGGGCTACTGATGGCTTGATTGGATCGGTTGATTGACATGTGAGAGACCGGCCCGTTTGACATTGACAGCTTTGACGGAACCAAATTCTAGTCTACGAGCTCAATGCCGTATCTCTTGTATTGTCGGCGAACAGGAACAGGGCCGGCTCCGTTGCAGTTACACGTTACATCCAGATCACAATCATATTGGCTGATACCATACCCAATTATTTTGTTTTTTTCTTCCGAGGCCGGAGTCTCACTCGGACGCCAAAGTAGCCTAGAAGTAATCTAGGTTTTTACTCTGAAGGAATTCGCCTTGAGCCAACGATGAAGGAATGCAATTAGCTTTGGGAGCTCACCTCTGTGGCCATTGCTAGATCGAGGCAACCTGCGTGGCGCCTCTTTTTTTTCCTCCAAGCCATTTTACCTCAGCATTGTCCTCTCACAGAGACGCTCAGTCATTGTTCAAGGCTTGTCCAACCCGCTGCAGGCAGACGCTCAGATGCTACACAAATGCTACTTCCTGACGTAACGATGCTCATCACGAGGACAGCAGCCTGTGCCATGGCAACTGTGCCTTGAAAGGGGCGTTATAAGTCCCGCCTTTTCTGCTTCAACCTTGGCGACAACATTATTTCGACAACCACCACATTTTACCAGTTGCAACAAGCCACTGAATCAATCAAAAACCCATCAAACAAGACAATCGGCATCAATCTAAATATCGAGCGCTCATCAATCGAAATGATGCCGCTGCACAGGCCGGAAACGCCACAACCCGAATCCCCTCTTCCCACCGAGCCAGATACCAGTGAGGGCGACGGCACTGCGGATTACTGAGGGGCAACACAAGCTCAAACTTTGATGACGACAGGGCCGCTCGGGAATGAGAGAATACGACCGAGTCTAAATGGCACTCGAGAGCGGCGTCGAAATGCTGGTTGCGGAAACGAACTGGGGAAACGACCTAGATTGAATAGACATGCTCGGAGATGGCGCATGGAGGAAAAACGTCTATGAAGCGCATGTCTTTTTTGGCTTTCTTTTTTTCTTTTTTTACGGCCGACGACGACGCGATACGCCGATAACATATACACTTGCCCCCGCCGCTGCCCAAAGAGCGTGACTCTGAAGGAGTGGCATTTTTATCAGAATGATTGCGGAATGGAATTGAGCGAGCGATGTACATTATTTTGGCTTTTATTTGATTGAGAAATTCTATCAATTTTACACGGATTTACTATCTGCCAAGGTTGTTTCTGTTCATGGTTAGGCATTGTGAGTGAGCTGTTAAGAGTTCCTTGATCCAATCAGTATAGGTTCAATATTAATCGCTTTGGCAACTCCCCAAGAAATAGGCTGCACTTACCAAAACTGACGGTGAGAGAGAAATTGATGCATGATGAATGTAGTAGCTTTACGAAATAGTCTCTGCTGCATTATTCGGTTTTTTCCATGAGATTGATCGTACCTGTTTCTTGGACGCCAAAGTCAATTCCAGCATCGTCGCCTAGGGTGGATGCTGTCCTCGCACGTCATCGGTGGCTACCACTTCGGAGCTCGGGATCTCAACTGCATATATAGAAAAGTTTGGTGCATCGTGAATATTCTTCTCTTCATCCTCTCTTTTCAACTTTGAATGTGACATTGATACCCTTTGACAACGACATATTATAGAACTAATTTTTTGAACATTCAAAAGAATTGAAACCCCAATCTTTCAACCATCAACACCATGGACCCCTCATCAGCCAGTCAAGCTCCCGGAGCACCACCGACGCTCTCACCTGAAGCCATCGCATTTGCTGGCAGAATGTACGACTCTGCAAGAAAAGGCGAAGTCGCCGTCTTCGAACAAGCTCTTCCAGCTGGGCTACCTCCGAATATGACGAATGAAAAGGGAGACACACTGGTAAGGCAAACACCGAAGCAGCGCTGCATAGTTGGCCTGCAGTCATGGAGCCTTGATATATCTTGATTTGTGATTATATGACTCACACTTGTTTTCAAGCTCATGCTCGCTGCATATCACGGACATGCAGATCTCGTCAAGTTGCTGATACAACACGGCGCTGACCCGAACCGCGTGAATGACAGAGGGCAGAGTCCCCTCGCCGGAGCCGTGTTCAAGAAGGAGGATGAGGTTATCGAGGTATGCATTTCTTCTTTTATCACTTTTCTAAGCATAACTGCCTCGATTTGGAACAATTTATTGACTCGAATTAAATAGGTACTATTAGAGGGCGGTGCAGACCCTGATTATGGCAAGCCGACTGCCATGGAGTGCGTGTCCATGTTTCAGCAGGAGGATACATGGAAGGCCAAGTTTGAGGCTGCTCCTGGAAGAGGCAAGGCACAACCGCCTCCTCAATAATTGATATTTACGGTTGAGGAGTTGATATGGATGGATATTTGATATAATTTGATGCGTAATGATGAATACCAGTAGTGTTAATGCTCTTCATATTGAAACTGATAATGTAACCATCGTGACTGTTGAAATCAGTTTATTCCAAATTGACGAATACATCAGCCTAGACACCTAACGCAGTCTTGAATAATCACTAAAATTGAAATTTATTCAAATAAAGTCTCATATAACAAAGCAATAATTTTTATAGTAATTTATGCTACTTTTTCTTCTTAACATCACTCTTGCAGTCTTCATCCCCTTTATAATTCCGTCCCTATGGCGGGGTTCTCATGGATTCTTCTAGTGCCTAAAGGGGTTGGAGGGGCTCTCTTTTTCGCTGGTTGACCCCTGGTCCGTGCACCCAAATTCATTGTTCAAGGCTGCAACAATTTTCCGGAGCTCGACAGCACAGCTTCGCAGAGACGAAAAGACGCCGCATTGCCCCTTTAATCCGCCCGTCACCACCGCCTTCCAACTCTCCGTCGTCAAGCGTTTTCCCTTTTGGCCTCTGACTCTCTCAAACCACCGCCAAAATGTCGTTCGGAGGCCAGACCCCGACCATCATCGTCCTCAAAGAAGGTAGCCAATTTGCCAAATTTACCCCTCCGCCCACCGCTGCTGCCCGTCCAACGCATCCCAGGCCACAAGACACGAGAGCTGACACCAGTCGTCTACAGGGACCGACACCTCGCAGGGCAAAGGCCAGATCGTCTCCAACATCAATGCGTGTCTGGCGGTCCAGGCCACCATCAAGTCGACTCTGGGTCCCTACGGTGGTGATTTGTTGATGGTGGACCAGAATGGCAAGCAGACGATTACAAATGACGGCGCGACGGTCATGAAGGTACGGTCGAAATCCACATCTCCCAATATACTATCTATCCTTCTTACCTTTTCTTTACCTCTTCTACTCTCTTGGATGACAACAGTATGCCAACTAAACACGCTCAAATAGCTCCTCGACATCGTCCACCCCGCCGCCCGCATCCTCGTCGACATCGCACGGTCACAAGACGCAGAGGTCGGAGACGGAACCACATCCGTCGTTGTCCTGGCTGGAGAGATCCTCAAGGAGGTCAAGGAGCATGTCGAACAGGGTGTCAGCTCACAGATCATCATCAAGGGTCTGAGGAGGGCAGTCCAGATGGCCGTCAACAAGATCAAGGAGATTGCTGTCAGCACCGACGACGGCAGCCAGCGCGATACCCTGAGCAAGCTGGCCGCTACTGCCATGACGAGCAAGCTGATTAAGCGAAACACTGAGTTTTTCACAAAGAGTAAGACTACATGCATACATATACATATATATACTACACGAGGTTACGTGATGGTGGATGATGAGGCACGAGACTAACAACGTGGCATAGTGGTGGTTGACGCCGTCCTATCACTCGACCAAAACGACCTGAACGAAAAGTTGATTGGCATCAAGAAGATCCCCGGCGGCTCCCTGACCGAATCCCGCTTCGTCAACGGCGTTGCCTTCAAGAAGACGTTTGCCTACGCCGGTTTCGAGCAGCAGCCCAAGTCCTTCAAGAAGCCCAAGATTGTCTGCCTAAACGTCGAGCTGGAGCTCAAGGCTGAAAAGGACAACGCCGAGGTCCGCGTCGAGCAGGTGTCAGAATACCAGGCCATCGTCGACGCCGAGTGGCAGATCATCTACCAGAAGCTCGAGGCCGTCGCCAAGACCGGTGCCAAGGTTGTGCTCAGCAAGCTGCCCATTGGCGACTTGGCCACTCAGTACTTTGCCGACCGAGACATCTTCTGTGCCGGCCGCGTTGCCTCCGAGGACATGGAGCGTGTCACCCAGGCCACCGGCGCCGTCACCCAGTCAACATGCTCAGACATCCTGGCAGAGCACCTGGGAACCTGCGAGACCTTTGAGGAGAGACAGATTGGAGGCGAGAGATACAACTTCTTCGAGGGCTGCCCCGAGGCAAAGACGTGCACTCTGGTCTTGCGTGGTGGTGCCGAGCAGTTCATTGCCGAGGTCGAGCGATCACTCCACGACGCTATCATGATCGTCAAGCGAGCCGTCAAGAACCGAACCATTGTCGGCGGTGGAGGTGCTGTCGAGATGGAAATCTCAGCCTACCTGCACCAGTTCGCCGACAAGAACATCCCGCACAAGCAGCAGGCCATCATCAAGTCCTTCGCAAAGGCCCTCGAGATCATCCCCCGCCAGCTGTGCGACAACGCCGGCTTCGACGCCACCGATATCCTCAACAAGCTCCGCGTGGAGCACCGCAAGGGCAACACCTGGGCCGGCGTCGACTTCCAGAACGAGGGCACCGCCGACATGCTGGAGCGCTTCGTCTGGGAGCCTGCCCTGGTCAAGATCAACGCCCTGCAGGCCGCCACCGAGGCCAGCTGCTTGATTCTCGGCGTCGACGAGACCATCAGAAACGAGGAGAGCGCTCAGCCCCAGGCGCCGGGCCAGCTTCCTCCCGGTGCGGCTCAGAGGGCACTCAGAGGCAGAGGACGGGGCATGCCTCGACGGTAGATTTTGGGGAGAGAGAAAAGGGTAGTAGATAGGGGCGCAGGGGAAATATAAAGCATTTCAAAAAAGGAAGAACGAACAAAAAAACGGAATGGAGGTTTTGAGGATCTGTAAGATACCTAGAAAATAGGCCTCTATTATCTACTAGACTTTTGATATGACAACTTTTTCCGACGACTTCTTTTTGGTTTTCCAGTAATTTCTTTTAATATTCCTTGTTTCTATCTTATCTTTTGTCCATGTGATGAAAAGGTAAACGAGAGTGTATATTTTTTATGTGAAATCTATAAAGGTATCTCCATCATACCTGGCAGCCGTATATACATTCATCCCAACGTCAAGTCAACAACTATCAGCCGTTATTTCCAATACACATCACATCATTCAGCTACAAACTCCCAACGCTATAACAAACCAACAGCACACAACTCCCCCAACTCTCAACAATGCCATATATAAAAAAAGACGACATGAAAAAAAGGAAAGGTAAAGGAGAAAAATAGGTTGTGTTATCCTGAGGGCCCGCCAAAGCCGACGTCGTATATGCCTCTTCCGTCGCGGTGGCCTATTCTCCGCATCACTTGCGGGCCACCGGTGAGGCCATCAACCATGACGTCGTCGTCCATAACATGGTTCGCATGGTCATTCGGACCAACATCATCCACATCGTCGTCTACTGCGTCGTGCTCAATGAGCATCTCCAGGTCCGTGTCAACAGAAGGCGGTACAGTATCGTCAGGCTGTGTAGGCACGTCTTCCGTCGCACTAAGTAAAGCCTGAAAGTCTGCATGAGGATGATAATGCTCAAAGCCCATATCGTGATGAGGCTGCGGGTGATGGTGGTGGTGATTTATGATTTGGGGGTCGATGGGCTGGTAGACGTGCGGCTCGTGCTGGTTAGGCTGATCCTGCAGCATGGGGTTGTGGTGGTGGTGTGTTTGGTGATGGGGGTGGTGGAGCGAAGGCTGCTGGTGGGCGACCTGGTGGTGGTGCAGGGCCTGCAGGTGGTGGTGGTGATGGGCGTCCGGGGGCAGGCCGTGGTGGTGATGCTGTTGGTGCTGCTGCTGTTGGTGGTGATGCAGCGCCTGGGCGGGCTGGAACGTCTGCGAGGGGGGAATGACGGAGATGTCGCTGGGGTTTGCGTATGCGCTCGGACTGGGGCTCGTGCTGGGTGATAGAGACAGCATCGTGTCATGGCTCTGCAGAGCGAGGATCCGCCCGGTCGTGGCGATGTTGGATGGGATGGAGTGGTTCCTCGGCGGTCCGTTGCTCGGCAGGATCGGCGTCGGCGCGGGCGTCGTGACGGCGGCCACCGGAGCAGAAGCAGCCGTGGTGGACGCGACCGTCTTCTTGGTGCCGCCCGGGTTTGGCGTCTTGCCCAGCTCCTTGCACTCGGCACAGGCGCGGATGACGTCGCTGACCGTCTCCTTGATGCGGCTCCAGTGGTACTTTTCGGCAATGGTGGCCGTCGTCTTGTTGATTCCGCCGTGGTGCATGACGTGCACGTTGCGGGCAATCTCGTACTGCCGCGCCGGGTCCGAGATGACCTCCTTGTCCTTGAGCATGAGCTTGTCCCCGTCCAGCAGCTTGTAATGCGTGGCAGCGCTACGCAGGCGGCTCTTTTCCGCGCGATCAGCGCCGTTAGGATACTTGCCATATTTTAAATAGTATTTGATCTTGTCGAAGCGCTCCTCGCTCACCAGCTCCTCGGTCTCGCCAGGTGCAAGGTCCCGGCCGTAGATGATGGCGTCGATGAAGCGGTCAGGATAGCTTTTCAGGTTGCCGCAGCCCTTGACGCGGCCAATGCGCTTGAAGCCCAGCGCATCCCAGATCTTGCACGACGCCACGTTGGTCTCGTAGACGAGGTTGAAGACGCTGTACGTGTAGCCCAGCCGCGGCGCCCAGTCGATATATGCCTCGCCCATCAGGCGGCCGGCACCGCGGTTTCGGGACGCGTCGGTGACGAGGAACCCCCCGTTGCACACATGGCTGCTCCGGCCAGGGTAGTTGGGCCGGATGTAGAAGCTGCCCAGGCACTCCTTGGCCCAGTCCTTGCCGTCCAGCAGCTGGTCGGCGCTCTCAATGTTGCCCAGCAGCATGACGGCGCCAAAGTTCTGGAACCAGAAGTCGGCGAAGCCATCGGCGCTGAAGGGGTCCATCAGGGGGTACGTGTCGCCGCCATCAATCTCCTTGTTGATCTGCGCACACAGATAGACGACGAGCGACACGGGGATCTGATGCCGCGATGCAAAGGGCACAATGGTGGCCACGGTCTGGCGGTCCCTCAGCGTCACCTGGCGAGGCACAATGTCCGGCGGCAGAATCGGGTTGTTCGGGTCCGGAAACGGCGGCTGGCCGGAGACCCGATGGATTGTGGGGCTGGCCGGGTCATCGACGGCGGCCGGCATCGTTTGGGCTGAGCCGGATGATGGCGAGGAGAGTAGCGTGTGCGTTATAAGGGGGGGTGAGAGAAAGGAAACCGTTGGTTACCCAAGAGATGCTCTGTGCATGCCGGATTTGATAATCAGCCACAAGGCCCGCTTAAACAACTTCCCGGGTGAGGGAATCATGGCCCTTCACCCATGGGGTACGTCATCCGGGCAAGGGAAAGAAAAAAAAGGAAAGGGAAGGGAAATGCAGCAAAAGTAGAGGGAATGGATTGAAGGGGGGGCGAAACGCCGATTGGGCATAGTCCAGAAGGGCATATAAGAAGGTGGGGAGAATGGAAGGGTAAAAAGAAAAAAAAAGTAGTACATACCATGGGTAAAAAGAAAAAGAATTAACAAAGTAACCGCACCTCCAAAATAGGAAACAGCCCGGAAAATTTTCCCTGCAGCAGGAGAAAAAAAAAAGGATAAAAAAGAAAAAATAATCCCCCCAAACAGATCCCCCAACCAAAAGAGCCGTGCAGAGCCCCTACAGGCTGCAGGCGGGAATAAAAGGAAGAAGCAAGGAAGGAATAAGCAGAAAAGAAAAAAGAGGCTAGGACTTTTTCTTCTTCTTTCTGTCAGTGAGACTGACGTTCCCTCCAGCGCAATTGAAGCGCGGCAAACAAAATATGAAACAGCCCCCAAAAAATCAAATAAAAAAAGAACCCTCGCAACTTTTTTCTTTTTTTGGGTAACCCGCCCCCCCGAAAAGAAAAAAAAAAGAAAAAAATAAAGCTTAGTTTCTAGGCCACTCGAATCATTAATTGCAAGCCCGCGTCTGATTTGCTGTTCGATTATTTTTGCGCGCTTCTCTGCCCTTTTTTTTTTGCGCTCCCGGTGTTCTGTGCTGAAAAGTTCGTCGTACGACGTTCTGCTCGGACCAAAAGAAAAAAGAGTACAGAAACAGTATAAGGTCGGTGGGAAAGTACAGACGCAGTAAAGAGAACCGAAGAGCGCGGCTTTTTTGCCTTTGGGAGGGACCACACACCGGCTGTTGCGGTTAGGCGTGGCGTGACCTTGGGAGGACTTTTGGTTTGCGTTGTGTGTCGGCGACTAAAAAGGTAGCGGTACCTTATCTGCTGCCGGCTGCGGAATGACGGTTTCTCCGCCACTGGACCCTTGATCTTCTAGGGTAAGCTGGTGATGCTGTCATAGGGCCATCCATCAACCTCAACCGGCAGCGCCTTTTCGTTGCTGTAGATCAGATGTAGGTTGAGAAAAGGGACGTGGCTCGTCAATTCAAGTGGGAAAATATTCATCTCGTTTGCATCATGCCCATATACATCTATTATACAATGTTTTTTTATGTCCCTCCCTCTCTTCCCCCTTTTCCATCCATCTAACGGCACTTGTACAATAAGGTTTTTATACACTTCCTCGCACAGCTTGCTCAATCTCAACAGCATTCTTCTGCAAGCTCTTCAGCTGCGCTTCGATGCTGCCCAGACGAGTGCCAACTGTCTCCCCCGAGGGCGCCGCCTTTTCTGCTGACGCTTCAGCTGCAACTGTCTCGCCCATCATGTTGACCAAGTCATCCTCGGTCACCTCCTCCTGCTGCTCTCCAAGATATTGTGACCTCAGCAGCTTCATCTCCTCATCCGTAAATCCCTGAATGTTGGCCTGCATCCGGCCCATGACCTCCTTCCTCTTGAGGACGGCAGCCTGCACTTCCTTCCTCATGTGGCGGCTGAGTTCTGGCGAGGTGCTCCATGAGATGTTACCGCTGGCGGCATCTTGTAGTCGTCGCTTCTGACCAGCTTCTCCGGCTCGACCAAGTACTCCGGCAACCAAAGCCATGGAACGAAGACTAAAAGAAAAAAAAAGTTAGCAAAAAGGATTCGAACGATATAACTGCAATTGACAGAGCTTGGCTCACCTGTCGTCGTTTGCCGGGATCGTATATGTGACCCATGAAGGATCAGTGTTTGTGTCAATAACTCCAATCGTGGGAATATTCTTCAAGCCACACTCGTACAACAGCGTGTAATTCTCCAGCGGGTTGAGGCAAACCACCAGGTCTGGCAGTATCGGTCTCGCTGTACCCTTGAACATGTCAAATCCGTCAAGTTCCTTGTCCAAGTGGTCCACAACCTTCATGCCCTGGGTCCTGAGGATGACATCTCGGTTTGTAATGGAACCAGGAATCCACTTTGTGAACAGATGGTAGGCGCCTGCCAGCTCAGATGCCTTTGTGACAATCTCCATCTGGCCCTTGCGAGTACCAACAAAGAGAATGACACCACCGCGGTAGGCCACCTCCTCAACCACTCGGGCCGCTCGTCGAAGATGCGCCGCAGTGGTCTCGAGGGAAATGATGTGGATTCCCTGTCGCACTCCGTAGATATATCGAGAATTCGCCGGGTTCCATAGTGAAGTGTTGTGGCCCATGTGTGTCTGCGACGCCATCAACAGCTCCAGCGTAACGTCCTCCGGCCGGGGCGGGTTGCTAATGATTTCCGTGGGGACATAGCGCTTCTCGAGTTTTGAACCAAGGCTCCTCGTGTTCTTCTGGATCCTCTGGAACTCGGCATACTGCTGAGCCGGGGTCAAAGTCTGCTTGCCCCTCTGGTGCGGCTTGCTCCAGGCTGCTCCGTGGTGCTCCTGCGAAGAGTTGGCTCCGAGCGTCATGATGACTTCCTCGACAATCTTTTGCTTCTTCTTGGCCGATGACACAATCTTGGGAGGGGCAGCGGCTGACTGAGGAGCCGGCCATGCCTGAGCTGGGCCATTGGAGCTCGAGGTCGAGGTTGAAGCTGTCGCCGTCTTTACTTCGGTCGAGAGTTGTCGCAGAACGGTTCGTGGCAGGGTAGACGCCAGTGCGCGGCGGCCTAGATTTTAATAAGCATCCTGCGTCTTCTCATCTTAATCATCGCATCCAATTGACTTACCATGCCGCACAGCGGCGCTCTGAACATTCATGGCGGCGTTCGTTTTGCTCCAACTGTCGTCCGACTTGCTCGCATCGGTCCAAAATTTGGATCACGCCGGTACGGATGGGGTCTCTACGGCGGTGCATATTTTCCGGTTCCGCTGGGCAAAGCAGCCGCTAGAATTTTAGAGCAGCTAAGGCACATGCGAGCAAAAAAAAAAATGACCCCGCCATCAATTTGACAGTGCAAAAATTACCCCACGTCGTTTTGAGGCTTGTGATTGACACGCCATCTTGCATCGGCCGCAGCCATGCTAAGCACGTTAAAAATGCTGGCTGACATCAATGGTATGGATACACGAGAGAATGAGCAGATACTGATGACATGATATTGAGCTGCGAGAAAATAAAATTGAGATTTGATAAAACAGGAGACAAAGTAAAAAAGCCCTAAATCTATGACGATTTGTCTGTGCTTGAGAAATCTACAGTTACCAATGCCAACCAACTTTTTCTTCGTAAGGTCATTATTGAAAAGAATCCCACAAAGGGGACGCATTGCTCTCCTTTTACCGGCTAGTCGCTCTGGCAATAGTAAACACACCAATTATAACCACCGCAAGGGTAACAATGGCTCCGGGCAGCAGCAGGTCGTTGGGTACGCCGGCAATGATCTGCTCTTGGTGGACAATCGTCCTTGATCTCCGCGAACGGCGCGCGGGCCGCTGCTCTTCCTCCTCCTCGGATTCCTCCTCCTCGCTCTCTGACTCTTCCTCCTCGTATGCTCTCCGGCGTTCACGAAGGCCGGTGGATGACGAAACTGGGGTTGGCAGGGTGTCCAACGAGGGTGTTGTAGGCGGCTTCTCTGAGTCATGGACGAAGAGATCAACCTTCTCAAGATGTGCCTGGCGGGCGAGGAGGATGGCCTCCAGGAGATCGTTATCGGTTGTGATGGACACGGTGTCACCCTCGTTGTCCATGTAGCTGAGAGCAAACCCAGGACCGTCGATTCTGCCCTCCAGAACATCCGGCATGCCTCCGATGCTGTCGAGTTCACTTCCGAGCTTGGATGCAACGGCATGCACAAACGCTTCTATTCCTTGCGATGCAACCACCTGCAGCCGGTGAACACGTCCCGAAGGTGCCTTGAATTTGAAAGCGAACGGAACATCGGCGGTCGTCACCTCGGGGGCGATGGAGTGAGGAGGCGAGTCCAGTCCGATGTGCGATGCAGAGTCGTTGGGAGCGACGCTGTCTCCAAGGCGGTTCGCCTCGGGCGACATCATGCGAGAGTGGTGAGCGTGGTGATGGCTGTGGCTGCCGTCGCCAGACACCATCGACTCCGTCTCGTGGTCGATGGAAAGCCAGAACTTGTTCCACGCCGGGCCCTCGCCATTGTCACTCGACATGGTGTTGATTTGCTCCAGCGTAGCATAAGTCAGCTTGAGCACATCCACCATTCCCACAATCTCACCGCCATCGTTCATGACGGGAAGGTTGAGATAATGGCCATCTGAAATATGAGTGTTAGACACATGCTTGACCATGTTTTGATGCTTCTTGGGCACGCGAAAAATGTGGTAGCCATAAGGCTAGGATGAGAGCAGTAAAGGTGAGGGAGGATGGGGAAACTAGAGGTTGCTTACCATGCATCTTTCGCAGGGCAGCCTGAATGGTCATGTCCATTGGGGCAAAATCGGGGTGAGGGGTCATGACACGCACGACGCTGCAATTGGCCGGGTCAAGGCCTGGAGCAATGACACGAAGAACGACGTCCTTGCTGGTAAAAATGCCCGTAATGGCACCCTGGTCCTGCACGAGCACCGCAGTGGTGTGGTTTTCCTTCATCATGGCCGCAGCCTCTTTGACCGAGGTCCGGACGCTCACCGTGGTCGGCGGGATGCCGTTCAACACGGACTCGAGGGTGGGCCCAGACATCTTGGACCGGAGAGCCTCCACATACTGGATAATCTGCTGAGGCTGGCTGGCGCCCAACTCGGACTGCACTCCCTCGAGAGCGTCGTACAGCTTCCTCGAGGAAGAGTATGCGCGCTCCAGCTTTTCCATGGCGTCGTAGAAGCACTTTGTGATATCCAGCACACCCGAGATATCCTGGTTCTCATCCATGACGGGCAGGTGACGGAAGCCCTTGCGAACCATCAGGTCCAACGCATCCGTGGCGCTCGTGTCGGTCCTGGCACAGAGGGGGTTCTTGGTCATGATTTCAGCAATCGTGACGTTGGCAGCCTTGAGTCCAGCTCCGACCACGCGAAACGCAAGATCCTTGGCCGTGAAGATACCAGCAATCCGGTCCTCATCGTCGGTAACCAGCACGCAATCCTCCCTCTTCGCAGCCATCAGCTGAGCAGCCTCGGAGACGGTGGTGGCAGGCTTGATCTGGAGAGCCTGGCTGGGCTTGAGGGCAAGTACAGTTCCGGGAGGGGCTCTGCGAATCTGTCGTGACCGGCCCGTGAGAGTCTTCTTTTTGGAGAGGTCGCTCTCCAGTTTCCTGCGGATCGCCTACATGACGCCCAAGTTAGCCACTGCAATGAGGGGTGGTGAACATGATAGTGAGTAGCTAGCTAGCTCTCTTCCCCCCTCCCCTCAAAACAACTCTCCACCTGACTCGAGCGCAACTCGTTGTGATAGATGCCATCACGTACCTCATCGCGCTTGGATTGTTTCTGTCTGCTCGCGCTGAGACTGGCAGAGGACTCGTTTGGCTGCTGCTGGGCATCTAGAACAGGGCGAGGGATGCCGGAACTCGCGACGGCAGGGCCATTATTGAACGGCGTGGTGCTTCGGGGTTGATTCCGGCTGGGATTGTTCCCTCTGGAGGCGTTGACCATGGACATGGCTGCGATCCGCGACAAGGCGTCAGGAAATGCGGGCGTAAAGGAAGCGTCGTCTTGTGTTGAGCAACGTGAGAAAAAGTGCAAACCGGATTTCAATTCCTTGAAATCAGTTTTCCGGAGTCAGCCAGTGGGCAGCCAATGACAGTGGAGGAGGGATTTTCAAGGGTGATGAAATGAAGTCGAAAGGTCGGTCACCAGATATTGAGCCCTGGCCAGGATCCCCCCGGCACTTTTTTTTTTCTCGCTCAGCCGACGAACCCTTCCATAAGTTGGCGCAGTGAATGGTCTGGATTGGCCAGCGGGTAGGTTACAGGCGGCTTATAGGCCTATCGCGCCCCCGAGCAGGCGACGCACAACCCGGAATCTCCCATCGCGGGCCACTGAAGAGGGAAAAAAGCGCAGCACGAGCCGACCTAGTGCTGCAGGTGCTAAACATGTAGCGGCGCTGGTTCGCGAGATGAAGGAAGTGCCCCATTGATGGATTCAATTTAACTGGAGAGGACCGATGGGGACGCATTACAGAGTACATGTAGGCATGGTATAGCACTAGCAGTACATGTAGACACTAATTTACAGGTAAGAAGCACTGAGGTGGACATTTGATCCATCCATCATATTTACAGGTAGGAGTTATTGGGAGTCTATTTGGCGGTTGATGAGGGTCAAGACGGTGAAGACGGTGAGGATGGCTGCACAGATGATATTCTCGCCATTTAAGGGCTG
The DNA here is from genome assembly GCA_002022785.1 of Trichoderma guizhouense. NCBI lineage: Eukaryota > Fungi > Ascomycota > Sordariomycetes > Hypocreales > Hypocreaceae > Trichoderma > Trichoderma guizhouense. The sequence goes on along the minus strand of LVVK01000023.1, from coordinate 2,079,181 downwards.
GCCAGGAAGGGCGGTCAATGTCTAAGATCTATGAATTGCACCCATAGTGTCTCTGATTACTCCGTAACTTCTAACCAAATGCAATAAACTATTTGGTGCTGTGTCTCATTCTGCAATACCATTTGAGTACATGTTGGACGCTGCTCTCCGGGGTTTCCCAATGCGTATTCTCCTGGTCAACCGTCGAATCATACGAGTCTGGTTTCTTTTCCATCTGCCGCCTGCCTGGCGCCTGTCTCTCCATGACTTCATACTGTATCTTAAACATCATTCAAGCTTTGTGGAGTCATCGCATCTTCTCTTCTTCCCGCCAGATGCCGTGGACAAGCTCCATGTCAGTTGGCTAGACCTAGCTCAAAGACCGGGATACTCCATTTTTTCATGTAGGTGAGGCCTGCAGCTAGAATGCAGCAACATGGGCACCATCTCCCTACCTATGCTACTGTATGCTCTAGCAGCACTTCTCTATTCTCCATACGGCACTCTGCACTCCATATCAAGGTATGGATGTACCAGCTTGTTGGGAGCGGTGCCATGTCGTAGCAGCAGTTAGCTGTCCTACTAGCTGGGTATGTCCTCCTTGGTCCGTCGCCCAGGCAAGGCTTTCCGACGTGAGCAAGCGGGGAAGACACCCCAGGATGGAATGCATCGTATCGTATCATCAGCATCTTGCATGTGCAGTAGCTGGTCCCCTTCCATCTGTCAGTCCAATCCACGAGCCGGCAGTGGCTCAACAGTGGCGTGTTCCAGCCAGCCACTTCGCTCCCGTCCCGCCCGAATGGCGTCTAGATGCCGTCTTCATCTTGTTCTAATGCAGTAATGTTGATGGTCCCCCCAAGATGGATGGATGGCCGCTACGTCGTCTTAGTGGCCTGCTCAAATGATAATATTTACTCCCTCAGCCGCGGCACTACTGTAATCATGTTCTGGTCTGGTACTTTTTTTCTGCTCACGAGTCGGCCCTCATTTAACTTGGCCCATTGATTGGCCTCAGCTTGTTTGTTATTGCTGAGGACACCAAGCCCTGGAGCGAGATTGCCCGGCGAGTAATTTCCGCTTCGGGCAGCCTTGGTGACGTCGATAAATATTACTATAAAAAGCCATAGCGCTTAGCACGATCGCATCCAATGTTATGGGCGCAATCTGCGTTGCCATGGTGCGCGTCAGCTGCTATCAAGGTAGTCATAGGGCCGTTTTAATGAGAAAACACCGAGTACGAGGTACCGGTACATTGTCTAGAGCGAATAGTGCGGGCGGATTGCATGTGCTCGGTCACGAAACAAGCGCTGAAGAAGCAATTGGTGCTTTGCTTGGCACAGCCTTGGGAGATATCCATGTCTTGCGCTTGTACTTGTACTTCCCAAGGGATGCATGGGTGTGAAAACACAGACACTCTGGCTACCACCTGGGTAAGATATCGATCTCGACGTGAAACATGGCGTCCCTCGAAGTCTCCTGCTAAGGGGAATCAATCCATCACCACGCCGTCATAGACTAGATGCTGTAGAGTACTCGTACGAGTATGGCAGAGTCATGTTCCAGTATATGATTTTCTCGAATTTTCATAAGAAGTAATGCTGTTAATCCATATGCATCAATCTCACGTCCATAGAGTAAGCGAGAGATGTGTACATGAAGATATGGAGTAGCGACATGGACATGAGCATGGGAAAGCCAGTAACGGGCGGACAACTCATCCATCCTTGGCCCAACTGCGGACCACGGGAGTCAACACGGACGGCATCGCCACACAGCAGCTCTTTTCTTTGTTCCTGGACTTGTCTCAATATTGCCCGGTTGTTTTAAGCTGCCACATCTAGCCTGATAGACGCGGGCTATTGGTGGAGACGTTTGCGCTGGCGCGTTGCCGTGGCGACGACATCCCATCCCATACTTGAGCTCCTGGGAACCATTACTGCAGCTCAGCTGGCCCTTGAACTTGGATCTGGAATCCATTCATTCTTCACCAACTTCACCGTTTGTCACTGGAGCAATTTTGCCTTTGGTATCCGTACGCACATGTTTGATGAAATGCGACAGCAAGCCGAGCCGAGCCTCTCAGCTGCTACAGGCACAACCTGCCCAAGCGCCTTTCCAAGCGACAAGCCCTTGAACGCTATACCCATGCAGACATCGCACTATATGAACATGAACAATATGAAGTATGAATCAGCTAAGTTACCAGGGCGCATTGACAACGTTTCTGCTGATAATTGGATGCCTCACCCAATGACAAAGCTAGAAGGATCACAGATGATGCCCGTAGCTGGCAGCGGATATACTGCTCAGCCGCCGCAGCCTCGGCTCAATCACAGCTACGGCGCGCAGAATTCTCCTGCCGATCGCCCCAATCGCCATCGTCGCACCGAGTCAGCGGCCAGCATCGCGAGCGCGGCCAGCATCGCCGATATCAATATCGATGAGACGCGAACCGAGACAGGGGTCACCGTCGAAGAGATTGCCCAGTTCATCCAGGGACCCGAGACGACAGACGGCAAGTGGACTTGTCTGTTCGACGACTGCGGCAAGCAGTTTGGCCGCAAAGAGAACATCAAGTCCCACGTCCAGACACATCTCAACGACCGCCAGTACCAGTGCCCGGCCTGCATGAAGTGCTTTGTTCGGCAGCACGATCTCAAGAGACACGCCAAGATTCACACCGGAATCAAGCCGTACCCTTGCGACTGCGGCAACAAGTTTGCGCGACATGATGCTCTCACGAGGCACCGTCAACGAGGCATGTGCGTCGGCGCCTTTGATGGCATTGTGAGGAAGAGCGTAAAGCGTGGACGGCCTAAGAAGAATCGTCCGGAATTGGACGCGCGACTTGAGAAATCCGCAAAGACCAGGAAGAAAAACATGTCCATCAGCTCCATCTCTTCGTTTTCGGGCTATTCGGACATCTCCAACGTTGGCTCTCCCGGATATGAACTCGATGTGCTGGATGAGGTGCTGGATATTGAAATCGAACGTGAAGCTGAACCACCGCGCTCCGTCTCGTCGGCCCCGATGCCCAGCCTACCCACTCCACCAGTCAACAGCACCGTCGTCGCATCTCCTTCAACTTCAGAAGCCAGTGTGCACTCATATGTATCCCCGGAAGCAATCATGGAGAGGGCCTCACATCCTTCTTCTCCCGGAAAGAGCACACCAGGCCACTACAACACGCCGCCCGGTCTCTCTCAGTCATCGTCATCGCCGCCCTCGCATTTCTTCGAGCTAGATCCCGCCACATCAACAACAGCGGATGAAGTTGTCAGCTTCCCCGCCGGCGGCATGATGATGGGCTTAACAACCATGGGCGCACCTTTGCCCCTGAGCATCAGCGAACAGGAAGACGACCTACTTCGCCAGTTCACCAACGACGACAGCTTTATCCCGCTGGATCGTGACCAAAGCCTGATGATGATGCCCAAATTCGACGACTTCAACGGTGTAGCCGTCAGCATGCTCAACGACAACGGCTACTACTTTTGATGAGATGCTCAAATGCGTCGAATATACCTACTTGCGCCATGATATATTCTGAACTTGTCTTATATATGTCGAGTCGATATTACGATGACGCCTTAATCTGAACCGGGTCGAATGATCGGGATAATTTTATTCTTTTCCTTGCGTTATAAGGTTTCTTTTGACACCCCAATGGCCTTTATTTGCCGTGTAAGAACCACGGCTGGCCATGTTGGAACTATGGTGTCAGTTCAATTGTACAATACGGGGGAGGAATGGGTTTGGGGATTAAAATGTGGGATTGTATTTTTTCCTTTGTCTGGATATGCTGTCATGTTACAACGCGATTGATGCTTGGAAACGAGGCTCCTCCACGGGAATCCGGCACCGGGTCCCTCTTTGGCTATTTGTTCGGAGTTTTGAGGATATTTACCTAGGGACACTAGAGTACGAATGAGCCTGGATATTGTGGAAGTATAGCGATTGCCTCTGTGATGTGTTCCCCGTGATGTTGGTTCGATACAACCCGCCTCTGCCATTGTCTATCCAATCTTCTTGCCTGCAGCCAGTCCATGGTCGACCTGCTGATCGCCGCTCAAGTGAAAAGAGTTGAACTGTCTCCTTCACCGCATCGTGAAAAAGAGAATTCGTGGCTGCATCTGATGGAAGATGATTGGGGCATCGTGCTGTCGTACATCCAGCAATTATATTAAATGCAGGGCAAGTATTATTTTTTTCTGCCGGCGGTGTGATGCTAATGACGTCTCGCCATTTGGACAGATTCTGGCAGATAAGGCTGCCTTTTAGCTGCTACCCTATTTCTCACAGTACACACACTTGGACCTCCCCGCCCTCAATTCTCTTTTCTTTCCGCCAGCTTCACTCTTTGTCACATGCTTTCATCACTAGATGTTGACGCTGTCTGCTATTTAATATTTCATTAGCCTCTCATATTGAGCATTTGTTTTACTCTTGCCGGTGATGCATTGATCTTTCAAACATGTTGACGCCTACTAATGCCTACCGATATCGATGGCTGTATGCCATCGGGAACACGCCAGCGACGAATTTGGCACGAAGTATCCCCCATGGCGAAGATGCCAGCTTACTTTCACTTGGTTGCGGTGATTTGAGGAACGTTTTGTACACTTCCTATGTTCAGCAAGGACTTCGTAAGTTCAAACATTACTTATTCTATGGACTAAGTTTCATCTGGGCTGACAGTTTCTTCGTCTTTTAGCTGGCAGAAAACTGGACTTTACATGCTGTGATATTGACGAAAATATCATTGGTAAGTTTGGCAATGCTAACATGCCGCATGGATTGTGCTTTATGAAGAGCTTATACTAACCACTTGACAGCACGGAACTTAGTCCTCCTGACCATGATATTGGCCAATGGAGAAGTCATCAACAGCGAGGCAGTCTGGGACATATACTACCACATGTACTTGGACGAACAGACCGTAGAGCAGCTTGTCCGGCATGTCAAGTCAATCATTCCCATGCTGGAATCGCTCGACTCTTTCACCACTAGCCCGTTTGGCTCAGTCATCAAAATTTGCGATGAGGATACCCTGCGTGATGTTCGCGACGCTCTTCAGCGCATTCTTGGCGCAGCAGAAAAAGATGACGGAAGCAAGCAAGCTACTAAGCTATCAACGAGCCTCGCTCTATCTAAGGGAGTCATAGAGGAGGGCACTATGATTCTAACAGGGATGCGATCAGCTGCCCCCCTCGCTCTTACATCCAAGTTTGCCTTGCCAGAAAACTTCCAACACTACTGGAAAACGGGAGTCGCAATGATTCAAGGGAAAACTGCCAGGATACCGAATCCTATGCTGGTTGGCCTGCTCTCCGACTGGGAACTTTTCCACTATGGCAATGACCCCTTGCTCAGTTTCCACCTCGCAACGGCATTCACAGATTTACCAGCGAATTCTCCCCTGAAGCCTCGTGTTGATGACGAGAAGCATAAAGTTGCAGCAACAGCTAGGGTACAGTTCTTTGCATGGGCTCAAGCTTTCAGAAACTTAAGGGACAGCGTGTCTGTCCGCCTTGTCATTTCTGACGCTTTCGCATTTAGCCATACTCTCCAATATTCTGATGCAGCCGATGAAGCATCCGCGAACTGGTACAGGCGTCTGTGGGATTCAAAAGTCCTCCGCTTGGACAAGGCATCATATGGGCGTGGCGGTAGTGCGCCGACAAAATTCGATGCCATCGACACGTCCAACTTATCGGATCACTTTGAAGTCTTGAATATCCTCGTATCTACAGCACCCCTACTAAAAGCCACACCTTGGGCAACACTTTATACGGAGCAGCTCCTGGATAACCGCAGATCTGGGAAACAGTCTCTGGACCAGGTGTTACACGGCCCATCATCTACAGTATCTCTGTTATTAGGTCTTACCCCTTTGCATGCCTGGACAAACGCAAAGGCTGAATCTCATGTGGATGAGATCTTTATATCGGCAATGGGCAAAGCTGGAGACACGACACAGACTCAGTTTCATGTTCGTCTAGCATGGAAGCGTGACGACCAATTTGGTGGTTATGGCATGGAGCGACCCAAGCTGTACATGAAAGCCAAAGACGTCAGCGAGATTCTATTTCAGATGTACTCTGAGATGTTTGCAAACGAGATGGACGATGGTCACAGTGAGCCCTCTGGTGGAAGGGTCCTGCACAGCTATCCCCGTTTCCATCGCGGAAGCTTCACTGCTTTACTCAAAGTCATCCAGGGCCGAGTGAAGACTGATTGGGATGCAGTGCTCAGCGGCTTGCTAAAGAGCATAGAGGAAGAAAGAAGTCTTACCATGACTGCGAAACAAGCACAAGACTTTCGCCTCCAGTTATCTCTCTCTGCCCTCCATACTATAAAGAATGATGACGTCGTAGCGGCGATACCTCGTCAAGGGCCTCTCAGCGGATGGAAGCATCTCCCACCCATGGTTGCCGTTACCTTGGTTGTTCCTCGGGACGCTTTTGCCAAACTATTTCCTCAATCTCAGCCGACAGCCCCGGTTCCGACCTTGGTAGGCACCCTGAAGTCTAGCGGCGGCGGTTCTAAGAAGAGACTCGACGTGTTTGATGATGTTCATATTGTTTTTGGCCGAGTGACGACGACGGGCGACGTTGATTCGGGAGATGCAATCGTGAGCATAGAAGAAGATGAACTCTGTTGGTCGGGAACATCACTTCTGGTAGCGACCTTTTTGGTACCTACAGCTGCGCTTGCGGAGGAACCAGTAACGAGCTTGGTTGGCCTAGACGTAACCACGGCTTCTTCTAGTACTGCTCTTATGACTATAATGCTGGGCATGTCGAGCACGGTTTATGAAACAGCATTGTCAAATACTACGAGCGTGTTTGTATCCAAACTTATGCCGGGGACGACAGCGCACAAGGTAACGAGTGGTGGCACAAAGCCTTTGAAAGATGATGTTGCCAAGGCGGGCAGCGAAGGTCCTATGACATTGATGGCCGAATTGCCCTCGAATAAAAAATCCATCGAATATTTAACTGCGCACTTGCAGATTTCCTCCAAGATGGGCCAAAAACTGTTACAGAATAAGGCACCTATCGAATTACAGCAGGGTGATCCCTTTACTATCAACGTTGTGTTTGGTAAGAAAGAGTTGATCTGCCCGCTCAGATATCCAATTCCCGTGACAAGCATCGGCAGCAAAACTCGTATCGCTCGTACATCTGGATACATCGAGGTGATTGCCCCTCTGGCAGATCCGAAGCAGAGCAAGATCTTGGGAGATTTTGTTTCCCCTACTGTGATTGCGCCTCGCGGTCTTCCCGTGGCTGTTAATATGCCACATCTCAACCTTGATAACTTGCCCATCATTGATTTGAAGGATAAAGGGCGCTTGTCATGGTTGACAACACTGACATCTCTGCAATTCTCCGTAAAGGAGAGGCAGCTTAGAGATGGAGTGGGTACGTCGGGAATTGCAGCAGATGTACGCGTTAATTTCAAGGAATCTCTATTCACCATGTTTATGGTTTCCTCTGGCGTACAAGGAAGCCAGACAGGCCTGATTTTTATCAAGCATCCGGAAAAGGGCGGCATCCAGGCAGTTATCCTAGTATCGGCTCTACGGTTGGACGGTGACACGGCATCGGTGGTGTTGGACGCCGCCATCATCCCCTTTTCATTGAAAATGTTGGAATCCGAGGCATTGAGGACATTCCTATACGAATTGGATCCAATGGGAGGTTGCACGATGATAGTCAACGATGAGGAACTGGCTCTTTGGAAGAAGACCATACCGTCTTTAGTAGAGCGATGCCGTACCTGGAACCATCGTCCAAGTTGCGAATACAAAAAGGGCGGCGCAACTGTACCGCTGAGCTTTGAGCATGGACAACAATGGCTTTGCTCATGTGGCAATGGACAGCTACCGAATGACTTCGTTGGGTTGCCTTATTGGGAGAAGGCGGCAGAGTACGCGGTGCGAATTGCAATCAGCCCGATGTACTCGGTCCCTTTTGTTGAGCCAGTCATCAATGAGAAGAAGTTGGTGGTGAAGGAATCAGCAGATGAGGTTGAGCAATGTAACACATGTGGAAAGACAGAGCAATTGGACGGGCTGAAGCTGAAGAAGTGCAAGGGGTGTATGAAGATTAGCTACTGTTCGACCGAGTGTCAAAGGCAAGACTGGAAGCAGCACAAGAGGGAGTGCATAAGTGCATAGACGTGTAGTATTTTGAAGTAGAAAGAGAACCATTAGCTGTGGATTATAGTGACGCTTCCTTGAGTGGCTTTTTCTGTCGTCTTTAATGATATCAAAGGTGAGTCTTGCCTGGGTGAAAAGGGGCTTCTGGTGATAGGGAGCTGCGATGTACTTTTGGCGGGGGAGCACCAGGATCAAAGGCCAGGGCTATCTTACCAATTGCGTACCTAACCACCAATCTGTATTCCATTTTTTCTTTACTTAACCATATGCATTTGTTCTGTTTTCTTTAATTATGACAACTTCTCCCTCTTTATCAAAGTGATATTGAATACACCGTGTCAAAAGAGTGGGTAGCCCGCAATTGGGCGGAGTGAGTGAAGTGGCTTGCTAATACAGAGCCCAGAGAGACAGTCAAAACCCCCACCACACCGCCTTTGGCCCGGACAAGGCAGAAAAAAGTACCCAGCCCACCACTCTGATTGCGGGTCGGTGCCAGGCAGAGGGAAGCTTGTCGAAAGCACGATACTGCCACCACGGAGCCCACGAGATTTATAATCGATCCGGCGAGCTCAGAGCCATCAAGATGTCTGCGGCACAACTTCTCAACCCAAAGGCCGAGTCCCGAGTGCGTGTGTCCTCTGTCTGCTGTTCGTGAGCTGTCGTCGTCTAACCAAAGGTGCAGAGGAGGGGTGAAGCTCTGAGGGTCAACATCAGCGCTGGCGAGGGTCTCCAAGATGTGCTCAAGTCCAACCTCGGACCGCGAGGCACGATCAAAATGTAAGGCAAACGGTTCCATCTTCAGCGTCTTATCAGTCTAGCTAACAGCGTTGCAGGCTCGTCGACGGCGCCGGACAGGTACGCGATGCCCAATTTACTACCCCTCAGTGACCGACCCCCTATTCCTAACCAACCCTCGCCCGTCAACAGATCAAGCTTACCAAGGATGGAAACGTCCTGCTGCGAGAAATGCAAATCCAAAACCCGACTGCCGTCATGATTGCTCGAGCCGCGACTGCCCAGGACGACATCTGCGGCGATGGCACAACGTCCGTGGTGCTGTTGGTGGGAGAGCTGCTGAAGCAGGCAGACCGATACATCTCGGAAGGACTCCACCCTCGCATCATCACCGACGGCTTCGAGATTGCCAAGGCTGAGGCTCTCAAGGTGAATACGAAACGCTTGTCAATTTCTGAGTTGTGTCTGACTGTTGCTAGTTCCTGGACTCCTTCAAGCTGGCCAAGGAGGTCGACCGCGAACTGTTGCTGAACGTTGCCCGAACATCCCTTGCCACGAAGCTCAACGCGACATTAGCAGCCAAGCTTACTCCCGATATCGTCGACGCCGTGCTGGCCATCTACCAGGCCCCTGCCAAGCCGGATCTGCACATGGTGGAGATTATGAAGATGCAGCACCGTACCGCCTCAGACACGCAGCTCATCCGAGGATTGGCGTTGGACCACGGTGCCAGACATCCCGATATGCCCAAGAGACTGGAGAACTGCTACATCCTGACAATGAACGTCAGCTTGGAATACGAGAAGACCGAGATCAACTCTGGCTTCTTCTACTCAAGTGCCGAGCAGCGAGACAAGCTTGTCGAGAGTGAGCGTCGGTTCATCGATGCCAAGCTCAAGAAGATTGTTGAGCTGAAGAAGCAGGTGTGCGGTGACGACGGAACGAAGAGCTTTGCCATCATCAACCAGAAGGGCATTGACCCTCTCTCCCTAGACGTTCTGGCCAAGAACGGCATCCTGGCTCTGCGACGAGCAAAGAGAAGGAACATGGAGAGACTTCAGCTCATCTGCGGCGGCATTGCTCAGAACAGCGTTGACGACCTAACACCCGATGTCCTCGGCTGGGCCGGCCTCGTCTACGAGCAGACCCTGGGCGAGGAAAAGTATACCTTTGTCGAGGAGGTCAAGGACCCCAAGTCTGTCACCGTCTTGATCAAGGGACCCAACCAGCACACCATTGCCCAGGTTACAGATGCTGTCAGAGATGGTCTAAGAAGCGTCTACAACATGATTGTTGACAAGAGCGTCGTTCCCGGCGCTGGTGCTTTCCAGGTTGCCTGTGCTGCCCACCTCAAGAGTGATGCCTTTTCGAAGACGGTCAAGGGCAAGGCCAAGTGGGGTGTGGAGGCTTTTGCCGATGCTCTTCTCATCATCCCCAAGACCCTTGCTGCCAACGCTGGACACGATGTCCAGGATGCCCGTAAGTTGATATCGATAATCCAAATTCACCATATGAGAGTGCAAGACTAATGTTCAAATTACAGTTGCTGCCCTGCAAGACGAGTATGCTGAAGGCCAGACCGTTGGCTTGAACCTGGAGACTGGAGAGCCGATGGATCCGGAGCTGGAGGGTGTCTTCGACTCGTTTAGAGTCCTGAGAAATTGCATTGCGTCAAGCTCAGGCATTGCGTCTAACCTGCTGCTTTGCGACGAGCTGCTGAAGGCTCGACAGATGGGCAGAGCTGCAGGACCTGGCCCGGGAATGGACGGCCCTGAGGAAGGCATGTAATGAATTGAATCTATTGTTTAGACTAGTGGTAGACAAAAATCATCCCGGAACAGGCTCAAAACATCTAGGCACTGCCATTTATCTACTATTGCATTTTAATACAGCTGCGTGTTTGTGGTTTATATCCATTTCCTTGTCTCATTGTAAGTGGTCATTTTCATGATACTGGACTAATAGAGCCTGGTACCGCTGATAAGCCCCGCCGCCAGTTATCTTCCACCTAAAAAAAAATCTTGACCCCACCATCGTTGAAATAGGTACATCAAACCAAAATCACAAGCCTCCAGCCTGCAGGCAGTTTTGCGACAATGGCAGATTACGCTTCCGACTCCTCGGACGGCGAGTTTATAGAGACAAATGTCCTTCTTGGATATGCTTCCAAGGAGGCTGAAGAGGACACGATAAGCAAACTGGGAGGCACTCCGGTATGTCGCTTTCGCCCTCTACAATGGATTGCTTTGCGCCAAAGCTTTGCAGACGACGGCATTGCTAAATGAGATGGATATGTAGGATTGGCTCGATGCAGATAAACCACCGTCAGCGGCTCTGGCAAGATGTAAAGTCTGCAAAGACATGATGGCCCTGCTTCTGCAGCTGAACGGCGAGCTCCCGGAGAAATTCCCATCCCACGAGCGGCGGCTATATGTTTTCGCCTGTCGAAGGGCGACATGTCGGCGGAAGGCTGGCAGCGTTCGTGCGCTGAGAGGTGTAAGAGTTTGGAAGGATAGTGCCGAAACGACGACAGCGCAGGTCGAGGAGAAGAAGAAGCCCGAGGCGAAGAGCAAGCCGGAGGAGAAGAAGCAGGATGGGCCTGGTCTTGGAGAATCGCTGTTTGGAGCGAAGCCTTTGGGAGCTTCTGGTGGGAATCCGTTCTCCAGCGGCGGTGCGAATCCTTTTAGCTCGGGGTCGAGTAATCCTTTCAGTTCTGTTTCGTCGAACCCGTTTTCAAGTCAGCCTGCTAAGCCTGCTGCTGCTGCTCCGGCTGAGAAGCCTGCCGAGACGCCGGCTGCTGCTACTTCAACAACAAACCTCTCCAAGACCTTTGCCGAAACTCTGGCACTCAACACTACGCCTACGGGGCCTCCTCCTCCTGCTGAGCCTTGGCCTGAAAAGGCTGCGCAGCCAGCACCGTACCCGACACTCTACCTTGCCGATGCCGACTACGAGACTCTCGATCCTACATCAACGAAACTGCCGGCCAACGTGACCATTGCCGATGCCGACGCCCCGGAACCTTCTGCTCTTGATCGCGAGGCGTTCGAATCAGCTATGGATGCTACTTTCCAGAAATTCGCAGACCGGATGGCGCAGAACCCGGAGCAGTGTATTCGGTATGAGTTTAGTGGTGTTCCGCTGCTGTATTCTAAGACGGATGAGGTTGGTGAGCTGTTGACCAAGCGGACGATGCCGGGATGTCCTAACTGCGGTGGACGGAGGACGTTTGAGGTGCAGTTGACGCCTAATGCTATTACGGAGCTGGAAGAGGACGATTTGAGCCTTGATGGCATGGAATGGGGGACGATTATTGTTGGTGTGTGCGAGAGAGACTGTTCTTTGAGACATACTGCCGTGGAAGAGGCGGGTTATCTGGAGGAGTGGGCAGGTGTCCAGTGGGAAGAGCTGTCAAAAGAGAAATAATGGTTCGTCAGGGGAGTTCCCTTGTGGTTGGTTAGACAAAAAAAATGCAAGAGGATGACAAAAGCCTCGATGAGTTTATGATATCAAATAGGAGAGCGCGAAATAGAATGTAGATGTGATGCCCAAACAGATAGCCCGGTTTCTATACATGACTTGATCTTGTATTCGCTTTTTTTTTAATTAAACAGTTGTTTGTTTCCTATTAAACGCCTGAGTTTTTGGGACCCCGCACCAATAATGCCAGTGATTTTTGTTTTCATTCCACATCACGGGTTCCGTCGACATATCCATTTGTCACTCTGCTCCCTGTATAAGCAAATACTGGTTTAATCAACGCCTTCTATCTCTCCGTGGTTGTCGCCTTTCCTTTCTCCCCTCTCTGACAGCATTTATACAGTTTCCTCCCAAGACCGTCTAATCACTCTCGCGAACTGATCGACATTAACGTCCTCGCGAATCTCCGACTTCTTGGCCTCGTTGTCAGGGTTGGAAGGAATCTTGACGTTGCCGTCGTCGTCGATAGTCCAGCCAGCGACCTCAGTGAGAAACTTGCGAGTCTTGTCCTCGTTGAAGCCGAGCCATGAGACCATGTGTGAGAGCTTGATTTCGCGGAAAGCATGTGAGACGAGGGTGGCGATGCGCTCGCGGACGAGGTCCTCGAAGCCGGAGATGTCGGCGATGAGGTCGGCGCACAGGTCGTCGCCGTCGAGGTCGGCCCAGAAGTCGGCGTACTGGGCGCCCTGGAGCTGGGAGTTGAGGGATCGGAGCTTGGTGATTGCCTCGTGGAGCTCGCCGGTGGAGGCAGCGGAGGGGTTGATGAGGTGGAGGGCGAGGGTGAACTGGGACGAGGGGAATTGGGTCATGGCCTTGACGAGGATGTTGGTGACGACTTCATCCTTCATGCGGTCGGGGTTGAGCTGGTAGCTGTAGTTTTTGGACGGGCTTTGATTAGCATTGCTGTATACTTCTATGCGCTGATAAGCGACAAGAATGAATAAATAAAAGTAAGAGGTAATTCTCTTCTGTATCTTTCATCTTTTTCAGACACCACTAAAGTTGACTTCAAGTGAATGGGCTGTTTAGACCCAGTCTCAGGTAATAGGAAACGTTTACAAAAACGGTCATCATATAGATGGGATAGAGAATAGCAGAACAGCGAAAGTAAAATAGTGCGATTCTCGTATAATATACAAGATAAAAAAGTCCGCACTTTGCAACATCAAGGCCAACTCACAGCTTCAACAGCGTCCGGTTCGCATTGCAGTCGGCAAACTTCTGGTCGCACTGCTCCTGGAGGTAGCTCTCGAGCGTACCAACGGCCTCGGGGTTGTAGCGCTCGAGGCCATTGATGACGGCGGTGATGTAGTCGGGCCGTTCTGCGGGATCTTCGCCGTTCATCTTGGGCTGAATTTGAAGGGGATTTGAGAGGGATTTCGGTGAGGGGAGAGGATTGTCGACTGGAAGTTCGAGATGGTGGGGCTGGAAGGGAAAGATTTCGCATATTGCGGGTTGCTGGTTGTGCGGCTTCGATGGGCCCAAAGGGGCTTAGCGGCGCAAGGGGGGACGGGGCCGAAGCGGGATTCACGGTCACGTGCCGTCGTGTTGGACAGCGTCATGGACGATGAGAGACTCGCGTGAAGGAGGAGCTTCAACCATGATCTGCGAGTGATTGTCCGGAGATGACGCGTTTTGCTATGATTTATGAGTTGGCATCATTCTGAGATGAAATCTCCATGTTGCTGAGCTAAGAGTTTCAGCGTTGAGGGGCCACCCCAGCAGTTCCGAGCTGCACAAGACACAAGACAAAGACACCATGTCGAGTCCGGCCAAGAAGAGGAAGCTCAACAGTGGCAAGAAACAGCCGGCTGCCCAGTCAAAGGGGCTGGAATACTTCTTTTCCAAACAGAAGCAGCCGGATGTATTGAACTCTTCGACTGGTGAAGATGGCGCTCCAAGCAGCTCATCAGCTATACTTTCTGATGAGGAGCTGGCACGGAAGCTACAAGCAGAATGGAATCAAGAGGTCACCAATGAAGTTCATACCCCTTCAGGAGACCAAAATGCGACTTCAAAGGACAAAGATGTTGGATCCGTAGCAGAGACGGCAGAAGATGATTCTACACCCGCTTCTGCAAGCCATTCGGAGATATCTCCTCCGGATACGACACCCAAGAAGCAGGATGCCAAGAAGACGCTTTCTCTGCAATCTGCCGGAATGGCCGATGATACAGTAACAATATCGATTCCACTTGACGAGTCTCCCCTCACTTTTGATCCGTCAAAGTATGTAAAGGAGCTGCAAGAGTACTGGGCCCCTGAGAACGGTGATGCGTCCTATGCTCTCCTTACCAGATGCTTCGTTCTTGTTAGCGCAACAACAAGCCGTATCAAAATCGTCGATACTCTTGTAAATTTTCTACGCATTTTGATAGAAGGCGATCCTTCTAGCCTTTTACCAGCTGTAAGTATTAGCATCTGACCTTGTAAGCGCAACAATTCTCATCGTTGTCCCAGGTCTGGCTGGCCACCAACTCTATATCGCCTCCATACATCTCCATGGAGCTTGGGCTTGGCGGGTCTGCCATTTCCAAGGCTCTCCGCCAAGCCTGTGGTCTGGATAACCGGTCTCTTAAAGCCATCTATGACAAATATGGAGACCCAGGCGATGTTGCTTTCGAAGCGAAGAAGAAGCAGAGCTTCACGTTGAGAAAGCCAAAACCTCTCACGATAAAGGGCGTCTATCAATCCCTTGTAAAGATTGCTACTACTCATGGGCAAGGAAGCGGTGAGATAAAGCAGCGGATCGTGGATCGATTACTGCAGGATGCGCGAGGTGGAGAAGAGAGCCGGTTCATTGTCCGAACTGTCTCACAGTATGTGCGTATCTTCCGCGGCGACGTCTTTTTGTCATTAAACTTACAACTAATGGTATATAGCTCCGCATTGGTGCCGTTAAAACTACCATGCTCATTGCGTTATCCAGAGCATTCTCACTTTCTAAAGCCCCTGGTTCCGAGTACGATACGAAGAACATTACGGAGCTAAGTAAGCTAAAGAAGGAAGAGTTGGTAGAAGTCTGGAGCAAGGCAGAAGAGATTGTCAAAGCAAGTTTTGCAAGGCACCCAAACTACAACGACTTAGTCCCCGCACTCCTCGATGTTGGGGTATGCGAAGAGCTGCTACTGCGGTGCGGCTTAACCCTCCACGTGCCGTTGCGTCCAATGCTGGGAAGCATTACCAGAGACCTCTCGGAGATGCTCACAAAGCTCCAGGGAAGAGATTTTGCGTGTGAGTATAAATATGACGGGCAACGCGCACAAGTCCATTGCGACGAAAAAGGCAAGGTTTCGATATTTTCCAGACATCTGGAGCTCATGACAGAAAAGTATCCCGATCTTGTGGAGCTGGTACCTAAGATTAGAGGAGAAGGCATCGGTAGCTTTATTATGGAGGGAGAAGTTGTTGCTGTTGACCGAGAGACGGGCGAGCTCAAGAACTTTCAGACACTGACCAATCGTGCTCGAAAAGACGTTGCAATTGGAGACATCAAAATCGATGTCTGTCTGTTTGCGTTTGACCTGATGTATCTCAATGGGCAATCTCTTTTGGACAGATCGTTTCGAGAAAGGCGAGAGCTTCTTCGATCTCTCTTTATAGAGGTGCCCCACCACTTTACTTGGGTTAAAAGCCTGGACGCTACCTCTGGGGACTCAGAAGCAGTTCTCGAGTTTTTCAAATCAGCTTTGGAGAATAAATGCGAAGGCATCATGGTCAAGATCCTGGACAATATTCCTGATCTGCCCTTGGTGGAAGCTGAGCCTGAGCAACCTCTGGAAGACCCGGAAAAGTTATCGCTCCCCAAGACTAAAACAAAAGGCAAGGGGAAGACGAAGAATACTACAAAAGGCGATGGTGACGAAAAACCAGCAAAATCTCGACGGAAGCCGCTCTTGGCGACGTACGAGCCAGATAAACGTTTAGACTCCTGGCTCAAGGTTAAGAAGGATTATAATTCAAGTTTCGACACGTTAGATATGATTCCCGTGGCTGGGTGGCATGGGCAGGGCAGAAAAGCAAAATGGTGGTCGCCCATCTTGATGGCAGTACGGAATGAGGAAAGTGGTACGCTCGAGGTGGTCTGCAAATGCATATCGGGTTTTACAGACACTTTTTACAAAGCGAACAAGGAATTTTACGATAACGGGGAAGAAAGCGGCGAGCCAAAGAATACCAAGTTACAGAAGCCGAGCTTTATAGAATACTACGGTCCAAGCCCAGACGTTTGGTTTGAGCCACAGGAGGTATGGGAGATGGCATTTGCGGATATTACGTTGAGTCCAGTGTATACTGCCGCCATTGGGCTTGTGAGCGATGAACGAGGTCTCAGTTTACGATTTCCGCGATTTTTGAAGAAGAGAGATGACAAGGGTATTGACGAGGCGAGTACAAATGAGTTTCTGGCCAACTTGTGGAGAAAGCAAGAAGCAAAGGCGGCGTCGTCAACGTCGAAGAATGGAGAGGCTGAAGTGGAAGACGCATTGGATGGTGAGCAAGATGAATGATTTATTTTGGATAGACACCATAATTTATGACACAACTTTTGCAATGACCACGGCGAGACTGGTATAACAGAATATTGACTTGAATTGATGACTGGCTGGCTGTATAACGAGATGATTCATTTTCCGGCGTTGAGCCTCTGCGCAATCAGACTGAAGACGGCAACAGACCCCATGAACAAAACGGCATGATAAAACTAGAAATTATTAGAAAGAATCACATGAATTACGTCCTTGTGGCGAGAAGACGTACGGCTTTTCTGGAAATGTTCCTCTCTTCATCTTCTGTTCGGGCCTCGATGAATAGCCTCCTGAGATTGGGAAAGCTTGCCTGCGACATGGAGATTTAGCAGGCAGATACGTAAATGGTCATAATTTGATGATTCTGTCGGTGGTTATTTACCATGTTGGCGGAACAAAAGAGGGAAGAGAGGGATCCCGCTTAAGAAGAGATGAAGAAGTGGGAGCTAGAGATTTGAGTTTATGGCGTTTGAGGTGTGTGTAGTTTGGCTTTTTGGTGGAGAGGCTCGTGCGCTTATATGGAGTGCTTAGAGTGTCTAGAGGATTGATTCAGCGGGGGATTGAATTGGTTGGTGATGATGGCTCTGTATTTAATTGAGGATGAGAGATTGTGATATAATATGGTATGATATGAGCTTGACCGAGGATGACTAAGTGCAGTGAAACTTGTGATGCTGCATGTGGATGTGGACTATGGATTTGACTTGTATTTATTCGGACACCTGCATGAATGGCTTGAGATTGGCTGCTACTTCTACTACAGTACTATTACGAGAATTGAAGACGAGCCCCTTATAGCATATAGCCATGTAGGTAACTATAGCATTGATAGTATTCATAAGAAGCGAATACATTAGGCATCCAAAATGATGAGTTCTGCCAAATACGATATCAAGTCTAGGCATCGAGATATCTATTGTGTCTACCTAAATCTGTAATTTACTGATGCCATTAATAGCACATCTGCTTTCTATCCCTAACAAACTCGGTGACAGTTGGATGACTCAGCGAAACTGGGCACGTAAATCTGGCCATTCGGCGCCGACTTCAGTGGAGTTTTGATTGGCCCAGTTAGGGAGGCTGTCGCTGAGGCACTGCACTGCACTACAGCAAGCTGATGGCCTGGAATCCAGACATAAGCTGCAACTCTCAACCCCTCGACTCAACATTGGCTCGACGATTCCCAGAGGCCACGACACGGAGCCTTTGCTGGAGGCTTTGCCACTAGCTATCACACCCTGATAGCAATTCTCTTCTTCTTTGTCTTCCTCTCTCTTTTCACGGCCGCCGAATCAACTCGCAGACAGACATCTGCGTAACCTGCCAGCCGTCCGAAACGCCAGACTCAGGACTATCCTCGTGCCCCTCCACCCCCCAAGAAGCTCCTCGACGATGGCGGTGAATCGCATCCGGGGCGCCTTTGCCGCGCCTCGGAAGGGAGAGACGTTTGAGCTGCGAGCTGGGCTGGTCTCGCAATATGCCTACGAGCGGAAGGAGTCCATCCAGAAGACCATCATGGCCATGACGCTGGGCAAGGATGTGTCCGCCTTGTTCCCCGACGTCTTGAAGAACATTGCGACGGCCGACCTGGACCAGAAGAAGCTGGTCTATCTCTATCTCATGTACGTCGCAGTGACATTTGCTGGAAGCAGATCCCGGCATGGCAATGCTAACGAGGGCGTGTGACCCCCTAGGAACTACGCAAAGACACACCCAGACCTCTGCATTCTCGCCGTCAACACGTTTGTGCAAGACTCGGAAGACCCGAACCCGCTGGTACGAGCGCTGGCCATCCGCACAATGGGGTGCATCAGAGTGGATAAGATGGTCGACTACATGGAGGAGCCGCTGAGGAAAACGCTGCGAGACGAGTCGCCCTACGTGCGCAAGACGGCCGCCATCTGCGTGGCCAAGCTTTTCGACCTGAACCCGGCAATGTGCATCGAGAACGGCTTCATCGAGACGCTCCAGGAGATGATTGGCGACCCGAACCCCATGGTGGTCGCAAACTCAGTCCAGGCGCTGGCGGAAATCAGCGAGACGGCCCCCGAGACGAGGGCGTTGCTGGTCACTCCCGCCGTGCTGAAGAAGCTGCTCATGGCCATGAACGAATGCACCGAATGGGGTAGAATCACCATCTTGACCGTGCTTGCGGATTATGTTGCCCTCGATGTCAAGGAGTCGGAGCACATTTGCGAGAGGGTCATTCCACAGTTCCAGCATGTCAACCCTAGCGTGGTCTTGGCCGCTGTCAAGGTAGTCTTTATCCACATGAAGTCCATCAACCCGGAACTCGTGCGGTCATACCTTAAGAAGATGGCGCCCCCTTTGGGTAAGTTTGTTGCTGCTGGGTCGTCAAGACAAGTTCGGTAGATGTCAAGTGGGTTGCTGCGTTGCTAACACAAACACAACAGTCACGTTGGTTGCGTCTCAGCCCGAGGTCCAATATGTTGCCCTTAGAAACATCGATCTGCTCCTTCAAGCGAAGCCCGACATTCTCAGCAAGGAACTGCGAGTCTTCTTCTGCAAATACAATGACCCGCCATACGTCAAGATGCAGAAGCTGGAAATCATGGTCAGGATAGCAAACGAGAAGAACTACGAACAGCTCCTTTCCGAGCTGAAGGAGTACGCATTGGAAGTGGACATGGATTTTGTTCGCCGAGCCATCAAGGCCATTGGCCAGGTGGCCATCAAGATTGAGGACGCCAGTGCCAAGTGCGTCCAGGCGCTGGAAGACCTTCTCGCCACAAAGGTCAACTACGTGGTGCAGGAAGTTGTCGTCGTTATCAAGGACATTCTGCGAAAGTACCCCGGTTACGAGGGAGTGATTCCTTCACTGTGCAACTACATCGATGAACTCGACGAGGCCAATGCTCGTGGATCACTCATCTGGATCGTGGGAGAATACGCCGAAAAGATTAGCAATGCCGAGGAGATTCTCGAGGGCTTTGTGGACACCTTTTCAGAAGAGTTTACTCAGGTACGCTTCGGCAGCAGTTTACGTTTTAGATCCCTGGACTAACATCTCCTATAGACTCAACTACAGATTCTGACAGCCGTTGTCAAGCTGTTCTTGAAGAAGCCCAGTGGAGCGCAGAGTCTTGTACAAAAGGTGTTGCAGGAGGCAACCACCAACAGCGACAACCCCGATATCCGTGACAGAGCATACGTCTACTGGCGATTGCTATCAGGAGACTTGGAGGTGGCCAAGGTAAGAGCCCATTTCCGTTTGCCTATTCTTGAAAAAGCGCGCGTGTACTGATGTTCAACCCTCAAGAACATTGTTTTGTCACATAAGCCAACCATTTCAACAACAATGACAAGCCTGCCAGCCACGCTACTAGAGCAACTCTTGTCCGAACTGTCAACTCTTGCATCGGTATACCACAAGCCTCCGGAAGCCTTTGTTGGCAAGGGCCGCTTCGGCGCCGACGAGATCCAGCGAGCCGCCATTCAAGAACAGCGCCAGAACGCCGCGGAGAATCCCATCGCTGCCTCTGTGGCCGCGGCTGCTGCCAATGGCTCTTCCTCGGTCTCTCAAAGCAACATTGAAAACCTGCTCGACATCGACTTTGACGGCGCAGCACCGGCTTCTCAGGAGCAGTCAAGCGCAGCGGGAACCCCTGACCGAATGGCAAGCCCAGCTACGGGTGGTATGGCTGATATGATGAGCATGTTTGATGCTCCATCGGCCAGTGGTGCCCCTGCTGCGGCGCCAGCTGGTGGCATGAATGATTTAATGAATGGGTTTGAGGGGCTCAACTTTGGAGCGGCGAACGGAAGCCAGCCACTACCGGCGGGAATGCAGCTGCACGGAGGTGGTTCTGAGCCTAAGAAGGATAGCGATGATCTTTTGGGTTTGTTGTAGATGCGCAATGACTTTGATAGGCAGGATGCAAGCGGGCTAAAATGGTAGAAGAAGAGCTTGGGAAAAGGCATTTTACGGAAGATGCCGAGATGGGGAGGTGTAAGGGGTGGCTTATGTTGGGAAACATAGTTAATAAGTGATGCATATTTGATATCTCTGATATATATACAAGTTATGAAGATATTTTTTAGAACATCTGCCCTCCGTTTGGTCGTTTGGGGTAAACTTGTTTGATGCTGCAGGGCTATTTCCACGCTGATGTTTTCCAATCAAGTTTTTTGACCAGCTCCGGTGGATTGCCCATGAATATTTGTTTGTTTATCTGGGCGGATTTATTTTCCTTGGCGTCGTCTTGCTCGATGATGGATATCTTGGCACACATCTCGTGTCCACGACCATGTCGATTCCCGCAACATCCTCGATATTCCCCTTGATATATTGAACTGATATTATTTCCCCTCTTCACTCTTTCACTGTGACGTCCCCTCAACGTGTCCCCCAACCGTACCATCCAGCGACGGCGCAGCAGTATCCTTCTCCTTCTCCCACTCCTGCGGTGTCTGGCACTTCGCCGTCCAAGCGTGGATGGCGGCGATTTCGTCCTTGAGCGCCGTGTTGACGAGGCGGTGCCGCTTAAGCGATTTGAGGTCCTCGAATTGGGGAGATACGATCAGAGACGTGAATGCTTGGCCGCAACCACCTAACATCTATTGTGAGCTTTGGAGGGGGATTTGTAATGTGGGTGGAGGGATTGGTTCGTTTACCGGACATGTCGGTGACTTCGACGTGGATTGCGCCGAGGCGCTGGGTGATGGCCTCGCGGAGGGAGGCTTCTGTTATTGAGGCCATTGGAGGAGGAGATGTAAGAGTCTCTGTATGTTTCAGGGAAGAGGATTTCAGTTGGAGGAGAGAAGAGGAAGCGATCTGATTGATTAGATAGATCGTGGGGGTGGTGGCATGTGTACAGTGTGGTTTCAACAGTATCGCACGTAGATTTAGTACCGTATGAGCTCATTGGGCAGAAAGAAAAGAAGCTTAGCTGAGCTTCTGGGGTTCTTCATTGGCGGGGGCTGCATAGCCATCGATAAGAGTGCCCTGGAGATCTACTATTTACATGCTTAGAATCTAGACTCTGCATCTTTCATCATCTTCTTTTCTTTGCTGCGGTTTCTGAGCATCAGAATATTGACTTCAATGCTATTGGTCAGACGTCTATCGTCGTCGACACTCCGATCAACGTCTTTTTGTCGTCCTTCAGTTTCGAGTCTCGGATTCTTTGCGGCTCGATCTTTGCCGCGGCACACGATTTCTACTTCTACTTCGAACAGACGGCCTGATAGCAGCGCAATGGCAGAATACGCAGATGGTGTGGGTGCTTGGGGCGCGTGGCAGGTCGAGCCGTCCAAGTTTACGCAGCTCGTCGTCAACTCCATGAGGACGCTGTATGTTGTCTGTCCTGGCGTCATGTTCTTTCTTCTTCACATGTCTTCTCTTTAGATGTGTAATCAAAGGTGCTGCTGTTATTGTTGGCTGACAGTTGGTGATTGATTCGTTACAGATACCCCGAAGAGCTCGCCGATCGGAAATGGGACAATGTCGGGCTTCTGGTTGGCAACTCCGAA
This sequence comes from Trichoderma guizhouense, assembly GCA_002022785.1. Lineage (NCBI taxonomy): Eukaryota > Fungi > Ascomycota > Sordariomycetes > Hypocreales > Hypocreaceae > Trichoderma > Trichoderma guizhouense. The sequence continues at coordinate 2,056,801 of LVVK01000023.1, read as the reverse complement.
AGCGATGCCAAGAAGCTCGAGCCGACAGTCATGGTGACAAACGACCTCACCTTTCAAGTCGCAGTGGATGCCATTGGCCAGGGCGTCAGTGTCATTGTCAGCTACCGTATGCTATTACCGCCCTGTCTCAGTTCGTTGTCTAGCTACTAATTTCGCCCCGGTGTCTGTTATCCAGATCCCTTCATCTTTTCCGGCTTCAAGTCCGTTACGAATAGTGATCCCCAACAAGCTACACTCCTGCAGCTGGCCAAGGCTGGCGTTGCCGTCTACTGCCCTCACACGGCCGTGGATGCTGCTCCCAAGGGCCTCAACACATGGCTCGCCGACATCGTTGCCGGACCCCATAAACACACCCCGTCCGTTGCCATTCCTTGCGCCACGGCCCCCGAATCGCATTCTCCAGCTGGATATGGCAGGATAGGGCACTTCGAAGAAGACCCTGTGTCCCTGGCGGAGATTATCAAGCGACTGGCTATCAAGCTTGGAGGTCTCAAACACATCATGATTGCCTCCCCTGTTGGCTCCGACATCAAGACTGCCAAGGTGCGCAGCTTCGGTGTTTGCGCAGGCAGCGGATACGATGTTCTCAAGTCGGCCGACGTCGATCTCCTCGTCATGGGCGAAACGAGCCATCACTCTGCTCTAGCAGCCATCCAGCAAGGCAGAACCCTCATCCAAGTATTCCACAGCAACTCAGAAAGAGGCTACCTCCGAGAGGTATTGAAGCCAAGCTTGGAAAAGCTGCTCAAGGAGGCCGAGCCCAAAGCGGAAGTGATAATGAGCGAGTATGACGCGGATCCGTTCAAGATACTGGATGTGAGTACCTTGCAGGAGGCCTGAGGGGCGTAGTATACGGCGTCAGGTAGATTGGATTCGTTGCATATAACAAAGGCCTTGCGATCATTGCTTCAGAGCAGGCGGTGTGTTGGAATGCAATGGGCCGTACGGCCCACCTCTTGACACCATCTCATCGGGTGCCGGTGATCTATTTCGTGTCACAGCAATGACCGCATCGCCTTCGTCAATGCATGTCTGCACGTCGTCCCCGCCCAATCCCTTTTGTTTCCAAGCCTCCAGCAGCTTTCTCGGCATATCCCACTGTCTCCTGGCCTCCTCGAATCTGCCTTCCTTTACAAGGGCTTGTAGCCTCTCTGGAGTCGCCAGAACCTCAATGGCGAGCTGCCTCGTGCGGTGGCGGCGTTGCTGGGCCTCCCGTGCTTTGCCCTCGTCTGAGTCTGGCGGCGGTACCGATTTTCGTATTGATTCTTGTATGGCGGAAGCCTGGCTGTAGATGTGGGCAATGGCTGGATCGAGTGTTGTGGCCATGGGATTCAGGGGATCCATATTAGCTCGCATCTGAATTGGTTAGCTGCTGCAATTCCCTATTTCATAACCCGAAGTACACGCCGGGTCTTGATGGTACATACTTTTCGAATCGTCTCCGTTGCTGTGATGAGTTTGCTGTAGTTGTCGTACACAAGAGCCTTCTTCTCTGCATCCAAAGCTCTTACTTCTCCCAATACTCTTGTATACAGCTTCAACAGCTCCTGCAATGTACTCTCGGCCACAGTCTTTTGTAGAAACTCATCGAGGTTGAAATCGGGCGCGTCAATCTCGCTGGCAGGAACCTCCGAATCAGGGACTTCGATAATACGTGGCGTTGAAGGCGATGAGGCTGAAGCAGCGGCAGCCCGGAGATTGTAGTATTCGCGCAGAGCAGCGCGGTTGTTGGACCTCTTGGAGCCCGTTGCCGGCTGAGATGCGGACAGGACGGGGGACGTGACTGCGGAACGGGAGACATCGGAGGAAGGTCGGGCGGAAGAGGTGGGGGTGCCGGAGGGAGTGCGGCGGAGCGGAGCGGGAGGATTGCGGGAGGAGGCGATGGTGGACATTGTGTGGGAATTTGAAGTAGAGGATCGTGAGGTTGGAGATGTTGAGGTTGCAGGTTGAGATGAGGCTGGATGTTTTGTCAGGGTGACAAGACAGGACAGCAACCGGCACAGCCTTGTAAGCTGGGAGCTGATGCACTAAAATATAGCGCCCCTGGTCCCCTAATCCCCCAAACCTTATCGGCGCTATCAACCTCTAGGTACGTCATTTAGCTAGGGAAAAAAGCTGAGCTCTAAGTCTGATATCCAAACATTAAGCAAGCATTGAAGTCTTGATAGCTTCAACCTCCAGCTTCACACACTCACAGCCCCAAAATATACACAACAATGGACCTCATCCCCCAGCTCCGAAGAGCCATCCTCGCCCAATCCCTCCCCCCACCATCACAAACCCTCCTCACGACACTCACATCTCGCTCTCCCCCGCCTCCAATCCCGTCTCTTCTCGCAACGGCAAAAGCTCGTCTCCTCGCCTCCGACCTGACAAATACATCCGGCACCGTCGTCGACCCTTCAATGCCTGTGTTTCCGCCAAATATCGACTCAGCTACCGTTCAGGAATCTACAATCTCGCAGAACACGCATGTTCAGGTCCTCGATATTGAGAATCTGAGTTTGAGTCGTTGGGAGCAGGTTGAGGAGCTTGAGGCCATTGAGCGAGGTGAAAGGACGCGCGGACGACAAGTTATTCGGGTAACTGATGAAGAGAACGGGGAGGCTGATGGGTCTTCTTCCTCCGCGGGACAGACACAGGCTGCTCGTGCGGGTGGTGCTGCGGCTTCAGGGGGAGCGAATGACGTGCATAGATTGGTGTTGCAGGATGGACGCGGCAAGAAAGTCTTTGCAGTGGAATTGAAGCGTATTAGCGGAATCGGGATAGGCAAGACGCACATTGGCGAGAAGATTCTGCTCAGGGCTGGCGCGGTGGTGGCGAGAGGGGCGGTGTTGCTGACGCCGGAGAACTGCACGCTGCTTGGAGGCAAGATTGAGGCCTGGCATGAGGCGTGGATGGAGGGAAGGCTGGCGAGGCTGAGGGAGAGTGTGGGAGCGGATCGGCCGCAGTGAGGACGTGGATGTTGAATTTTGGATCTGGGAGATTGGAATTGCTTTTTGTGATACCCCCTATATATTTCTATATACTGCATATTCTTGTGTTATAGACGGTAAGTCATTTCTTATAACCGTCGATTTCCTCCTTCGTCATCGTGAATAGCCATCTCGTTTGTTCATTTCATATACAACAAGTCATGATATATATCCTCTCATCATATACCCTCAACACTAATCTCAAGGGCATTCCACCCAGACCCCTCCCACGGCGCCAAAAACGCTGCTCTCTGCGCATCCGCCACCCTGCCCGTCCCAGCATACGCCTTGGCCAAGTCCTGCGCCTCCAGTGTTCCTCGCGGCGGAATGCCCCTTGCGGCAACCTTGAGCGACATCTCAGCCGCATAATCGCCGTCTTCGGCCGTCGTCTCAGCAAGCGATGACCAGCCGTGCGGTAGATTGGGATACAGCATGATGTCTGTCTGAACTTGCGAGATCATATCCTGCTCCGTCTTTCCGTCTCCGAGAGAGGCAACTGCTCTCAAGACTTGACCGATGCGAGACTGTTCTGCTGCTGTTACTTTGTCGTTTGTTCGGAGGCCTTGGAGCTCTTCGACCACGGCTTCCAAGCTTGCCTCGTCTTGATCGAGTAGGGCAATGACTCCTAGGAGTAGCACGCTTTGTACATGATCGGGGTGCTTTTCAATAACTTCAAACAGGGCACCGCGAGCCTTTTCTCTTGCGCCCTCTGTGCCTTGAGCCCATAGAACCTGAGCGAGCAAGCACGTCGCATCAGGATTGTTGTCAGATTCTTCCAGCGCCGACTCGAAGCATTTCTCTGCCTCATCATACGTCTTCAGGTAATACTGCGCAAGTCCTACAGTCAAGTGCGCCGACAATCGAGCCTTTTGGCGCTGCTCGCTCGTCAACTCATTCTCGCTCTCCTCGCCGCTCAACCCCAGTGCCATTTCTCCGCACTCGACGGCTTGTTCGTAGGACCCAGAGGCGAGGTATGCCCGTGCAAGATCTGTTCGTGCCAGCGTGAATCGCGCAAGGTCATCAGCGGACTCTGTCCTTTCGTAATCGGCTTCCAGCTTTTCGCATATCTTCTCAAGCGTCTCGACAGCGCGAGGGCTTTCGCCCGTGCGCTCTTGCAAAAGAGTTTTAAGATGGACAAACGCCAAATCATCAGGGCGTAAGCTCTGAACTTGGTTAACAGCAAACAGGGGCTGAATGAGTGATGCCACGTTCAGGTTCAGCGGAGCCGTCAGGATGTGATCGAAAAGCGAAGACGAATAGTGACGGCGTGCGGGCAGCGATGACGATTCCGAGATTTCCATTGCGTGCGTAAAGAGACCCCTGGCTTCCTTTGCCTCACCAAACAGGAGCGCCACAAAGCCTTGGCCTAGCCATGCGTGCGCATAATCCGGGTCGTTTGACTGAGCCCTCGTGAAGTTCTCATTGGCAAGCTTAAAGTCTCCTGCCAGCAGTGCCAACGTCCCTAAATTTGTCCACGCCACTGGGCTGCGCTCATTCAAGTGCAAGCTTCGAACATATGCATGTTGGGCTATGGAGGGATTGATGTCGCTGGTCACTACTCCCAGGGCGTTCCAGAAATCGGCATTGTTGGCTTCCAGTTCAATGGATCGCTTGAATGCCCTGACAGCAGCTCTGATGTATCGATTCGGCTTTTTCCGCAGCTGTGATGGCAGGCAGGTATGAGCACGGTATTCAGCCCATCCCAGGTTATAGTACGCAACAGCTTGGGCGTGAATATCATTGGCTGATACGTGGATGGCCTGTTTGTAACTCAAGATTGTTGCGTGTAGACATGTCGCAATCTCAATGCCAAAATGCTCGTCTGTTGTGGCTTTTTGGTAAACGGCATCCGTGCCAACCTTGTCAACATTGGCAAGGACATCGAAAGCCTCCTGTGGCCGAGACTCCAGAAGAGGCTTGATTGAGTCAATGGGGAAATCCGCAGTTCGGCTCTGGACCTGCGTAAATATAGAACAAGCCTCAGCAATACTCTTCCAAAAATTAAAAGTCTCCAACACACTGCCACTCCGCTTTGTCGCAAAGTTGATGGCATCTATAGCAAGATGAACCGCCTTTCCAAACAGGCCCCTGTCCACGCTCGTAACGGCATTGTCGACCATGGTTTGCATCAGTGCGAGAACAACTCCCTCTTCTTCAGCATGTGTCTCCAAAACTGTCTGGTACAGTGTAATGGCCTCGTCAAACTCGCCCAGTTCTCTTTTAATGTTGGCGAGCATGTAGTTGGTAAACCAAGTATCTCCAGACACATCCACCTTGGAATCTTCCTCTAATTTCTTTGCGTTGAGTATGGCTTTAGTCGCCGCAATGTATCGCCCAGAGCTGTGGTAGCTTTCGCCGAGCCCAACCCAAGAGTGGTAGTCGTTGGGAGTGATTCTGAGGGCTGCTTGGAACGACACGATAGACTTGTGAAAGTCTTGCTTGTTCAATTCAGCAACACCCAGGGCCGCAAAAGGCCAGCTGATTCCCTTTCGCTTCGATCCTGGTGGGGGCTTAACCTTGCCAGAGTCAACGATGCGCTGGGCAACCAATTCCACTCGATCCCAATCTCCATCATCTGCAAAAGATCGGGCCAGGCGTTCGGCCGCCGTCACTTCTGACGATGATAGCTCCAGGGCCTTTGTAAAGCATCGTCGCGATCGCTTCTTATCTGATGCGTAGTCGGCATAAAAGATACCCAGGCTGGTATATGTCGGGGCATGATTCAAGGAATTGTTAAGAGCCTTGAGCCAGTAAGCATAAGCGCATTCGCCCTTCTTCCGCTTTCGAGATTGCCTATCCGTGTCCAGGTTCCAGATGCACATTCCGATGCGATACTGAGTATCGGCCAGGAGCTCCTTGGAGGCATCACCTTGCTCTTCTAGAGGCTCCAAACACTCCTGTAGTTCGCCCAGCGCTGTTTGCCAATCTCCCCTGAGAGCTTTGACCCAGGCAGCTTCGGACTTGACACGAATGTTAGAAGCGTCTCGAGCCAATGCGCGAGTAAGGAAATCGATAGCCTCCTCATAATCTTCTTCCTCTTCAAATATGAGGCCGACGCCAATCATGGCAGGAGTTGAAGTCTTGTCGTGCTCCAGAACTTTGTCAAATAGGCGCTTGGCTTCCTGGTGATGTCTCGGGGATTGGTAGTAGATGAGCGCTGTCGCAAGAGAGATGGAATACGCATCTTCTGTGTTTTCGTACGACAAGCCAATCTTTGTGTTCTGTCTGGCAAGGAAGGAGACGGCCTTTCGCATCAATTCCACCGTACTCTCATATTCTCCAGACCGCAGCAGGTACTGCCCTACTAATCTATAGCCAAAGACGGATTCCGAAGTTGAAATGCCATCAGTTATCATGATCAACCGATCCTCTTCGGTCAGTGGGACCACAAAGGTTGGTGCGCCGCCATCTTCCTCGTCACTATCATCGGAGGTTTCGGTCTCGGCAGAGGGTGCCTTTTTCGATTCCTCTGCCGCGGGGGCTGCGAAAGGAGAAAAGCTGCTTGTTAGGAACCCTGTGATGATCTTGTATAGATCGCTTTCCGGGAAGAAATTGCAGTAATTTCTTAAAAGCTCCACGTCGTAATCGCGGATTTCTTTCTTGTCTTGCCAGTTAATGGCAATATCCCAGGCTAGTCGGAAGGGGTGTCTGATGATGACCATGTCATTTGCCAGTCCAAGAACCTTTTGCTGCTCCTCCGTCTTTTCTGGTCCTGCTGGTAACACAACGAGGCGATCATGGCAGTATTGGATCAGTTTCTCCTCATAACTTCTCCTTACATCATCATCAGTAGTCCAGTTGATGAGTTCCCGGTAAAGGTGCTCCAGTTTGCTTCCGCCGTAGATTTCCCTCTTCACCTCGAGAGTGACGTCGGTCAATGTCGCACCGAGTCTCGTTCGTCGCTCTCCAATGAGCGTGTTGATGGCCTTTTTCTCATACGTCTCGATAATATGAGTGATGCTTTCGTAAGTCTTAGAGGGATGGGGGAAGTAGCCCTCCAGAATTGAGTACAGAGGACTCTCGGGAAGTCTGATCCACAAGGCATCGGCATACTGTAATTGATCTCCATGGACTCGAGCAAAGTCGACGAATTTATCGACTGCTTCTTGGCACTTGTACAATTCTTCCGCCTGGTGGAAGATGGGGGCTAAATGGACGATTGCTGTTTGATACTCGCGCAGCTTCTTGGCAGCCTGTTTCTCATACAGCTTGATGAGACCCTGCCAGGCCTGTGCATCTTGAGGACGCAGCTGAGTTGCTGATTGGTAGACAGCCTCAGCCTCATCCAGTCGGTTCTTCTTATCCAACGCAAAAGCCAAGAAAATATGACTGAGGGGTCAGTTTTTGTGCACATGAGGATCCAGCCGTGAATGTAGAATAGCCAACGTACCCCTGGTAGTTGTTGGGCTCTTTTTTCAAAAAGTCCCGGGCCTTTTCAATGACATCGTCAAACTTTTGCTGACGCACAGCATCGGCGATGCTTTTGAGCGCCGCCTTGCTAGACATGATGCCTGATGTCTTTAGCAGGCTGTGGAGGGGAAACGAGTTATGCACAAAGAATAGAGTCGAATCAGAAAGAAACACAAAACAAAGAATGGACTGTAGTATCACACGGCCTGGATCTCATGGCAGATTCGATGGTGTTTCTGCCTATGAAGATTCTTCAAGCCAAGACTCTCATGTCTGAAAGCTCGAGCGAATGTATGATGATGATGAATGAATGAAATTATTGGTTCAGTTTCAATGAGCTGCAGATAGCTATCGCGGGCGCTGTGCTGCCTTGGCCGAGGATTTGCCGGTTGTGCCTACCAAGGTCCTCATCTTGCTCTTGGATAAGATCACTTTAACATCAACAGGGCATCGATTATCAAGTAAAAACACAATTCTTGAAAAAGCAATGTTCTATTATTAGATAGTGTCTGTGATTCTATTAGATTTTTCCGTTTCAGGCGAGCATTTGTCAGGCAGAAACAAATAGTATGTAATGATGCTTCCACAACCGCGATCAAACCCACCACTCTAAGTCCCATCTTCATCTGATCATTGATCACTGCACTAGTATTATCGGCACATGACGTAAAATACCATATCAGGGGACAATTCTCGCTGTTTTAGAAATACAAATATCTAGCTAAGTTCATAACTTACATGAGCCTAACCACTATCATGATTCAGCTGCAGTTCTGGGCCGTTTTCATTGCCAGTGACATCGAATAAGTGGGCTGCAGCAAACAAACAACCTGATACTTCTCTCGTGACCAATGCATCACCGAACAAGAAAGGCTCATGAGGACGCCTTGCTCTCACCGAATGCGGTCAATTACTCCTTGTCAACTTACCAGGTATAAAGCAAGCCCCAGGTTGTAAAGAGCCAATGAGGATAAAGCCAAAAAGGTTGCCTATCGAGACAACCATCAGCAGGGCTGGGATCTGGGGATCCGTACAACCTCAAGAGGCTCTGAACATCCAAGCTCGGTTCGTTTATGCAGCCAAAAACCACTTGTTACCAGCCTCATCTCAAATTCTCGGTGTCGCAGCCTCGTTTTTATGTCATCGTGGACAAGGATTTGCTTCCAGAAAAGCCACATGGGACTAAATAAAGAGATCGTCCCCTTAGCTCTACCAGTGCATAGACCATTGTTCCCATGCTGTGGCTGCTTCTTTTGTAACCCGAGCGTCACTAGTTTCTTTCAGTTCTATGAATGGCATCGTGAAATGTCGGTGCCTTATCCAAGACAGGGTCCCGTACGCCTTGCGTGGCTGTTTGTGTAATTAAGCCTTAACTAGCCAAGAATGTGAAACCAATGCATATGATTCGACCCGTCACAATACCCGTGCGTATAAAGTAGTGAGCTGCTATTGTAGATAGGAATGCCAGAATATGAGGCGCGCGGTCTTCTAGGTGACTCGAGCGTCCTATTGTTGTTGCGACTTATACCCGCTAATGTCGCAAACCTGCAATTTTTCCATGTTCTTGATATAATCTTTCAAAAGTCGGCATCATCATTGTTGCTTCAGTCAATCAGCGTAATTGACAATTTCAGCATATGTGATGGCTTCATCGGGTCGAAATACAGGCGCCTCGGCTCACAATGAAAGCCAATATTCAGCTACAACTCGAGGCAGACGCCCCAATGGCAATGCTATCATCGAAAACCCTCTAGGTATGCGGTTGCCAAAAGAAGATTTGAAAACTTGAATAGATCTTTGACAGAAGTTGACTGGATTAGTCCACCTCACGGACGAAGAATTGCAGACGGATGTCCGATCCTTTGTCGACAACCATCTGCCATCCGTCAAATACGAGAACCTTTTACGTGCCGCTCGAGTCGCAAAGGACATTCGTACATACGATGAAGTTGCAAGAGAAGTGGGCTACCGTTTCGAATCCAGCCTGCCGGTACAGTTGACGACGGAGGAGAAACGTGCTTTGGTTCGAGAAAGAGCCGTTCCTTTCAGTGAGAAAGGCATGTGGATTGTTATCCTCACAGTTTCCATTGCCGCCCTACTACAAGGTAGGAATACATCATTCTTCAGCTTTCTTTCTCTCTCTCTACCTCTTCTAACTGCTTCTTCTCGCAACAGGATTTGTTCAGTCGTCTTTTAACGGCGCTTCTCTATATAAAGAAGAATGGGGGCTCCACGAACACATCAAACCCTCCAGTCGGGATAATTGGAAGTTTGGGGCCACCAATGCCGTACCATTCTTTGTTGCCGCATTGGTTGGCTGCCCTCTCTCGCTGCCAATTAATTATTGGTTTGGCAGACGTGGAGGCATCTGCGTCGCTGCGTTCCTCATCTTGGCAGGTTCTATTGGTGCAGCTTTTGCAAAGACCTGGTATCAGCTATTCGGAATCCGGATTGTCAATGGCATCGGTATGTCTGGCCAAAGGAAGCCTCTTCGCGTTTAATAAACTAATGGTTGATTAGGCATGGGAATCAAGGCCGTCAGTACGCCAATTCTTGCTGGAGAAACTGCTGTCGGATTCTGGCGTGGATCTGCCATTCTAGCCTGGCAATTATGGTAAGACAACACGCATGGATATCGGATTGATACCGTCAGTTAACATACAAAAAAGGGTCGCGTTCGGTATCATGCTTGGCTTTGCTTTCAACCTGATCTTCACAAGAGCTCAGTCAAACGAGACGACACTAGCACTCATCAACGCATCACCCACGGTGCCGAGTCTAGTACTCCTTATAATCGCCATGTTTTTCTGCCCAGAGTCCCCTCGTTTTCATCTGATAAAGGGACCCAACTATGACGTTCAAAAGGCATATACGTGCATGAGGAGGATCCGAAATACAGAGGTTTGTCACTCTTTAGCTCTTCTTTAAATGGATCTTATGAAGTTAACGTGATGGCAGCTCCAAGCATTACGAGACATATATCTTGTGTATAAATCGCTCGAGCAGCAAGCTATGGGATTGGGTGATATGGACCCCCATGCCTTTCGATCCCCGGGATTCATGTGGGTTATGCGAGACTTTTTGAGACAATACATGCAGCTATTCCAACAGAGGCGCTTATACAATGCCCTCATTTCTACTTCGACGGTCAATCTAGCCCAGCAACTCTGTGGAAGTAAGTCAAACAAGGGATTTCCCCCAAATGCAGCAGGCTCTAACAAAGTTTCAGTCAATGTTCTGGCGTTTTATTCAGGTAAATTATGAGTGATGTGTGTGGACAGATTTAGTCCCAAGCTCATCAAAGATTAGGAACCCTCTTCGCAGGTGCCAGTAGCAAAGATGAACAACACTCGAAAATTATCCCAATGGCATACAGTCTAGGCTTTGGTGAATACATTTCCAGCTGTCAGATTCCCCTCTTCTTGTAGTACGAGATGCTAACCCCTCAATGAATAGGAGCAATCAATTTTCTGTGCGGGCTGCCCGCTGTAAGAAGTATCGATACGCTTGGTCGGCGAAAGTGGCTTTTAGGAACGTTGCCTTTCACGGCTTTATTCATGCTCGCTGCCGCTTTATCGTGCACTATTTCGACTGAGAGTATCAGGATAGGGGTTGCTGCCTTCTTCTTATATGGTATGAGTGATAACCCCTAATCATCTTTGAAGTCCGATCTAATGTCCAAGTAGTCTTTGCCGCTGTATATTCTCCAGGTCTTGGCCCGATCCCGTTTACCCTTGCTTCAGAAAGTTTCCCTCTATCTCATAGAGAAGCGGTAGGTTATCGAGTCAACCCTCCAAATTCTTCAACCATCCTAATTGTATATCAGGGGGCTTCTTGGGCTATTGCAATCAACTTGGGCTTTGCCGGCATCTTATCTATCGTCTACCCCAGGTGAGTGAAGATACGGACCATTACATACATATGTAGGCTGTCCCAAGCTAATGGCCGCAAAGTGTGAATGCAGGGCTTAAAGCAATCGGAGCCTTGGGCCTCTTCTCTGGTCTCAATATCGTCGCTTTAGTCATGGTCTTCTTACTGGTAGAAGAGACAAAGCGTCGCACTCTCGAGGAGTTGGATCACATCTTTGCTGTTTCCAAGAGAAAGTTTATGCGTTTCCAGGTATTCGAATATCTGCCCTGGCTTATCCAACGATACATCCTCGGAAGCCCAAAGCCCCGACCAGAGCTCTATGAGGACTTGATATGGGGCCTGATGGAAGTCGAAGAACTGGAGCCGTTTCGAGCTGCCCATCTCCTAGGGCGTGATACAGGTACTCAGCTATCAGTTCCCGAGCCAGTAGAATTGGGTCAAAGCCGACCGAGTGGTTTTTCTCGGGAAGAGTTACAGTTTGGAGTATACCAGCCAAGAGCGAGTGAATCTGCAATAGATCAGAGTTATGCTCAGGGTATGCAAGCAACAAACAATGAAGGCCCAGTGGGTATTGGTTATTGATGTTGAGGGAAACAAGTATGATGAGGAGATGGCTTGGCTCTGACGAATTGGGTAATGTTTACTTGGGATTACTTTGATCTTGTCGTGTATAATGAGGATGGTTTTGTTTTGATATATCCAATGTATTGTATTGCACAGACAACTATTGTTAATTGACGATTGGTTTATACATGTTCGATGGTGCTTTACCCTGTAGTCCAAATAATTGTGAGGATAGATCCGTCCATACCTCAGTTAGTGTTGTATCCCAGCTACTGTAAGTTGTAATAACACACACGTAGAATATAACGTCTTTATGATGGTTAATTCATGCATCTACGCGTATTCAAGCAATTAACACGGCACATCATCTCGATGTTCGTATTCGCAATCGGCATCCATTGCCACCCGGATCTGCCGAATTGGAGAAATCGGGGAAACAGAGCAACACAGATCGAAGTCCTAGCCGCTGTGGGGATCGCCGTTTGCCAGTTTAGGCTCTAGCTGTGGCGACTGTGAGACCGCTATCTTGCTGGTGGGGCAATGGAGTTTCCGGTAACTGAATCTGTCTGGTGACATCCATTGCTCACTTGGAGACATTCTAGACTAGCAAACCGTCTTCCGTCATCACTCCTCACCTCCATTCTTTTGCGTTTGCTCCCTTTTTACAGCACGTCGGCCATTCATTTAATCGTGATAACCGACGAGTGGATTCAATTCCATTCGATCCAATTCGCTGCCTGGTGAGAACCATGGCTTCCTTTCGCCTGACGATCGAAGATGGCCAGTTCCGCGATGCCCAAGGCCGCCAGATTGTTCTTCGAGGCATCAATGTCGCTGGAGACACGAAACTGCCGAGCGAGCCCAACCAGCCGTCTCATGTCGGCGACGACTTCTTCGACGGCGACAATGTGACGTTCCACCAGCGACCGTTTACCAAACAAGATGCCCCGATGCACTTTGCGAGGATCCGGCGGTTCGGATTCAACACGATCCGGTATCTGTTTACCTGGGAGGCCCTTGAGGCTGCCGGGCCCGGCATCTACGACGAGGAATACATTCAACACACCATTGAGGTCTTGAGAATCGCCAAATCCTATGGCTTCTACGTCTTCATGGACCCCCACCAGGACGTCTGGTCCAGGTTCACCGGCGGCTCTGGAGCCCCCATGTGGACCATCTATGCCTGTGGACTGAACCCTCAGAGCTTTGCTGCTACCGAGGCGGCCATCGTTCATAATACCTACCCCGAGCCAGATAGTTTCCCCAAGATGATTTGGTCTACAAACTACTACCGACTTGCCGCTGGCACTATCTTTACCTTTTTCTTTGCTGGCAGGGATTTCGCTCCCAAGTGCATCATCGACGGCGTAAACATTCAAGATTATCTACAGAACCACTTCATCGACGCATGTGCACATCTTGCAAAGCGTATCCATGAGGCTGGGGATCTCGAAAACGAAGTTGTCATTGGTTGGGAGAGCATGAACGAACCGAACCGAGGCATGACCGGATACGTTGATTTGAGCGTCATTCCCAAAGAGCACCCTCTCAAAAAGGGAACGTGCCCAACAATGTGGCAGACTTTCCTAACGGGCATGGGCAGGGCGTGCGAAGTTGATACCTGGGACATGGGAGGACTTGGTCCATACAAGACGGGCACCAAGCTTGTGGATCCGCACGGCGAATTTGCCTGGCTGCCAGAAGGATATGATGATTCGAGGTATGGATGGAAGCGTGATGCTGGGTGGAAGCTTGGCGAATGCATCTGGGCCCAACACGGCGTGTGGGATATCGCAACAGATACGCTCCTGAAGAAGGACTATTTCTCGAAGAACCCAAATACCGGGAAAACGATTGACTACCCAGAATTCACAAACACCTATTTCCTAGACTTTTGGAGGAAGTACAGCAAGGCTTGTCGCGCCCAGCACAAGGACTGTATCATGTTGATGCAGTACCCGACTTTGGAGCTTCCTCCCGAGATCAAAGGCACAGAGGACGATGATCCAAGGATGGCCTTCACTCCTCATTTCTACGACGGCATCACCCTCATGACAAAGCACTGGAACAGTAGTTGGAACGTCGACGTCGTTGGTGTGCTTCGGGGCAAGTATTGGCATCCTGCATTTGCTATTAGAATTGGAGAGACAGCCATTCGGAACTGCCTAAGGGATCAGTTGGCAACTCTTAGACAAGAAGGTCTTGATCGGGCAGGCAATCATCCTTGCCTGATGACAGAATTTGGTATTCCCTATGATATGGACGATAAAAAGGCATACAAGACAGGAGACTACTCGAGCCAGTCGGCAGCACTGGATGCTAACTATTTTGCGGCTGAAGGATCAGGAATGGAAGGGTATTGTCTGTGGGTGTACTCTACAACAAACGATCACGAGAGGGGAGATCAATGGAACGGAGAGGATTTGTCCATTATTTCCGTGGACGACAAGCTCCCCGAGACATCATCCATACTGAGCGAGCATGCGTTTGATCAATCAACTACAAGCTTGGTCAAACCAGGCGCCACTATCGTTACTGCGGAAACTCTGGATGATGCTGGAGTGAATCCGGAAAATCTTCAACGCACACTTACGAACCCATCAATCAGCTCTGCCCCCTCTGATAAGGACCCTGAACTATCAAACGCTCCGGGCTACCGTGCTGCAGAGGCTTTCATTCGCCCAACACCAACAGTTGTAGCAGGGAAACTGCTCTCTTCTGGCTTTGATCTACGTAAATGCACCTTTAACATCAAAGTTTCAGCTCCCCAGGCTGCGACCGATGATTCCCCCACCATTATATTCCTTCCCGAGTACCACTTCCCTAAGCAGGAGTGCGAAACCACCGTCTCGGCTGGCAGATGGGAGATTGGCCTTGACAACAGCCAGGGCACACTGCTCCAGGTCCTACGATGGTGGCATCCCGAGGGAGAACAGACCCTGACAGCCAAGGGCCCGATACGCAAGTACAACCTCGCCGAAGGGGCTTCTGACGACGCAAGCTATTTGGAGCAATGCCAAGCAGGGACTGGAGGAAACTGCTGCATTATGTAAAAGTCGTTGATCTGAGCGCTCATTGTAGCGACGAAATTGGAGTCTTTTGAGTCTTGCGGCGTACATCATCAGAGGCCATTGGGTAGGCCAGCATGAGCGGAGTTACGGATTTTTTTTCTTCCTGTTTTTCATTGAATGAGAGAGAGAGATGTTAGTTTTACTTTGACGGACGATCTGAGCGTCATGTATTGATATGGGCAGACCAATCCGTGCGCACCAATAATCATACGTTCATTATTCATAGCGTAGCAGTTATCTACCACATCATCTGTCTTGAAGACAGACTGACCAATCACAATGGCATTGAATTGCGATGATAAATGAAAAATGAATTATCTTTGGGTCTGAGCATTGTCTGATCCAATGGCTGGGTCCGTGATGACGCGCCTAAGTGAAGCAAGTATCATCGTCAGCACCTTGATGGCACTGACGTGACAACCTTGATGGCCCATGACGGGTTCTCTAATTTTCTTTTTTCTCTTTTTTTTATTATGATGATTAATGACTGCTATATAATAACGTATTCAACATTTAATATTTTAAACCCTAAACGATTTCTCGTTTCTTCCTTTGAACATTTCTCACAAGTTCTGCTCTGTACAAGATATTGACTTTGGTCAACCTTTCTCATCACGATGGTGTCACGACGAACCACCAAGTCAAAGAAGAGCAAAAAGTCGGAAGTCTTGGTGCCAGCCAAGCCTTTACCAGTGACGCTCTTGTCTGGGTTTCTAGTGAGTTGGCCACATCTGCTCTGCTGTACACAGATCTTGTTTGGCAATTGCTGACAGTCTCTCTCTCTTCAGGGGTCAGGCAAGACAACACTACTCCAGCACATTCTAAAAAGCAACCATGGGCTTCGTATAGCCGTTGTGGTGAATGATATTGGAGCGTATGTATTACGGTGTTCTGCTGTTGGAAAAAAGTACTGAAATTTGCGTAGTATCAATGTCGATGCATCTCTCATTCAAAAGACTCACACCCTTACAAAAACTAATGAAAAGGTCATTGCGCTACAGAATGGATGCATCTGCTGTACTTTGAGAGGAGACTTGCTCGAGGAGCTTGTGCGCATCTCTCAGCTTCAGCAGTTTGACTACATCATCATTGAAAGCAGTGGCATTAGTGAGCCAGAGCAGGTTGCTGAGACTTTCGATTCTCGTCTCGCAGAGCAGATGAGCCTCTTGACTGAAGGCGAAGGCACTGCTGAGCTTGACGAAGACATGATCAAGGTTCTGAACAAACTGTAAGCTTCGAATATCCTGTAAGATGGCTGCTTCTTGTGGTTGTGACTAATCGTGGTATAGGAAGAAAGCTGGAGGGCTGGAAAAATTCGCCCATCTGGACACGACTGTTACGGTCATTGATGCTTTTACGATGCTGAATGACTTTGATACAGCGGATTTATTGTCTGGACGGAGGGATGATGTTGTTCCGGAAGATGAGAGATCCGTGTCGGACCTTATGGTTGATCAGATTGAGTTTGCGGATGTGATCATTTTGAACAAGATTGATATGGTAAGGCTGGCCACGAAGAGATTATCTTGATTTGAAGACTGACGGATGAACCAGATCAACGACGAGACAAAGGCCCGGGTACTTGATCTTGTTAAACAGCTGAATCATCGGGCCAAGATATTAGAGTCTAAGTACAGCAAAGTGGACGTCAAAGAGCTGGTCAACACAGGCCTCTTCGATCTCGCACGTGCGCAAACTGGGTATGGTTGGCTGCAAGATTTGCATGCCATGACTGTGCGCGAGGTAAATGGCCGAAATGTGGTAACTCCTAAGCCGGAGACGGAGGAGTATAACGTGCAAAGCTTCATCTATTCACGTTACCGGCCTTTTCATCCAAGGCGCCTCTTTGCACTGTTGTATGATAAGTTTATCTTGCAGATGGAGCATCCTGACGATGATGATGATGATGATGATGATGATGAAGAAGATGAAGAAGCTGAAGGAGAAGAGGGAGACGAAATGCAGTCTGACAGTGAGGATGCTGAAATGGTTGACTGCGAAGATAACGCAAGCACCAATTCGTCCTCAGAAGACAAGTCAGATTCGACGCCTCCTGCCCATTCTGCATCAACTCCTGAAACCGAGGTATCTTCTCAAGATAGTGGCAAAGACACCAACGACATGGAGGTCGACCCCTTGATGATGCCCTCAAACGAAGTGATTCTCGCCAACAAGCGCGCTCACCCAACACTCGCCCGGCTCTTCCGCTCCAAGGGCGAATTCTTCTTGGCCACACGGCCTCACCGCGCCGGTGAATGGTCTCAAGCCGGGGCCATGCTCACTCTCACGGGAGGACGTTCATGGTTTTGCACTTTGCCGGAAGAAGAGTACACGACGGGAAGCCCCGACATAGATACTCTGGTGCAGCATGACATTGCCAAGGGCGGCGAGTGGGGAGATAGGAGGCATGAAATTGTCTTTATCGGAGAAGGACTGGACCATAAGGGCTTGGAGAAGATGCTTGATGCGTGTCTGCTTACGGATGGGGAGTATGAGGAGTGGAAGACGGTTATGAGGAAGGATGGGGTGGAGGAGGAGGAGAGGAGGAAGATGCTGCAGGAGTTATTTGAAGATGGGTTTCCGGATTGGAGCGGAGATGATGATGAGGAAGAAGGGCACGAGGGACATGATCATTAAGGCATGGACATCTGAGAGATTCCTCAGAAGGGGAATCATGGGTTAAAAAAAGTAAAAAAGAGGCGTTGTGTCAAAGTAGCCAGAAAGGATGAATAATCTGAGATCTCAAGATTGATCTGATTATGCATGTTTCTCTGTATGTACAGCTGGAGTCTTCGAGAACCCCCCTGTCATGGGTGAGGCTGGGCGTTGCCACCCGCCACAAATCGGCACAAACCACGCATCTCGAGGGGTCCAAAACCGGCACAAATAACGCAGCGCTGGGTATATAAGACTCGCGAATTTCTGAAGAGAATGAATGTTTTTCTCTTCTTCATCACAAAACAAATATTTCATCCTACGACAACAGCCTTAACTACATCATATCAACATCTCCTCACTTTTTTCTTCTTAAAAACACCAACCATCTCAACTTATTCACCATGTGCGGCGGAAACTGCGGCTGTTCTTCTACCTCTGCCTGTAGCTGCGGCTCCAACTGTATGTACTTGTGCCATCAGTATGCACAAAGCCACAGTCATAGGGAATTTTGCTAACTGGCGTCTTTGCGCAGGCTCTTGCTCCAGCTGCCACTAAAACCTTGAAATCCGGGCACATGCTTGCATCACTTGATGCTTGAGAGAAATATGGCCAACTACATCTACGGCACTGGCTCCTTCTTCTCAAAATATACAACAGCATATCGACAAATACAATTCAATGATCGCTAGTTAGGATGCTTTATAATTAATGTATTACTATTAAACAATCCATAATTATTTGTTCTCGTGCATGCTCTGTGAATTTATGTTGGGTGAGAGACCCAGCAAGACCCTGCGTTTCTGCGGCCAGGACTTCCCCGGATTTGGCCAGCTGACAGCTAATACTGCGGGAGCTTAGTTGCGCAGGGCCGAAGGGGGAACTGGGGGGCCCTGTAAACTGCAATTTCCCCTATGGAAGCTGCATGTGCCGGTGAGTTAGTAGGGAGCGGCGATTAAACAATAAAGTGACTACAGTTCAAGCGTACTACAAGACTCGTAGGAAGTATTGAATAACTATCTATTGCAGCTGTCTTCTTTGATCATTACTAATTCCTTCTTGTATCTGCGATTATTGTGCAACGACACCGCCGTATAAGAGTCAGCCTCACTGCATGCGTATAAGCATGGAACATGGAAGCCTCTGGGGTTCTGGCTAGCATCCCCTAAAGCTACGGGGCCCTCAGGCACATTATGGAGCGCTGCAAGGCACTTGCTGCCCGTCAACGCTGGCAATCAGGTACGCACCTGGAACGGAGCCTAAGGTACCTCATACTCCTAACTAGACCCATCTCTCCACCAAATAGCAAGTACCCAGTACTTGCATTCCTCGCGGGATGCCCGCTGCCCGATTTGCATGTGATTGAAATCGATCAAGGTGTCTCACGTGGCCAACCCGCACTCATCCGTTTGCTAGCAGGAGCCTGCCCTCGGCTCTTGCCTTGCCAATAGAGATGAGGACGATTGCGGCCTGCTGACCTTTTCACTCTGTATTCTGTTCTCTGTGAATTTCTTCCATCGTTACTTTTATTCTTCCATTCTATTATTTACATCCCTTTCTAGGTACATTGCTTTACTTCATGTCAAAATTCTATTCCAAATCGCTCCTGCCTGCAGCCTGACGCGGTTGCGCGACCAATGACGTTTTGGGCTGGCGGAGACGACGGACTGCCTTAGATGGCTGCCATTGTGAGTCTTGCTTGAGTTCTGCTCCCTTGTTCGTTTGTACTTGGTATTCGTACTCGGACATTGCTTCCCCTGCCTCTCTCTTCCTGCGTTGCTCGCTCTATTCTTTTTCTTCCCAACATTGCGCAAACTGCTTTTTGTTATTCGTTATTCGTTATTTTTCTCTTGTCCATGCGCACAAGCCCGTGCAAAACGGAGGATGCCCGCCATTGGATCGACATCCCCCAACTTTATAGGGCTCGCTAGGGTGATGTCATGAAGACACGCTGCCTAGGCCTGTCTCTCGTCAGCCTTCGTTGACGCCACGATCCGAGCTCTGCCCAGATGCCTCGTCGTCGTTACGTCGTCGAGCTGCCGCTATTACAGTTACAATTACACCTCGACAATCCCGCATGCTAGTGCTTGCGCCTGTTGTCGCCGCGCATCTGCTCGAGTGCTCGAGCTCCAGCTGTCGCAACTCTCGCTGACCATCTGCCGCATTTTCCACTCGCAGGACCTTCCGTGGATCTCACAGCTCGGCCGGCCAATGTCTACCCGCGACGACTCATCTCTGGGCGCCTCGCCGCCAGCCTTCGACTCCCTCGTAGCTGCTCCTCCTCCGACATACGCCTCATTCTCTCCAGTTACACTCTCGGCTACGACACCCTCGAGGAACAGCCGTCGATCGACCGTCCTAGTTCACCAGAAGAGCCCGCTGCTCCTAGCCACACCTCCGCAGATCACGCGCGCGCTCGCCTATAGCCATCCCTTCTTACTTCCACTCAACACATTTGTCGGCCTTTTAACATGGAGCACCGGAGACCCCTGGCAGAGCTTCCTATTGCTGTGCGCCTTCTGGGCGGTCGTCCTCTACGGCGATGTCGTGCTCATGCGAGCCGGCCCCATCGTTGTCTGCATGGCGCTGATAGCGGGCATGTACGGCCGGCGATATAGTCCCTTGAGCAGCAGTGGCTGGACCGAGCCAGCGCGAGTTACAAAGGAAGCTTCTACTTCCAAAAAGGCCACAGCCAATGGCGGCAATCATCTGGAGGAGACTCCCAATGGAAAGCAGCCTGGCCACGCTCGGGCTAGGTCGGAAATTACAAATACCAAACATCAGAAGACGTTGGATGAAATCGTCGATACACTCAAGGAGTTTACTGGCAGATGCAATGTCCTCATGGATCCTCTTCTCGAGATGACCGACTTTCTAAGCACTCAGCGAACCCCTACCAGCGCAACCACCAGGCCAGCACTCACAGCCATGTTTATGCGCCTCCTTATAGTGACGCCGTTTTGGGTCGCTCTGACCATGTCCCCTTTTAAAATCATTACTACTCGACGTGTTGTGCTACTTGCAGGATCAATTGTCTTGACATGGCATGCCAGAGTGATGCGAGTTTCTAGAACTATTATTTGGAGAAGCGCAACCGTTCGCAAGCTTGCTGCAGCTATTACTGGTCTCCGTTTTGAAAACCCACCAAAGCCACCCCCTAGTAACAATGGCACAAACGGAAAGGAGTCACAGATGAGCAAGGCATCATCCCTAAGCTCCTCTAGCTTGCAAGTGAACCGTCGACGAAAAGGTTCTGGAAACGATGCTAAAAGCGCCGGCGTCAAGTTTACTTTTATCATTTACGAAAATCAGAGACGGTGGATCGGTTTGGGGTGGACAACTAATCTTTTCGCATACGAACGGCCTGCGTGGACAGATGAACACAACAACGCCGTGCCACCGAGGGACGAGTTTGAGCTTCCTGAAGTCGAGGATGGAAGTCGTATGAGATGGCGGTGGGTGGAGGGTAGCAAATGGCGAGTAGATGGCGTGAGTGAGTCTGAAGAGCAGGGCACGGTGGATTACGATGGTCCCGATGGAAAGAATGGGTGGATCTACTATGACAACAAGGTAAATGGACCTCGCTTCTCCTCCCCTTTAATGTACCCTGAGCTAACATTGACCTTGTAGTGGCAAAATGGTCGGCGGGGACTTGATGGATGGGGTCGGTGGACACGCCGCAGAAAGTGGTATCGTGATGCCGAGTTGGTGGAAGTGGACGAATCCCAACTTCCTCATGCTCATGAACTAGACGCTACAGAATCTACGTCGCCGCCGCACACCACATCTTATAGCACCGCCAACGAAAAGATGCGAGCTGAGCCTATCATCTCCCCACCAGACGAAGACCAAGTTGCAGACGATCTGAATACAAAGATTGCGGATGATACAATCTCACTCCACTCGACAACATCATCACGGTTCTGGCCAACCCTGAGGAGACGCACTACCGACCGTTCCGGGGATAGTCTCCGCCTGGACAGTCAGAGACAGGAGAAGCGACGAAGTGGTAGCCAGAGGCCGAGGAGAACGAGCGACGTTGCTAGTGACATCGCTGGAGAGGATGATACGAGCTCATTGAACATTTCGGTGGCACTGGAGCTGCAAAAGCAGGGCAAAGAAGGCGGACAATGGGGGATTGGAGATGAAGCCCGCATGAGTTTGGAATGAATGGCGTGTGAGATATCGTTGAGCCGCATCTGTGGATCAGCTTTTGCTATACAGGACAGGCTTCTGCTTACCTGTTTTTGGAGTGTTTGTATGAGACCTTTGTAACAACAGTATTGTCGTAGCAGCATTGGCTAGCGGGTTTGCTGGGATTTGGGGCCGCGGCGTTGGGATAACCACATTTCTATGAAGGATAATGAATTATTGCTTGTACAAATTATACATTGTTACGCTTTGAATATTATTCTAGGTTGAAGCTTTAGTGATACCTGATTCTAAACGACGCTGGCTCAAGCAAGTGACCAAATAATGGAGGCATGACCGGCTGGCAGCCGATTACAGCTGGCTTGCAATTCTTCCAAAGAGGGCTCTTTGTTTGACGGGTGTTCATTTGGCCCATTTAATTTCAATATTTCTCTCTTGTTTCTGTTTGCAGCGATTTTCTTTCCTTTGTTTATGCTTCAAGAGAGAGCTTGAAAACAGATTCACGACGAAAATGATGGCTGAACTCCAGCGACGGCCTCAAAACTCGCCCCTTTCGACGACGACGGTACTCTCGTCTGCCCTCCCGCCCTCATCATCATCGTCATCGTCGTCATCCTCTTCTTCTCGAACAATTACTCCTCCTGAGAATGCCCGTCCACCACATCGCGTCTCTTCCTCTGGGACAGTACAAGTCGTTTCTCCCGTGGCAACCTCTGTCACAGCTGTGTCTCAGACTGAAAGCTCTGTTTGGTCGCCCGCCTCTAGGTCATCTCAAATTTACGGTATTAACTCTGAGATTGGTTCTTCGCTAAGTATTGCTGGGTATAATCAGTATGGCCATGCTCAGCAGCAGCGGCAGAGTCAACCTTATGTGCTGGGAAACGATCTTCCGCACGCGACCAGGCAGTCGTTTTGGGGGGTGGATTCGTCGGCTGTTGATTTGCTACGACATGGTGAGAACGAACGAGATGCTTTGTTGGACTACGCGACTAGAGGAGGAACTGAAGTGAAGATGCAAAGAGCTATTCTTCATACAGTGATGCATGGAGTTGTCTTGGCGTTGCAGAGCGGCGTTTCACTGGGCGTGTTGACGATTTTTGTATGGATGTCTTTGTGGAGAGATGAAGAAGAGGGTTTGAATGGAATACCTGGTGGAATGTACGTGTGAAGCTCTCTCGACTTCCCGCCTTTCTCTCTGGGCAGATGAGTGAAATGTGCTGACAATCATTCTAGGCTAAACAACGTGCCGTCTCTGGCAGCAACGTTTGTCCTTGTCGTCTCATCCATCACACTTATCGTTCATGAGATCTACATTATTTCTCCCGTTGTATTACTCTACCTTCAGGCGGCAATCCTTGCCCTGACTACCGTGTCTGCAACGGCCATGTGGATGAATTGTGTGGGAGAAGACAGTGCGATGGTGAAGTGTGTATGGATAAGCTGCAGTGTCTTCTTTTTGGGAACTTCTGGACTTGCGTTTGTGAGAGCAGTTATCATCTGGAAGGTTACGGGTTCGGATGAATCTGAAGGGCTTGGACGAATAAGGGTTGATAGTGAGATACAGGGTGAGAATTATGCGACATTTTAGGGGCCTGACTCTTTATTAAGAGTTTTTAGGAACGGATTGAGGATAGAATCTGAGTTTGAAGTCATCTTTAAGTTACCATAAGCTTGAGAGTATATAGTCCTTCAATGTACAACTGATATTCCTTTGCTTGGGCCGCTACTCTTCTTCTTCAATTCCACATATGAAGGATCTCCAGTATAAGATACTGGAAGATCATTTTCTAACCCATCGAGTAGCCTTAATGAAAGTTTTGCTTATCCCATCTCTCGGAATTCGGGCAATTCATCAAAACGACAACCTTGCCATTCAACCCTTGCTCCTTCACAAACGCATCAAACTCCGCCAAAAAGTCATCATTCGTAATCATAATCTGCTCTTCCTCCACCATTTCCCTCAACTTCGGACTCATTTCAATAAACCACGGATTCGCATACTGCAAGACGTCCCTCCACACCTGGAGAGGATCTTTATGTGTCGATACCCCATAGTATACTAGCTCTGCATGCAAGTACGTGACGGCTCTCATCAGGTTGGCCACCTCGAAAACACGGTTGTCACGAGTGATTTGCAGTTCAATGTCACGGCCTAGCTTGGTGGCTAGCATAGAGGGATCCCAGAGGAGGGATTGGGAGATGAGCCAGTTGCTGAGATGGGTTTTGTAGGAGCCTCTGATCCAACCGAGTTCGCTGATTGGGCGAGGCTCGGTGCTGTGTTGGAGGGTTCGTTGTCGGAGCATGTCTTTGTATTTATGGTGACGGTTTGTTGTGGTATTTGAGCGTGATTTTGGAGAAGAGGGTTGTTCAAATGTTGAAGCTGGATTAGATTGGATAATAGAGAGGAAAGGGAGAAAGAACAAAGGTCAATTTGTGAGAGGAGAGATCAAGCAAGGGGCTTTAATAGGCCTTCGTTTGCACTGATAATGGCCATTCAAGCATCTATTGTACAACATATGAACAAACAGAAGATGCCGATTTCCGGTTTATCGACATATTGGGCCAAGTATCTCTGATAGAGAGACAATAAAGTGAAGCGAGAAGCTATTGTAGAGAAAACTTCCGGGCTACAAGCTTGTATATCAAAATATCCTTCATCCATCGGCCGTGCTACCTACAAGCAAACAAATCAATAAGAGGTACCTTTCCTTCTCGTTGTTCCCATTCAAAGCTCAGAAAACACGTCACCCATCTTGAGGTTCCAGTTCTCCTCATCAGCAAGCTTCCTCATGACATCTGCCAAGCCATCACAATATCCATCTACTTCTTCCGCGTTCAACTGTGCTGTATCCCACGATGCAATGAAGAAGAGATTATCTCCATCCACCATAAAAGCGCTCCAAAAGAGTCCACTATCACTCAGATGTTAGCTAGTTTGATCGACATCATGTACTACACTCGCAAACGATGCTCGTAAACTCACCAATCCGGCCAGTCGTACCGCGCCACCGGCTCCAGAGTCTCGAAATCACCGCGGAATCCTCGAGACGCTGCTACTCCCATACTCACATCCCACACAAAAGCTTGTCGGAATGACGCGTCCATGGCTGCGTTGCCTTCTTCACGAAGCTCCTGTACGACCTTTTCCCATGGCACATGCTCATGGCGGCGAATCTGCTCTTGTTCAAGAACCATGCGCTGAACAAATTCTACGAGCGTCTCTTCACGCTTCGCTTCAAACATGTTTAGGATCCATTCCACTGTAGGGCCATCGATGCTCATGGCGGGCGGGAGGGTGTTTGCTATCCAGTCTGGCACAAACGGCCATGAACGGCCACTTTCCCACGAGTTGAAGAGGGCGACTGATGATTTTGTCTGGATGACATTGAATAACACCAAGACACATTTCGTGAATAGTGCCGGTTCTAGTTTATACAAGTCACGCATTTTAGCCATGTTTGGCAGGCGGACGATTCTGCTGCGGCGTGGAAACCGGAATTCGTCTGCTCGATGTTGCCACTCTCCCTTCCATATATAATCTCTGACGGTCTCACGTTCGGCAGCGTAGAATGAACTTTTGTCATTTCCGATCATCATCCCCGGAGAGCGTTGTTTGGGCCATAATGCGGATTTGTAACGCGAAATGCCTCGTAGTCGTTGAGCATGGAACGAAACAGCTCTCTGCGCCGGCAGACTATCTTGGTACTCTGTAAGAAGGTCTGCAAACAGTCGATAAGGTGTCTGCCTAGGAATTGCCACATCTGGATTGTGAATGAGCCGATCCAAGTCTCGATGCCAAGGCAAGAGTGTCAAGGCATCGGCTATGGAGTGACTGTAAGTTATACATAACAGATATTGCCCCGTGTCTTGAATCTTGACAATAGAGGCACTGAACATGAACATGGGAAAGTTGGTATCTGAAGAGCTGTCTTCATAGATGTCTTTCGCCTCTTTTTCAGTTCTCGTTTCAATCTCACGCACCAGCTTTTGAAAGAGATGCTGACTGTGTCGCACAACGATATGGTAGAGTAATCCCTGAGCACCCAGGAGGACCGTTCGTAGAAGAGGTCGAGATGCTGTCCATCTCAACAGTCCGTTGTAAATCTGTGAGATTGTAGCATCATGAAACCGAAAAATAAGACGGATCCGATATGACTGTGGTCGTTGGCCAACAATCGTTCGATACATGGAGCCCCTGATGGGAATGACATCTTCGACATCGGATCCATCCAGACCAAATCTCTCAATTTGCTCCTGAGCAGCGGCCAGAAGGTCGTATTTACTCCTATTCTCAAACAACGGATGTTGATTGGAGCCGTAACCTTGTCCCCCTCTGGGTAGAAAATTGTAACCGTCATATGTCGGGTAGACTTGGACGACGTTTTTCTTTTCCTTTTTAGCTTCCGTTTCAGACGGCACATCCCTAGTAATCAGAAGCTTGGCCTGTTTCTCAATCGTAGCGTGTTTGCTCAAATCTTGGAGATAAAGCTGTTTTCCAAGTACTCGCAGCACAGCGTCACAGTATCGAAGCAGCGTGATGCTATCGGCCATGCAAAAGATATCATCCGTCTTGCTGGGACGGACTCCCACCAGCTGATCCCATATTTCCCTTAGACGATCTTCTAATGTCGATATTGTGTCTTTCTTTTCCGTTTTGGAGGCTGTATTCTGGATGGTTTTCCGATGTGTTGAAACGATATCGGTAAGAATGGCTCTTTTGGGCTTTCCAAGGGAAGTGACTGGAATATTTTCGATGCCCAGTTCCTCAAGTGTGTATACTACATCGAGGGAGTATTGAGGCCCCAACATTCTTGCTTTTTCCATCACTTTTGCTTTGGATGCCCCTGAAGAAAGCTTGACAATGGCGACGGGGACTTGGCCCGCAATGTCATCCGGGACACCCACGACGAGCACCTGTATATCTCATCAGCTTGAACTATCTCGAGATGAGTGAAAAGACTTACATGGACAAGACCCGGGATTTCAGATAGCGCAGACTCTATCTTTAGAGGATTGATATTCTCCCCTCCTCGAATGATCAAATCATTGTAACGTCCAAGGATATAGACAACCCCCTTGTCATCAATCATCGCCTGGTCTCCCGTCTGTAACCACCGCCCCGACTTGTCATTGTAGAACCGTTCTTCTTCTCGTTCGTTATCAACATCACCAAAGTAATTGTGTATCACCGAAGTCCCAGCAATATGGAGCTCTCCAACTTGCATCCGAGATAGTACCTGTCGAGTCCCTGGACGGCAAATGCGCACCGCCGCTCCGGGAAGAACCTTTCCAACTCCAGCATGGTATCCGTCCACCAGCATCTCATCTTGTCGAGACCAACTGACAATTGGTGCCCCTTCAGTCATCCCATAAGCCTGGATAGCGTCACGCGCCCCAAGCCCCTCTCTGCAGAGCCGTATGTGCTCCGGCCCAATCATAGTGCCAGACAGCGAGACAATAGACAGGCTCAGGTCCCGTGAGCTCGGAAACGAGCCGTGGGACAAGAGAGCCCGGACAAGGGTTGGAGTGGCTGACATGACGGTGCACTTCTCCTGAACCAAGGCCGTGAGCGTGGCGTCAATGTGGAAAGACTTGGCCGCGAATACGACGGTGCCGCCGTGTCGCCACGCACGAAGCGCGTTGTTGATGGCAAAGACATGGCACACGGGCGTGTGGACGAGCCAGCGGTCGACAAAGCTCGGGTCGGCATTGGCATCATAGTTGTTGGTCTGAGACACCAGGTTGCGGTTTGTGTGAGGGCATCCTTTGGGCTTGCCCGTCGTTCCACTCGTGAAGACAATGAGGGCGGGAGCGTTTCCGTTGGCTCGGCGCGATCCTTGATCGTCGTCTGTGTCACCGAGTGCCTCCAGCCCCTGAAGGGCGAAATCCCGAGCCAGGAGTTGGCCGAGGCTGATCCAGCCATCCAAATAGCCACTTCCACAGTGTATACGGAAAAGGGGATATGGAGGCTTGGATATTCCTCCATCCAAGAGCACCGCGGCTTCAGTGTCCTGGACCACTAACACACGCGGCGTAATAGACTCGAGCATCAAGCAAACGTCGTCCGTCACACGAGGATCAATGGGAACGAAGACAGCCCCGATCTTGACACAGGCCCAGAGCAAGAAGCCCCATTCTGCGCAATTCCAAAGCACAGCGGCGAC
Organism: Trichoderma guizhouense; assembly: GCA_002022785.1. NCBI lineage: Eukaryota > Fungi > Ascomycota > Sordariomycetes > Hypocreales > Hypocreaceae > Trichoderma > Trichoderma guizhouense. Next base: position 2,028,940 of record LVVK01000023.1, on the reverse strand, counting down.
ATGCATGCCAGCACCGACGCCCAGCTTCTCCAGAGTGTCAGCCAGATGCTCAGCGCTGTCCCGGAGGTTTCCATACGAGCATCTGAGACATTCCGATCGCGCAGTCGAGATTTCATCTTCCGATACGTGGCTGGCGTCTGCGGGCTGCCACAGAGAGACTATTGCTTCTCTCTCAGGATGGGCGGAAGCTGTGGCTGCAAAAATCTCCCAGAGCTGTTGATCGAGATCAGAGAGGGGTTCGCCATGAATCTCTGCAATGGTGGTGTCAGAGATGGCGTCTTCGTCTTTTCGATAGGCCATCTTGAACTTTTCTTTTCTTTGTCTCTTCTTTTTCTCTCAGTCTTTTGATGCAATTAACTGTGGTTGATTTGAAAGACATAAAAGAATATGTTTAGCTTTGAATTGCGAAATTGACGGCGGATCAAGAGGATATATAACCTCATACGTTCAATCGACACGATGAGGTCTGGATGCCTAGAGTTGTCGGCATGTACTTCTCCATCCCCATCTTTTTATCCTGTCTACAAGCCGTCATAGTTTCCGTCCCGTAAAGCAGATTCCTCCAAGTGTTGTGTGCCAAACACAGGCGACGCAGTTTCACCTTGTCCATTAGCCTGAGAGCCTAAAGCACATTCGATCAACCATGCAGCTGTTGGTTGATACCCATCGTATCTCTTGTGATACAAAGCCCGCCGTCTCCCCAATGACATGACCCGGAAAACGCCACTCGCCCTGGCAGCGAGCCAAATAGAAGCTCTACATAACGTAGTACGCATTCTGAGTACCGGCAACCAGCGTCTCCCTCCAAGACACTGGGTCCAACGCGGCGCATTGCTGAATCTCCACGGCAAAGTCGGACAGGGGGAGCGGTTCACGGTAGTTGCCTGGTGCCCGTGACTTTTGCTTCGCACAAGGTCGAAAATAAGCTCTCCAGAGTAATGAGTTGTTGGTCCGGAGTTACACACATCTGGGATGTTGTCTGAGACTTTAAATTCATGAGGGCAGGAGCCTGAAAACTGCTGACGTGCTCCGCCTCACGCTGGCAAAGTCAACTTTCGCTTGGTATCCAATCTATTTCGCTGGATTCGATCGTGCCCGGGATCAAACATGTAAGTTCATGTAAGTTGAGCAGCCTTTTGTTTTCGTAGCGAAGATTGACGGATGAAGCGAAGACACAGTGAAATTGCGGCTTTCTCATGACATCAGAGAGTAACGTATTGGCAGTTCGGAACCAAAAAAGATCGAGCCTGAAGGAGTGAACCCGAAGGAGTAAATCTCAAGACTTGCTCATACGCAATCTCTGAGCAAGTTGTTGGCTTCATCAAACAACAGAGGATGCAAAAACTCCAATGAACCGTGACCAAATGTATCAGATAGCCTCTATCGTCAAGTCTTTTCGTTCAAGAGGGACTTCCTTTGCCAAGTAGCCCATTTCCTGGCCCCGTGATCCTCTTTGATCTGCGAATACGACTTGTACCATGTCATTGAGACGCACCTCTGATCCTCCTCTTCCAAGTCGTGTCTCGAGTGGTTGCATATCGTAATGTCCTCATGTCGCTCATGCGAAGAGAAACACCGCCCATTGGCTCCAGACGCCTGCAGCTAACCACGTCAGCGCGGTATTTCCCGGCACAAAGGGAAGCTCTCGTGTCGGATATCTGCTTCCTCCACACATGTCGGTGCGCAAGGCCAGCATCCGATCGGCGTTGAGCTATCTGAGCAGCACGATCCTGTACGGTTGCGAGACATACAGCTGTCAGCATCTCTTTCATCCTATCTTGGCTCTTTTAAGAAGCAGGGGATATGACCATTGGGTGTGACTGCATACTGCGGGAGAGGAACAGCGGTAAAGGCGACACCCATCGTGGGTTGACGCAAAGAGGTCACTGTCGAACGGATGTTTCCAAGCTGCTGGGAACAAAACGTGTCAGAGATTACGAGTTGTGGTCCTGACAATCTATTATTATACTATTTCATCTTAATCAGAAACCACCAGTTGGGCATACTCAGTCAATGAGAGCTTCCATTAGACCCTGGTTGATGCGCTCACAAGTTCCACAGCAGAGAACAGGAACACGAATGAAGAAACTATTGATATTATTCGGTCCTATGTATGCAAGGCATTCTGTTAGATGAATTTGTGAAACACACCTTGACCAGACGTGCTGTGACGTTTATGAACAGGCTTAGGGCAGCCCCTTTTCTTCATGTATTGTCCGGATACCGCCAGCCAGGTACCGCCCACAGCCAGGACGGATTTCCAATTACAGGTCTTCTGCAGAAGCATGTGCATAGAGTAGCTGTCAGACACTTAATGAATGACTTGGGCATACTACTAGCGTGCCTTGGCTTAAATGATACGGAGGCTTCATTGGGCTGGCTCAGAAAAAGGAGTCGTACTCTGTTTCGTTCCAACACACCAAAGCTTTTCATGTCATAGAGAATTTAAGACTATTTATTTTGACTTGATACCTTGTGAAATACCATTAGCGATGTCTGAATTCATCGAATATCAATATTTAATTCTCTACTCCTTCATCCTACTTCTCATCTCTTACATATTTCGCTGTATATATAAGCAAGCTCTCCAGCATCATCTTTCGCGAAGTAAAGGCTGCAAAGATGCGCAATCAAAAGTACCAGTTAAAGACCCTTTTATCGGACTCGACTTCATTTACGATTGTCTATTTGCAAAACCCGTCGAAAAATATCTCGATTCTACATACAAGACGTTCCAACAGCTCGGAGCCACATACGCATACAAACGATGGACATGGGAGGCTGTCTACACATGCGACAGCCGCAACATCAAGCACGTTCTCGCCTCTGGCTTTGACGATTTCAAGCTCCCTCGCCTGCGAGTCAATGCAATGATGGGGCTTCTTGGAAGCGGCATCTTCACATTAAACGGACACTCCTGGTCGCATGCTCGAGGAGTCTTGCGGCCATGCTTTGCGAAGCAAAACAAGGAGAGCATCGTCAACATGCTCGAGACGCATTTCCAGGCCCTTCTGAGGAGGATTCCTAATGACAAGGCCACGATCGATCTGCAGCCGCTGTTTTTCTGGCTCACTATGGACTTTGCGACAGACTTTCTCATGGGCCATTCGACGCGCGTGCTCGACCGCGCATCAAGTCATGCGAAAGAAAAGCAGTTTGTTGATGATTACTTGACCTGCTCTACGGAGATTGTCAGAAAGATGCAACTAGGTCCACTTCAGATGTTTTCGATCAATTTCGCCGCCATGAGAGCTCGAAGTCGCGTGTTCAGGTACATTGACGATTTTATCGACGCCTCCTTGGACGAAAAGGACGAGAGCGAATCTACAAATACGGGATGCAATGTTCTTCAGTGTCTCTCGGCTGTGACGACGGATCGAAAGCAGCTTAGGGATCAGATCCTCCATATCTTGGTTGCGAGTCGTGATACCACAGCCTGTTTGTTAAGCAACCTCTTTTTTGTTCTAGCCAAGAAGCCGCACATCTACGACAAGCTGAGGAGGGAAGTTATCTCCATTGCAGGCGTTGAGCCTGCTACAGACCACCAGCTGAGCAGCATGGAGTATTTAAAGTGGTGCGTCCAAGAGTGTAAGTCAATGACCTAGAGTTCTTCCGTGAGCATTGGTTGACTAATCTCAATGAAGCTTTACGACTCCATCCCGTGATTCCGACGAATGCTCGAGAAGCATCCAGAGATACCGTCCTACCATATGGTGGAGGCGAAGATGGCAATTCGCCTCTTCTCATCAAGAAAGGAAACCTCGTCATGTATAACATTTACGCTATGCATCGAGACGCTCGGATATTCGGACCAGATCCCGAAGAATTCGTACCTGAGAGGTGGAATGGTCTGAGGCCAGGTTGGAATTATCTACCTTTCAATGGCGGACCACGAATCTGCATTGGTCGTAAGTAATCTGACGCTACAGAATAGCTTGGCGTAATCTAACGTGTCGATATAGAAAAGTTTGCCCTCTTGGAAACGTATTACCTCGTGTCAAGAATGGTGCAGACGTTTGAGACCATGAGCGCATTTGATGATTCGGAATGGATAGAGCTTTATGCTCTTGCCACAACATGCAAAGATGGAGTCAAAGTCAGCTTAACAAGGTCTAATTAACGTCAGTAATTGCTTCTAGATTAGGCTGGCGTTTGTGGTGTTTTAGATGTAAACAAAGGAGATTCCCCTTAATACACATTTGTGACAAGTCTGCAGAGCTCATGATAAATTAACAATACAAGTGCCTTCTATTTTATATATGACCAACAAATTCCATACATGCTATTCATAATCCCATGACTTCATATAAAAGAAACAACCATTCTAACAGATGTGCGTATCTCTTCATTGATACCCTCAAATATCATGAACTGCCATCCTCCACCCTTGAGTCACCTCAGAATATTCGTGAGAGAATGATGCTCCGCCGGCCATCGAAAAGTGTTGTCCGTCCCCTCAATCACACCATTCATCCTCATCATAGAAGTCGTCGTAAACAAAAATCTCGACGTCAAGTTCATCCACAGGACAATTGTACCTGATAGGAACCCAATTTACTTCCTCTGCGTCCTTGCGGCCGAATTTCCCGTTGACATGGATAGTCTTGGGCCTCCATTTGCTTCGTTCTTCCGGTCTCCATTTCATCTGGACGCACCATAGGTCACCTTCCACCTTGCGGATATGCTCATCTTTGAATCCGTCCGTCCAGAGCTGACCTTGGACCCTCCCTTCGCGGAAAAAGACGGTCGTTGGATCCCAGACTATCGCACTATGGGCCAAGGAGATGAGTATTTGTTGCTTTTGCATCAGCTCTTTGGCCTTGTCCAGGGCAGCAACATTTCTCATCCACTCCTTGCCAATCTTGAAGAAGAAGCCATCATTGATGTCGGGGCTTAGTCTCATTTCGATCTTGGTAGATGGCTTTCTGAGACTGGGGAATAGTCGGGACGATGAGCGGGAGAATAGTCTGGATTTTCTTGTTTGGCGTCTAGGAGCTTCGATTCTAGCAGTCTCACGATTGATCTTCTTCTGCTTCCGCTTGGTCATCTTTCTTAGACGGCGCTTGCGGTGCTTAGCATCTTTGATAGCATCTTCCACCACTTCGTCGACACACTCCCTCATTTGTCCTTCTAGCTCATTGTGGCGGTCCAAGATGCCCATGATGCGATGGGACCTGTTCCTGGTCCCCAACAAGGCAACCGCGGTCAACTCGTTGCGGTGACTCTCGAGTGCCATGAGTACGCAGTCCATCCATTCTTCTCGTGTATCACACAAGTCAATAGGTCTGGTCGGTAACCGACGTCCGAATTGCTCAATCTGGTTGAGTCTCATGAAGGCTCGGATCCTTGAGTTGATTCTTTGCCATAGTGCCTTTATATTAGGCTTGCAGAGACATTCGTCAATATCGTAAAGGAGATTTTCTATTCGTCTGTTGTCAGAATATATCTACAAAATATAAATGTATTATGACACCTTATAGAAGCAATGCGTACCTTCATCCTTGTTGTTGTTTTCAGTCGATGATAGATCCAATTTGCTAATTTCTTGGGTAATTCCTTCGACTGGTGCTTGGGAAGACATCTTGAGATAGGACGTAGCCCGCTTTATCCGTCGTAAGATTAAAATTTAGAGCTTCGTAAGACTGTTGAAAGGCTTTAAGAGCAAAAGAGATCGAAAGAGCTTTAGCCAGTCGTGTATCGTATAACGAGTAGGCGTATGGCAAACGTATGAGAATATAGAGGCTAGAGGTGTTTTTGTTCTTGTTCATATGAAGAGGAAAAGAAATCAAAGGATGGGACCCCTTTATTAGAAGTTTTGGATGACCCGCCTACAGAAAGAAGTAAAAGCCAATCTTCAGTAGAATTATCCGACCAGTTCACAAGCTTTTGTTAACGGAGCTTATACTTTATGTTCCAGCAAACTTTCAAAAGCCTTGAAGACTTCTCATGCCTCGCCTCGAGAGAGTTTGTACGATAATTATAGAGCATGGTTCCACCTACATGTGAAGAATTGCATATTCAAGGAGTCACTCATACACAGGCTCTCGCTAGATCACACAAAGCAAAGAGTAATGTCACAGCTAGAGACGGAGATTAAGGCCATATATATGGAATATACTGATGTGGGGTGGAGTCTAATAGATGTGATTCTTCTCAGCTACATAACCGAGTGGACTATATAAGTACAATGAGCAGGTATTTGAAAGTCTATAACCAGTGGAGTCTCCATCGAGATAGGTAGATATCCATCAGTAACTCAATGGCAGATCCCGTACCACAACTTCGAGGCACATCAAGGTTCAGCTACCAACCGATGCCTTCAGTTTCCATGACAGTCATAGCTGTGGAAATGCAAATTGTGCCATGTTGGATGAATTGGTAGCTTTTACTATCTACTAGTACCTACCTACGTTAAAGTTGCGTAGAGGGAGGTATGTACTTCCATCGGTATATTATAGAAATTCATTGTCTATATGAAGAATCGGCCTTCAGATATCAACCGTTCTTACTGCGATGGAAGAGATTCTGTTGTATCAGTACAAGTGAATACAGAACAAGAAACTATGAAGTGCGTATTTCACAAGGATTACGTGTCATGCAAATATGTCTAATCGCATGGATCCTGGCCCTGGTGAAGATTTGACCTATATAAGAGGATCCCAAATTCAAGTTCAACATTGATTGTCAGCCTTGTTTCCTCAATATATCTATCATCTTTCTGCAAATCTTCAATCCTTAATGAAGCTTACATGCGAAAGTCAATTTGGATTCGAGATGAGACATGCAAAATAGCGAGGACAGGACCGGTGTAGATGTAGGATGTAACTTGATCTTTCACAATCGTACATGGCGAAATATCTACCCAATATACACTAACCAAGTGCAAAGAATTTATGTGCCCTGACGGATTTTTATTCTGCTGTAAATAATAAGGACTGGCAAATGGTTTTACAACAAAGCAATAGCACCTTTGGTAAGCATGTCTGCTCAGCGCAATCTACAGTCTCTTCTTACTATCATTATAGAAGAGTGAAATTCGAGTTTAATCCTTGTTTTAGTCAACATCTTAGGAAACATTGAAATAGACTTAACACTCTGAGTTGAAGCTGGAGGCTCAACATTGACAGCAGGATGATGGCGTCAACGTTATCAACCATGCTCATTTGGGGAGCAAGGGTGCATGTGGTTATTGCGCGATTCCTATTTGGTCGTTGGCGATGGCAAAGTCGAACATGGCTTGAACATATTTGGCTGTACTATCTTCGTTTCCCTTTCGGCTTTTCTCCGTCACAGCAAGCTTGCCACAGAATATGTACGGTCTCATTGATTCATGGTGCTTCAACAACAGTGAGTGAAGACTGTCCCATCTATAGAGAACCAACCCTTTAGTGCATCTTGCATCTCGTACACGGCAAAGTGAAGGCGGCCAATCTCGAATTGGCTAGCCTCCGTCTGCATGTAGGTTCATGCCGGCGATTGAGTCATGCCTAAACTCGCAGATGGATGCTGTTCTGGTCTGTTGCTGCCTGCAATACGCCTTATGGGTGTCTGTCTCCGCGATCCTTTTGTCGTATCCGACCAGCTGTTTAAAGTACATGTACATACCCACGGTGCCCTGAACACTAACACCGAGAGAGATACACGTGCATGCCTATAAAACATCATACGACCAACTGCGTATATTGTAATGTAAGCCCTCATATGGATGAAGCCGAGGAAAATTCTCACTGCCTCCAGCATCCCGATCCCAAGATCGCCTAACCCCAAAAAAGCATGTCTAATGCGCCGTTACGGAGCAAGCAGGGCAATTTCATCCAATGCTATAACTCGTACTTTGTACTAGAACATATGGATGTATCACAGACAGCGAGTGACGCAGCAGTCATGGTGGGGGAGGGGAAAACGGGACTTATTTTTGCTGACCCAGAAAAAAAATTAAAGAGGGAGAAAAAAAAATTAACCATCGGGAGCCGCCGATAAGCATGTGTGAAGCGAATTTGCTGGGTTGGTGAGAGCCTCTATATTTTGCTCCTCTTCCTCTTCTTTTTTCTTCTTCCTCTTTTTTCTTCCTCTTGGGCATTCTGAGTATCCCGTCTCGCTCCCGGGGTCACTGGCCTCGTTAAAAAAATTTATTCATCTTGACAATACCTGCTTCAAATTTCTTTCTTTCTTTGATACCCCTCGTCATCCTTTAAAAAACGAGAAAAATTCAAATACCGTCAAAATGGTTGAGAAGCTCTACGTTACCTACAACGACGTCCACAAGCTGTGCCAGCAGGCCGCTACCAAGATCCTCGATGACTTCAAGCCGCAGCTCATCATCGCCATCGGCGGCGGCGGCTACGTGCCCGCGCGAATCCTGCGCTCGTTCCTCAAGCGCCCCGGCTCGCCCAACATCCCCATCCAGGCCATCGGCCTCTCCCTGTACGAGTCCCTGGGCGACGACACCCAGGTCGAGGAGATTGGCACAAAGGTCACCCGCACCCAGTGGCTCGACCTCACCGCCCTGGGCGAGATGGCGAACCTCGTCGGCAAGCGAGTCCTGATTGTGGACGAGGTCGACGACACCCGGACGACGCTCGAGTATGCCGTCAAGGAGCTTGAGAAGGACGTCGAGCTTGCCCGCCAGAGGATCGGACCTGATGCTCCCAAGGCCGAGTTTAGCATCTTTGTTCTCCACGTATGTGTCTTCTCTCCTTCCTCTAAGGTTGTATGGTTAAATATACAATTTACTAACTCCTTTCTAGAACAAGAACAAGGACAAGAAGGGCCAGCTGCCCGAGGACATGGTCAACAACCGATACCTGGCTGCCGTCACTTGCGGCGACGAGTGGATCAACTATCCCTGGGAGGCCATCGACATTGATGAGCACGACCGCCTTGCCGCCCTGAAGAAATAGAATCCTGCTTCGTCATCTAAGCCTGCGAATATGTAAAATGAGAAATAGAGCAAAAAAATAATAACAAATAACGATACCATTAATATTGCTCTTCTCCTCTCTGTTCTAAGCCTGCTCTCTTTGATGTCTATTTTAATGATACAAGATGTTTGATTCTATACAAGATGCCCCATTGCTCGATACAAAATGCCGCCCGCTAAAACTCCGACATGAAATCTATTCCTTTTTCTTCTTTTTGTACATCTCATCTTCAGAATCAGCCTCCCAATGTTCCCTCTCGCTGGTGTCTCTCCTTCAGCCGCTTCTCCTGCTTCATGAACTCGCGAATGCCAACTGGAACGTTCTGAAAGGCTTCTTCATCCCATCTATCCTTTGTGAGCTCCCAAGCCGAATCCGATCGACCGCCATCGGCATCCATGGTACGGCCTCCGGCCTTTAATCGCGCTTTCGCTTCGGCCTTGGTCGCCGACCATTCTTCCAAGTCTTCTCGGTAGCGATCCCACACGCAGTTGACGCACCCGCTCATGCAGCAGTTGTCGGGTTCCTCCGGGCGAGGGGGGATGAGGATGCCGGCGATGTATGTAGATTTCGCCTTCTTCTTGGCAAGGCGGTCGGCTTCTTCCGCGGGGCCGAGGAGACGAGAGCCAAAGATGACGCGGGCTCTTGCTTCAGGTGTTTGTGTTTCTTCGGGTGCTAGCATCGGGAAGGTCTTGGAGATTGCGTCTTGCTGCTTCTGATCTGTGTCCGTGGGCGTGGAGACGGGACCAGTTGTTCTCTTAGCTGATCTAGGAGGTGAATACAGAGTAGGATTTTCGACGATGGTTTGGTAGTATGCTCCGAGAGGTGTTCTTTGCGGCCACTGTTCCTCCGAGGCAGCTCCAGTGACACTGGCAAAGCATCGTCGACAGCATTTCCCTTGCGACAAAGCCGTGCTGGGTCGCACAAGCACCAGCCTCGATACGACGTTTCTTGACATTGATTGTGGTTTGTTTCGATCTCTTTAGAGAATTGCGCTGCGGCAGAGGTGATGCGATGCGCAAGGGCGAATTTATAAGAGCCGGCAAGGAACCGGATGAGATCAAGGCGATGAGCCGGAATTCGCACTTCGGCTTCGCAGAGCTTTTGTGGGGGGCAATTCGGACGTCATCGGGCAAACCGGCATTTTCTGTCTACTAGGTAGAGAGTCACACGTGATGGCTTCTTTGCTAAACCGAGCTTCATTTCCAGTCTTGAGCCGGTATCATTCGGTAGAGAGATGTAAAGGATACAAGAAAAAAATTATTAAGCTCATCTCTGTAATAATTCTGTCATTAATCCATTGTTGATGCAGTAACAAATAACAGCGAGTAAAAATTGGGCAACTCGCATGACCTGATGTATTCTTGAGCGCTTGGAGCTGCACCGAAACGAAGCGCTACCGCCTACCGCTTTGGTCCAAGCCCGCCTTGTTTAGCTGCAGCTTTGCTGTGACGCGCTCCATTCGGCCAAAAACACCAATCCCACATCGCCAAGCTGTTCATACATGCATCTCGCATCCTGCTTTTTTTCTTTCTTTCTTTTCTCTCATTTATTTTCTTAGTCCAACAATACTCCTTTTCCAGCTACATGGTTTTACGACTCGCCGACCCCTGTTTCTTCTACAATGGATGGGCCTGCGTCCAAGAGACGCCGGGTCTCACCTCGTAATTCGTCTGTCAACATTGCCAGCAGCAGCAGCAGCGACGCGACTCCAACATCCCCGGAACCCCTAAAAGCCCGAGCCAATCGCCTTGCAAACGCTGCACAAGCAAAAGCCGGTTCAGTGCGTCCGCAGCCACAGGCTTTAGACAATACACAATCTGCGCCACCAACAGAGCTACCAAAGAAGCCCTCTGCGAGCGACGAAGGCGCACGAGAAGCTGGGGACGAATCTGCCAACGCGACGACTACGGAAGCCAGGGATCCGGCGCAGGAGGAGAATGAAGCTACGCAGAGCCCTGGCTCATTACCATTATCAGAACAAGGCGACAGCAGCCCGGTTGGAATACCTATCAGATCGCCTTACAAGCCGAGGCCAAGACCGTTACCGCCGCCGGCACCCGAAGGAGACGATGAGGCAGATTCATTCTTGGGGAGAAGACAGCGAAGATCGCCAAATAGCGGTCGGCCCATTTTACACCCAGAACCCGAGTTGCCGCCATCTGCGCCCGATGCCGCCACTTTTAAACCTCCAAAGGGCATACATAGTAGTCCGTCGCGATGGAGAGACAAACCAAGGACGAAAAAGAGCTCACCTTTAAAGCCCTCTTCGAGTCAACCCCTTGCGAAACCAGGCAGTAAAGCCGTATTGCCGATGCACAGTTTTCAACTTCCTCCCAGGGACAGCGACAGCAATCCACAAGAGGATCCTTTGCACGAAAAAGCGCATCCCGCTCGTCAAGTCGGCGTGTTTGATCCGAATAGAGATAAGAAGAAGGAAATAGAGGCTCTCGACGAAGAGATTGCAAAGTTGAAACAGGATCTGCAGATAGTAAGCAAAGAGAACGACAGAATACGGCTGATGCAGTCTTCCGGTCGTATTCTAAGCTTTGCGGACGAGGAAGAGGTGTTTGACGTGGTGCGGCGCCATCTCATTGACTCCGAGACAAAACCTCCGCCGCCCCCATCACAGCAGCTCTTGAGAGCAGCGTTAAATCCCACGGCGTTGTTGCCTTTTGGGAGGACGACTTCAGTTGTTGCTACAACAGACGACCAGGTCAGCACTACAGACATCAAATCCCACCATCCCGTACGGATGACGGCAGAAGAAGAGTTGCCATATCTGCAACTATTCAGCCCGTTCGAGGTTACGTCAACCATGGCCGTCTTGCATGCGGACGGAGACCAGCCCTTGCGGCAGCGACGTGTCATGACTTTCCGGTCAAAAGACACACCTGGGCTCTTTACATCCAAGGTTGAGATGGTGATTAATGCCACAAACTCGAGCATTGTGGAACTCAAGGTGCACTCTCTCGAGCCCGCGGCGAGAGCTGAGCTAGGGCCATTTGTCGCCAAGATATGCGAGGGCGATTGCAACAGAAGCATGCAGCGCAACATAGGAATATTATCATGGGCGATGGGGGAATGGTACCAGGCTGCAGTTCAAAGAGCACAATTATGGTCCAAATTGGATCGGGAGCTAGCTTCCAAGGGAGAGTTTTTGGAAGCCGTTGCCAAGGCGCGGAGGAAAAAGCCGTTGCGAAGAACAGCTGAGGAGATGGAAGACGATGGGGGGCAGCAATCAACATCCGTGCCATCCTTTAAGAAGGCCGAATTGGTTCACTTCATGGGCCAGCAAGCGTTCGAGTTTAACATACCGTCGACGAAGCGGTCGGACCCTACATCGTCAGTTCGGCTGGAGTGGAAGATTGATTTTGACTGGATTGGAGAGGCGCAAAACAAGGTGACTGTCATGATTGGGGTCCCTGGCAAATGTAAGAGCTCCATTATCTTGTTTCCTCTCTACCTTTAACACTACATGCTAACATATCTATTACGCAGGGCGCAAAGCTGATCAACGTGGTGTGCTGGGAAAGCTCCCGAAGTTGTTTGAGGATCTTGTAGAGGGGGGGCAGGACCCATCCCTCGCGGTTAAAACCATTGTGGCATTAGTTGTAGGAGAATAGTCAAGTGTTGGAGCTCTTGAGCGACGTGATACCAAGGGAATGAATGAAAATGATGTTTCAACCTTCCTCGAGAGAAATGAGCGATTGACGTGACTCTAGCTCATCAAGGGCAAGAGTAGTACGCCTGAGCCGTGAACATGAAAACAAAAAAGACCACGATTGTTTTGATCCCCAGGGTGTTATTGCACACGATTATTTTTACATTTTGTTTATCCCTCTCGTCCAATTGCGCCACGTATACGTATACCACGACGTATTTTAGTCCACGTCAACACCCAGCTTCCTCAGATCGACCTTGGCCAGCTCAATCTCCTCCATGAGCTCCTTGTGCGCCGCGGGGACATCGTTGAAGGTGAAGACGCCCCAGCCGAGACGGAAGAGGAGGAACGCGCCGAAAGAAATGAGGGCCCAGAAGGGGAGCTGTTGATGTTGTTGCAGTATGTTAGTTTGCGTGTGGTCAAGACTCGGGGGTTTAGTTTTTGGAGTAGAGTAGCGACGTACCACTGGGACGATTTCTTGTTGGACGAGAGGAGGGAGGGGGATGAGCTCTAGGAAGAGAGCGAAGTAGAGCTATTTGGAGGCGACAATTAGCAAAAGATCAAGGTTCGTGGGTATCGCGCTCCAGAAGCCAGGTGGGCTTTTGGAAGCGTGGAAGGGGGGAAGTTCGTACAGAGGAGACCAAGAGGCCAATGGAAATAGTCTGCTGCGCGCGGGTCATGATGACGAAGTGGATATTGCAGGCGAAGTGAAGATCGCGAAGTGACGGAAGTATTAAAATGAGCGTAAAGGTTTCGTGGTTCTGTCGAGTGTTGCCCCCCTTTGCGAGATGAAGGTCGAAGGTTGAAATTCCGCGATCGAACTAACTAACAGCGTGGCGCCTCGGCCGAGTTTGGACGGGAGCTTTAGGCCTAAGGCTTGAGCTTAGGGGAGGCGCGTTAAGGGACTCGCCCTGTAAATTTTGGAGGCGGGTGACTAAGCAGCCTTCAGTGTGTTTTGGTGGCCTTTCTACAGTACAGCAAGTCCCCACTTGGGTCCAGCTGTGTTCTTGCACTTGTCATGGCACAAGCAAACAACATCGTCTCTTCATTCTCTCTGCTTCACATTTTCTCCTCTTTTTGTTTGTCGTTTGTGCTAACAGTATTTGAATTTGCTACTACTACTGTACTGTACAGACGGACATACAGAATTCACTAATCGAACATAGGGCATGCAGTTGGATCTGCTCTGGCGCAGGGATGGACGCCCTCCATTCAGATCGCCCATCTAACCCTTCAGCTTACCAGGATCAACCACAAGTCCAACCCACGGGAACATCCACCCGCACCCGTGCTAGACGTCCAAAAGGAGAGGCTATCCAGACGACCCTGGTATTCAGCTTTGCTCTGGCCGGCGTGGCGTCCAGTGACGGGCACTTGGGGCAGTAGCCAGCGTCGCAACAGGCCCATCCGAGCAGAGATGCGCACCGCCGGGAGTGGATTTTGGTTGCACGGTGGCCACTAGGAGATGGGCAATTAGCTCTCAAAGCTGCATCTGCCCTCTCCCAGCCGTCCT